>LR738715.1:588004918-588073871 GCA_902687465.1 Secale cereale
GGGGGGGAGCGCCACCGGGTGCCCCTGGGGCGACCGATGGGGAGTGGATGTCGTCAGGTGCTCCCGAGGTAGCCGCTCCTGAAGCCCCGACGATCACTCCTGAGGTGGCCGCCAGTGAGAAGGTGCGGCCAAACGCTCCTGAGGAGGCTGCCCCTGAAGCCCAAGCAAGCACTCCTAAAGCGACGGCACACAACCAAGTCGCAAACAGCTATGCTCCGATCTTCGGCCTGCTTCGCCCGAACCTTGAAGCACTCCGCAAGAGGAAAGGGCTCTAGAGTTGCAATAGTGATGGTCCCCGGCCCCTGAAACAGAGGAACTACATAGCAATGGATGAGTAAGTGCCTTATCTTTGTGATTCTTCGCGTGTTGCATTCTTTCCTGACCCTGGCTCCTCAGGGTCCCTCTGGTCGTGGCGGCGAAAGCTCCTGGAGCTCGTCCTTTGGGGGCCCTTGGCCCATTCGCGACCCCGAGCCCCCCGCATCACGCACCGACGTGGGGTACGGAAGTAGCCCACGAGACGAATGCACCACTGCGGGGCCATGAGGCTGCGCCCCCAGCATCCTTCCTTCATGGCCACCCCTAGGGGCGCAGGATGTGTGCCAAGGGATCCTCCCCTGGTCCTTGCTAGTGGTTGGGAGGCCCCAGTACTGGCTCCGTCTTCGAGTGGCGGGGCTACGTTACTCAGCTCCTCTACTGAGGCCCAGACAGTGGTTAGGGGAGCGTCGGCCACCAGCCCTTTGCCGGAGACAGGCGGGCCGCCCCGCGCCTCCCTGGCAGCCCTCGGTGCGGAGGAAGGGCTCGGCCGCGTGCTGGAGCTCACACGCGGATGCAGTGCCGCCCGCCATGACCTTTTTCAGGAAGCCATGGGTGCGCTGAGTCGGCTTGAGGGTGAACTTGTCGATGTCGGTGCCCGCCTCGAGGCAGAAGGCCTTCGCTTAGCGAACGAGTGGCACCAACTGAAGGTCGCCATCAACCTTGGGCATCTTCAGTACGAGCGTGCCTGTGCGGACGCCGCGGTGTCCCTCGCAGCTTCTCGTGAGGCCCGCGCTCGCGCTCTGGAGGAGGCCAGTGATGCTGACCGCCGGCGCGAGGCGGCAGAGGAGCGGGAGAGGGAACTTCAAGCTTCAAATGCAGCCCTTGAGTGGTAGGTCCAGGTGTGCAGGGCCGCCCTGGCGGCACTGCCGGGGAAGACCCCCTCCGAGGCGAAGGAGGTCTAGGCGCATGAGGATGTGCTGGCTCTTGTGGTCTTAGAGCACAACATGGAGCTCGAGCGGCTGGAGGTGAGGGCGCACCAGGTTGTCCTGACCGAGGACGCCGCCGCCGCTCGGAAGCCAGGATCGAGCACGAGATTGACCAAAAGGTGGTGGAGATTCACGGGGCTCTTGTCGAAGAATACCACCAGAAGTTGAAGCTTCAAGAGACGTGCTTCCAGCAGCGGCAGGTCGAGCTGGAGGGAAAGACCGCCTCCCTTTGGACGAGACTGGCTGCTGCAGAGCAGCGTGAGATAGCCGCCAAGGAGGCTCAGGCCTCTGCCCAAGCTGACTTGTCTTTGCTTCAGCAGTAGGTCGCGGATGTCTCATCCCTTGTTGGTAAGGCCGTGAACGAAGCAAGCCGTCGTCGGACGATGCAGTGTGAGCGTTCCTTGATGCTTGAAGATCTGAGGGTCAGGGTCAACAAAGCCTTAGATGCCATCTACAAAAAGAGCATCTCCCGGCCGCGTGAGGATGATGACGCCGGCTACCTCCACTTTTTCACTCAAGTCATGACCCGTCTGGAGGACCGAGCCACAAGAGCTTGGCAGCTTGTCGAAGAAAGAAATCGGGGCCTTCTTTGACGCACGTTCTGACGCATCTTCAGCTACCTTCTCAGCCTCAACCCTGACTTTGACTTCAATGTTGCGATAGCCCCCATGCTCAGGGTCATTCAAGGCGATTTGGGGAGCTGGGTGAATGATCATGTGGACGACCTGGTCGCGGAGTTTTCCCTTGAGGGCGGTGTGGACGTGCTTGCAGCCGAAGAGGGTGATGAGGATGGCGATGATGAAGATGGTGCTGACGATAGCACACCTCGCTAGGCTTTCATTTCCTTTACTATGCTGTATGCAAAAATCTTCCGATACTACCCCAGAGGGCATGAAAGCATTTTTGGAGGAGAGTTCCTCTATAATGTATGAAATGAAGACATGCTTTTGGGATAGGTTGTGGGAGGTGCTGCCGTGAGCCAGGAGGCTCCCGACTAAAGTAAATTTCATGACTTATCTTTGGTGCTGATGGTCTTGGACGAGTTCTTGTGGCGCGGGAGCACCTATCTCCCAAGGCGGCCTTCCGAGGCTCGTGAGGGCCTAAGCCTCCTGAGGAGCTTGGGGACCCACTTGAGAGCGCCTCGCGAGGAGCCAATTGCCGAGTTTCGGCAAGGTGTGTGCGCAGTGGTCCTGCGGTAGATGCAATCTTGACCCTGATGCCGCTTGGGCTAGCCCAAGCGCGCGCATAGTGCGCACACCATGCACAGCCTCCGCTCGCGGGGCGCTTGCGGGGGAGGGTAGCAGGCGTGAGCCCTGCTTTCCATCAAAAACCAAAGGGCAAGAAAACACCGTGAATCGAGAAAAATCCCTCCCCCCTTTTTCTTTTGACAAGCACACAAAACTCCAAATCTCATTTCGAAAGATGGCAAATTGGGTTATAAAAAGAAGGTGAAAACAAACAGTCGCATTCGGCACCTAGCTAGTCTTCTCACCAGTGCGGAGCTAAGTGCTTCCACTCGGCGTGGGCATAGTCATTGGGGGACAGTGTCGACGGCCAGCGCGGAGTATGGTGCTTCCACTTGGACGTGGGTAGGAGCCCCCATGAGGACCAAGGGCGGTACTCAGGAGACTCCAGGGCGCGTACAGCCCCAACTCATTATTACGTGAGAGTGTCATGAGCAGAGATCTTCACGGGTATCCTTGGCACCTGGCAAGGGCTTCGCCCTACGCCTCCCCCAACCACCGTTGGGGCGTCCGGAAACCAGGATGAGGCCAAGGGGCAATGGGGACGCTGGCGGTGCCCCAGGGACCGTAGGCCCTCCGCCGGGGGGAAGGGATCGCCGGCGCCTTCCCCGGCGGAGGACCTACCTCCGATCGGCGTGCGCCTCCGTCTGGTGGCGCCCTGCTCCATGCGACGCAAGGTAGGCCCAGGCTCCAGGCTTCCCCCGCGTAGCCCCCAGTGCATTGCATCCGCCTGCAGTGGGGCCATCGTCTTGAGGTCCTCGGCTGTTGCCGCGGCTTGGTTCACCTACTGTCCATGGTTAGTATAATCATGCCCCTGAGATATTAGCTGTACCCGGTGGCTGTTGTTGTTGAAGGCGTCGGTGAAGCCCGAGGGCGGCCCGCGGAGGGCCTCGGGCTCGCGTGGCCTCGACGCCCAGGCTAGCGAAGGAAACGGGTGGGGGCTTCTTGGAGTGTATAGTAGGTCCGCCATCGGAGGCGCAGGGGTGTCTGAAGCCGCCATCCTTGAGTCGTCGCCTGCCTGTCCAGCGTCATCGTTTGCCAGACCCGGTGCCAGGTCATGATGACCGTAGGGCAACGTCTCGGCGCGACCCAAGGAGAGGCCATCCGGGCTCACCACGCCCGGAGGCACCGCATCCTGGGCAGGGCAAGTGGTGCTACGGGCCAGGCCGGCGCCGCGAGGTCCTCCAGGCCTCTCAAGGAAAGGCACGCGGGCGTTGCAGAGGCCAGCGCGCGCCCCTGGAAGTGCTCGCGGCATAGGAAAGGTGCAAAAAGGTGCAGCACCCCTACAGGCGGCATCAAGCAACTCGGTGACCCGCTCTAGCAGGGCGTCATGGCCGCGCTCCGCCAGCCTTCATCGCAGCAGCTCCCCTGCCATGATGAGTGCGACTCATGTGTTCGCTTGCTCCCGGCGTGTAGCGCCGTCGCCGCGCATAGCTCGAAGATCACGTGGTGGCATGGTTGTGGCGCAGCGTGGAAGCGAGCGGCGGTGGCCCGTGCCACCCACGGCCAACGACCCCGGGCGGCATGCGAGCTACGAGGAGCTCGGAGTGGAGGTCTTCTTGGACGGAGGGCGCTGCCCGAGCAGGTCAAGCGGCCTAGTGCTCAGCATGAGCTTGAGGAGCATCAACAATGAGGGTGTTGGAACGTCGGCGAGTCAACTGGCGGAAGAGAAGCTCCGACGCACCCCTACCTGGCGCGCCAAATGTCAGATTCGGGGCTCCGCAGACCCTTGATAGATTTGAACTCTGGGGTGCGTACGAAGAACTCAACTTCGCCTGTCTGCCTACTCTTCGATCTCACGGCCTAGCTCGATGAACAGGAAGGAACCGAGACATGGCAATTTACCCAGGTTCGGGCCACCTTGCGGTGTAATACCATACTCCTGCTTTGTGGTGGATTGTCTCGAGGTGGTCTGAGGATGAACTAGTACAGTGGAGGAACAACATCAGGAGGTGTGTTCTTGCTTGTGTGGCCCCTCTATGGTGGTGGCTAGGCTATACTTATAGTGGCCTTGGTCCTCTTCCCCCAAAATGAAGGCGGGAAGGGATCCCACAACAGCTAAATTCGAAGGAGGACAACTAGTACATCTTATCCTGACGAAAGGTGGCCTTCACCTGCAAAGCTTTTAGTCGTGACGCCATGGTGGGCTCGGTGATGGCCTTCGTTGTGTCATCCTAGCAATCTGAAGGAAATATGCCCTAGAGGCAATAATAAAGTTGTTATTTATATTTCCTTATATCATGATAAATGTCTTTTATTCATGCTAGAATTGTATTAACCGGAAACTTAGTACATGTGTGGATACATAGACAAAACAGTATGTCCCTAGTATGCCTCTACTAGACTAGCTCATTGATCAAAGATGGTTATGTTTCCTAGCCATAGACATGAGTTGTCATTTGATCAACGGGATCACATCATTAGGAGAATGATGTGATGGACAAGACCCATCCGTTAGCATAGCACTTTGATCGTTTAGTTTAACTGCTATTGCTTTCTTCATGACTTATACATGTTCCTATGACTATGAGATTATGCAACTCCCGAATACCGTAGGAACACCTTGTGTGCTATCAAACGTCACAACGTAACTGGGTGATCATAAAGATGCTCTACAGGTGTCTCCGAAAGTATTCGTGGTGTTGGCATAGATCAAGATTAGGATTTGTCACTCCGAGTGTCGGAGAGGTATCTCTGGGCCCTCTCAGTAACACACATCACAATAAGCCTTGCAAGCAAAAGACTAATGAGTTAGTCACGAGATGATGTGTTATGGAACGAGTAAAGAGACTTGCCAATAACGAGATTGAACTAGGTATAGAGATACCGACGATCGAATCTCGGGCAAGTAACATACCGTTTGACAAAAGGAACAACGTATGTTGTTATGCGGTTCTGACCGATAAAAGATCTTCGTAGAATATGTAGGATCCAATATGAACATCCAGGTTCCGCTATTGGTTATTGATCAGAGATGAGTCTCGGTCATGTCTACATAGTTTTCGAACCCGTAGGGTCCGCACGCTTAACGTTTGATGACGATCGGTATTATGAGTTTATGAGTATTGATGTACCGAAGGTAGTTCGGAGTCCCGGATGAGATCACAGACATAACGAGGAGTCTCGGAATGTCCGAGACATAAAGATTGATATATTGGACGACTATATTCGGACACCGGAAGTGTTCCGGAAAAGTTTCGGATTTATCGGGAATGCCGGAGGGGGTTACCGGAACCCCCTACGAGAGGGGATGGTCCATAGTGGGCCTAAAGGGAAAGAGAGAGGCAGCCCATAGGGCTGGCCGGCGCCCCCACCTAGGGTTCCTAGTTGGACTAGGATTGGGGGGGGGGGGGCGCCACCTCTCCTATTCCTTTCCCCCTTCTTCCTTTTGGTGAATCCTACTAGGAATAGGATTGCAATCCTATTCCTAGTAGGACTCCTTCCCTAGCCGCACCAGGAAGGGCCGGCCGGCCTCCCTCCCTTGCTCCTTTATATACGGGGGCAAGGGGGCACCCAAAGACACACAAGTTGAATTGTTTTAGCCGTGTGCGGTGCCCCCCCTCCACAAAATCACACCTCGGTCATACCGTCGCGGAGCTTAGGCGAAGCTCTGCGCCGGTGAACACATCATATCCGTCACAACGCCGTCGTGCTGACGAAACTCTCCCGTGAAGCTCAACTGGATCAAGAGCTCGTGGGACGTCATCAAGCTGAACGTGTGCTGAACGCGGAGGTGCCGTACGTTCGGTGCTTGATCGGTTGGATCGCGAAGAAGTTCGACAACATCAACCGCGTCACTTGACGCTTCCGCTCCCGGTCTACGAGGGTACGTAGACACACTCTTCCCTCTCATTGCTATGCATCTGGTAGATAGATCTTGCGTGATCGTAGGAAAATTTTAAAATACTACGTTCCCCAACAGTGGCATCAGAGCCAGGTCTATGCGTAGATGATATGCACGAGTAGAACACAATGAGTTGTGGGTGATACTAGTCATACTGCTTACCAGCATGTCATACTTTGCTTCGGCGGTATTGTGAGATGAAGCGGCCCGGACCGACATTACGCGTACGCTTACGCGAGACTGGTTTCACCGTTACGAGCACTCGTTGCTTAAAGGTGACTGGCGGGTGTCCGTCTCTCTCACTTTAGCTGAATCAAGTGTGGCTACGCCCGGTCCTTGTGAAGGTTAAAACAACACATACTTGACGAAACATCGTTGTGGTTTTGTATGCGTAGGTAAGAACGGTTCTTGCTAAGCCCGTAGCAGCCACGTAAAACTTGCAACAACAAAGTAGAGGACGTCTAACTTGTTTTTGCAGGGCATGTTGTGATGTGATATGGTCTAGACATGATGAGTTATACGGTTTTGTATGAGATGATCATGTTTTGTAAAGTTATCGGCAACTGGCAGGAGCCATATGGTTGTCGCTTTATTGTATGAAATGCAATCGCCATGTAATTGCTTTACTTTATCACTAAGCGGTAGCGATAGTCGTAGAAGCAATAGTTGGCGAGACGACAACGATGCTACGATGGAGATCAAGGTGTCAAGCCGGTGACGAAGGTGATCATAACGGTGCTTTGAAGATGGAGATCAAAAGCACAAGATGATGATGGCCATATCATGTCACATATTTTGATTGCATGTGATGTTTATCTTATTATGCTTCTTATTTTGCTTAGAACGACGGTAGCATTATAAGATGATCCCTTACTAAATTTCAAGGTATAAGTGTTCTCCCTGAGTATGCACCGTTGCGAAAGTTCGTCGTGCCGAGACACCACGTGATGATCGGGTGTGATAAGATCTACGTTCAAATACAACGGGTGTAAGCCAGTTTTGCACACGCAGAATACTCGGGTTAAACTTGACGAGCCTAGCATATACAGATATGGCCTCGGAACACTGGAGACCGAAAGGTCGAGCGTGAATCATATAGTAGATATGATCAACATAAGATGTTCACCATTGAAACTACTCCATCTCACGTGATGATCGGACATGGTTTAGTTGATTTGGATCACGTGATCATTTAGATGACCAGAGGGATGTCTATCTAAGTGGGAGTTCTTAAGTAATATGATTAATTGAACTTTAATTTATCATGAACTTAGTCCTGGTAGTATTAGCATATCTATGTTGTAGATCGATAGCTCGCGATGTTGCTCCCCGTTTATTTTTCATATGTTCCTAGAGAAAACCAAGTTGAAAGATGTTAGTAGCAATGATGCGGAATTGTTCCGTGATCTGAGGATTATCCTCATTGCTGCACAGAAGAATTATGTCCTTGATGCACCGCTAGGTGACAGACCTATTGCAGGAGCAGATGTAGACGTTATGAACGTTTTGACAAAAGCTCGATATGATGACTACTTGATAGTTTAAGTGCACCATGCTTTACGGCTTAGAACGGGACTTCAAAAACGTTTTGAACGCCATGGAGCATATAAGATGTTCCAAGAGTTGAAATTAGTATTTCATACTCATGCCCGTGTCGAGAGGTATAAGACCTCTGACAGTACTTTGCCTACAAGATGGAGGAGAATAGCTCAACCAGTGAGCATGTGCTCAGATTGTCTGGGTACTACAATTACTTTAATCAAGTGGGAGTTAATCTTCCAGATAAGATAGTAATTGACAAAGTTCTCTAGTCACTATCACCAAGTTAGTAGAACTTCGTGATGAACTATAATATGCAAGGGATGACGAAAGCAATTCCCAGCTCTTCGCGATACTGAAGTAGGCGAAGATAGAAATCATGAAAAAGCATCAAGTGTTGATGGTTAACAAGACCACTTGTTTCAAGTAAAGGGCAAAGGGATAGAAGGGGAACTTCAAGAAGAATGACAAGCAAGTTGTCACTCCCGTGAAGAAACCCAAAGCTAAACTCAAGCCTGAAACAAGTGCTTATACTGCAAAGGAAATGGTCACTAAAAGTGGAACTGCCCTAGATACTTGGCGGATAAGAAGGATGGCAAAGTGAACAAAGGTATATTTGATATACAGATTATTGATGTGTATTTTACTAGTGTTCATAGCAACCCCTCGGTATTTGATATTGGTTCAGTTGCTAAAGAGTAGTAACTCGAAGTGGGAGTTGCATAATGAACATAAACTAGTTAAAGGATGAAGTGACGATGTGTATTGGAAGCAGTTCCAAGATTGATATGATCATCATCGCACACTCCCTATACTTTCGGGATTAGTGTTGAACCTAAATAAGTGTTATTTGGTGTTTGTGTTGAGCATGAATGTGATTTGATCATGTTTATTGCAATACAGTTATTCATGTAAGTTAGAGAATAATTGTTGTTCTGTTTACATGAATAAAACCTTCTATGGTCATACACCCAATAAAAATAGTTTGTTGGATCTCGATCGTGTGATACACATATTCATAATATTGAAGCCAAAAGATGCAAGGTTAATAATGATAGTGCAACTTATTTGTGGCACTGCCGTTTAGGTCATATTGGTGTAAAACGCATGAAGAAACTCCATAATGATGGACTTTTGGAATCACTTGATTATGAATCACTTGGTGCTTGCGAACCATGCCTCATGGGCAAGATGACTAAAACTCCGTTTCTCCGGAACTATGGAGCGAGCAACAGATTTGTTGGAAATCATACATACTGATGTATGTGGACCAATGAGTGTTGATGCTCGCGGCGGGTATCGTTATTTTCTGACCTTCAGTGATGATTTGAGCAGATATGGGTATATCTACTTAATGAAACACAAGTCTGAAACATTTGAAAAGTTCAAAGAATTTCAGAGTGAAGTAGAGAATCATCGTAACAAGAAAATAAAGTTTCTACGATCTGATCGTGGAGGAGAATATTTGAGTTACGAGTTTGGTCTTCATTTGAAACAATGTGGAATAGTTTCACAACTCACGCCACCTAGAACACCACAGCGTAATGGTGTGTCCGAACGTCGTAACCGTACTTTATTGGATATGGTGCGATCTATGATATCTCTTACCGATTTACCACTATCGTCTTGGGTCATGCATTAGAGACAGCTGCATTCACGTTAAATAGGGCACCATCTAAATCCGTTGATACGACACCTTATGAACTATGGTTTGGCAAGAAACCAAAGTTGTCGTTTCTTAAAGTTTGGGGCTGCGATGCTTATGTGAAAAAAAAACTTCAACCTAATAAGCTCGAACCCAAGTCGGAGAAATGTGTCTTCATAGGATACCCAAAAGAGACTGTTGGGTACACCTTCTATCACAGATCCGAAGGCAAAATATTCGTTGCTAAAAACGGATCCTTTCTAGAAAAAGAGTTTCTCTCGAAAGAAGTGAGTGGGAGGAAAGTAGAACTTGATGAGGTAATTGTACCTTCTCCCGGATTGGAAAGTAGTACATCACAGGAAATTGTTCCAGTGATTCCTACACCAATTAGTGAGGAAGTTAATGATAATGATCATGAAACTTCGGATCAAGTTTCTACTGAACGTCGTAGATCAACCAGAGTACGTTCCGCACCAGAGTGGTACGACAACCTAGTTCTGGAAATCATGTTACTAGACCATGATGAACCTACGAACTATGAGGAAGCGATGATGAGCCCAGATTCCGCAAAATGGCTTGAAGCCATGAAATCTGAGATGGGATCCATGTATGAGAACAAAGTGTGGACTTTGGTTGACTTGCCCGATGATCGGCAAGCCATTGAAAATAAATGGATCTTCAAGAGGAAGACCGACGCAAACGGTAATATTACTGTTTACAAAGCTCGACTTGTTGCGAAAGGTTTTCGACAAGTTCAAGGAGTTGACTACGATGAGACTTTCTCACCTGTAGCGATGCTTAAGTCTGTCCGAATCATGTTAGCAATTGCCGCATTTTATGATTATGAAATCTGGCAAATGGATGTCAAAACTGCATTCCTAAATGGATATCTCAAAGAAGAGTTGTATATGATGCAACCAGAAGGTTTTGTCGATCCAAAAGGTGCTGACAAAGTATGCAAGCTCCAGCGATCCATCTATGGACTGGTGCAAGCATCTCGGAGTTGGAATATACGCTTTGATGAGGTGATCAAAGCATATAGATTTATACAGACTTGTTGTGAAGCCTGTATTTACAAGAAGTGAGTGGGAGCACTACAACCTTTCTAATAAGTATATGTGAATGACATATTGTCGATCGGAAATGATGTAGAAATTTCTGGAAAGCATAAAGGAGTGTTTGAAAGGAGTTTTTCAAAGAAAGACCTTGGTGAAGCTGCTTACATATTGGGCATCAAGATCTATAGAGATAGATCAAGACGCTTGATAAGACTTTCGATAAGTACATACCTTGATAAGATTTTGAAGTAGTTCAAAATGGATCAGTCAAAGAAGAAGTTCTTGCCTGACTTGTAAGGTGTGAAGTTGAGTAAGACTCAAAGCCAGACCACGGCAGAAAAATATAGAGAGAATGAAAGTCATTCCCTATGCCTCAGCCATAGGTTCTATAAAGTATGCCATGCTGTGTACAAAACACGTTGTGTACCTTGCCAAGAGTTTGACAGGGAGGTACAATAGTGATCCAGGAGTAGATCACTATACAACGGTCAAAATTATCCTTAGTAATTGGATGACTAAGGAAATGTTTCTCGATTATGGAGGTGATAAAGAGTTCGTCGTAAAGGGTTACGCTGATGCAAGCTTTGACACTAAATCCAGATGACTCTAAGTATCAATCTGGATGCGTATTGAAAGTGGGAGCAATTAGCTAGAGTAGCTCTATGCAGAGCATTGTAGACATAGAAATTTGCAAAATACGTACGGATCTGAATGTGACAGACCCGTTGACTAAACTTCTCTCACAAGCAAAACATGATCACACCTCATTACTCTTGGGTATTAATCACATAGCGATGTGAACTAGATTATTGACTCTAGTAAACCCTTTGGGTGTTGGTCACATGGTGATGTGAACTATGGGTGTTATTCACATAACGATGTGAACTATCGGTATTAAATCACATGGTGATGTGAGCTAGATTATTGACTCTAGTGCAAGTGGGAGACTGAAGGAAATATGCCCTAGAGGCAATAATAAAGTTGTTATTTATATTTCCTTATATCATGATAAATGTCTTTTATTCATGCTAGAATTGTATTAACCGGAAACTTAGTACATGTGTGGATACATAGACAAAACAGTATGTCCCTAGTATGCCTCTACTAGACTAGCTCATTGATCAAAGATGGTTATGTTTCCTAGCCATAGACATGAGTTGTCATTTGATCAATGGGATCACATCATTAGGAGAATGATGTGATGGACAAGACCCATCCGTTAGCATAGCACTTTGATCGTTTAGTTTAACTGCTATTGCTTTCTTCATGACTTATACATGTTCCTATGACTATGAGATTATGCAACTCCCGAATACCGTAGGAACACCTTGTGTGCTATCAAACGTCACAACGTAACTGGGTGATCATAAAGATGCTCTACAGGTGTCTCCGAAAGTATTCGTGGTGTTGGCATAGATCAAGATTAGGATTTGTCACTCCGAGTGTCGGAGAGGTATCTCTGGGCCCTCTCAGTAACACACATCACAATAAGCCTTGCAAGCAAAAGACTAATGAGTTAGTCACGAGATGATGTGTTACGGAACGAGTAAAGAGACTTGCCAATAACGAGATTGAACTAGGTATAGAGATACCGACGATCGAATCTCGGGCAAGTAACATACCGTTTGACAAAAGGAACAACGTATGTTGTTATGCGGTTCTGACCGATAAAAGATCTTCGTAGAATATGTAGGAGCCAATATGAACATCCAGGTTCCGCTATTGGTTATTGATCAGAGATGAGTCTCGGTCATGTCTACATAGTTTTCGAACCCGTAGGGTCCGCACGCTTAACGTTTGATGACGATCGGTATTATGAGTTTATGAGTATTGATGTACCGAAGGTAGTTCGGAGTCACGGATGAGATCACGGACATAACGAGGAGTCTCGGCATGTCCGAGACATAAAGATTGATATATTGGATGACTATATTCGGACACCGGAAGTGTTCCGGAAAAGTTTCGGATTTATCGGGAATGCCGGAGGGGGTTACCGGAACCCCCTACGAGAGGGGATGGTCCATAGTGGGCCTAAAGGGAAAGAGAGAGGCAGCCCATAGGGCTGGCCGGCGCCCCCACCTAGGGTTCCTAGTTGGACTAGGATTGGGGGGGGGGGCGCCACCTCTCCTATTCCTTTCCCCCTTCTTCCTTTTGGTGAATCCTACTAGGAATAGGATTGCAATCCTATTCCTAGTAGGACTCCTTCCCTAGCCGCACCAGGAAGGGCCGGCCGGCCTCCCTCCCTTGCTCCTTTATATACGGGGGCAAGGGGGCACCCAAAGACACACAAGTTGAATTGTTTTAGCCGTGTGCGGTGCCCCCCCTCCACAGAATCACACCTCGGTCATACCGTCGCGGAGCTTAGGTGAAGCCCTGCGCCGGTGAACACATCATATCCGTCACAACGCCGTCGTGCTGACGAAACTCTCCCGTGAAGCTCAACTGGATCAAGAGCTCGTGGGACGTCATCAAGCTGAACGTGTGCTGAACGCGGAGGTGCCGTACGTTCGGTGCTTGATCGGTTGGATCGCGAAGAAGTTCGACAACATCAACCGCGTCACTTGACGCTTCCGCTCCCGGTCTACGAGGGTACGTAGACACACTCTTCCCTCTCATTGCTATGCATCTGGTAGATAGATCTTGCGTGATCGTAGGAAAATTTTAAAATACTACGTTCCCCAACACAATCTTGGTCTTGTTGCATGGAAATGGAAACCTTCGGCTGGTTCCTCGGGACTCCGCGCCTGCGCTTGCCTCTTTAGCAGCAAAGAGGAAACATGTTGTACTGCGCCCGCTGGCGCCCGCCCGGCCTCGGTCGTCATGGCTTGCGTCATATGAACCTCACAAGGTGGGGACTTGCATAGAAATCTCCGCTCCTCAGGAACCAGCCTAGAGAGGCTGCTCCCTCCGGAGGTCTTGGCGTCGTCCGCCTCGCGAGGCTTGGCCCCTCGCGAGGGTCTTGTGTGTTAATGCTGAAGATGGGCCGTACTAGGCTGGTGATGGAGCCACGCCGTGGGCCGCATGCAAGCAAGTCTGGGTACCCTGGTTTCCAGAACGCCGATAGTGCCACTAATAAAATGAAGTAATAATACAGTTGAAATAGAGATATTGTCCTCTCTCTCATTTCATTATCCAATGTAGATAAAGAAAGTGCTTCTCTTTGTTTGTATATGTTTCATCAACTAGTCCCATTGTTAATGTTTAAGTGTTTCTGCAAACTAGGATGCTTAATTTTAGTTGAACCACATAAAAATAGAGATTGGAATGGCTCAAGGCTCCTCCTTGTACTACCGTTTTACATTGATGTCCATCACTTGTTGATGATGTATTGGGGAGAACTGGATCGATTTCTAATATCAGGCCTACCGTATGCGGTGTTGCAGGGCCCATATCGCCCTCGCAGCATGGCATATTGTGATACTGTTATATTTTTTATTAATTTTATTGTATCACAACCGTTTCCCATTAAGAAAATAAAGTTCCTTCTATTTACACCGGTACGAGTCGGTGCTATACAAACGGCTTTTGACCCCTTTTAGCGATGGCATTTGGAACCGTCGCCAAGTGAGTGTGGGCGATAGGGGGTCCTTCCCACATGACCCAGAAATCATCGGGGATAGGCCCTCCTGGGACCCAGGCTGGGGCCATGTGCGATCGGGCGAGGCATCGAAACCCAATCATTTCCGTAGGTATGTACATCCCACACAGTAATCCAAGAAAATCATTTCCGTAGGTATGTACATCCCACACGGTGAATCCCAGAAAAACATTTTCCGTAGGTATGTATATCACACTCAGTCAATCCAATGAATACATTTCCATTCTTATGTACATCCCACACAGTCAATCCAGGGAAACCGTTTCTGTTCGGACGTACATCCCACACAGTTTTATGTGTAGGCTCGTGTGTGAAAGGTGTAACTATCACACACGGTCTGCCTTGGTTAACGTTTTGCTTTTATCAACTATATCACACACGATTTGATGAAGAAAACTGTGTGGCATTGGGCTATCCATCGCAAGCGCTTTTACTGCTAGAACCATTTGCAAAGGTCCATGCCACATTTAGCAGGTTTATTAGTTTACAATTAATAATTCCAGTATTACGCAAATTCACATTTCATATCGAAAAACTGTTTGCCAATTTCATATCAGGCACATAATATATTATAACATCACAGTACGGTAGCTACATGAAAACGACACAGTACAACATATAGCTAGTTCAACTTCATAAGAACAATATATTCATTTCCCTAATGGAGATCATCTAGGCTCGTCTTATCCACCTCTGCTTTCAGTTCAGTAAGAACCCGTTTTGCACGGGCCAACTCGGAAAGTACCTCCTCCTTCGCCAAAACCATCTTAGCAAAGTCTGATTTAAAAAAATCTGAGCTCATTCTCCACCTTCAACTTTTTATCCCTCATCTTGAAATATGCTTCAGCGTTGACAACAGTTTCTCTAAGCCTACGTGTGTTCTCTTCCTCATACATGCTCCAGAGCTTCGCTAGGCACATCTTCAAAGACTGTGGCTGATACGTCCATTTTGCATCATGCTTATAAGTTGATATTTATTGCATTATGGGCTGTTTTTACATGTTTTGTCACAATACTTATGCATTTTCTCTCTTATTTTACAAGGTTTACATGAAGAGGGAGAATGCCGGCAGCTGGAATTCTGGGCTGGAAAAGGAGCAAACTCTGGAAACCTATTCTGCACAACTCCAAAAGCTGTGAAACTCAACAGAACGTCGTTTCAGAAAATATAAAAAATATCTGGCGAAAGAAGTCCACGAGGGGGGCCACCGGCTGCCCACGAGGGTGGGGGGCGCGCCCTGGGAAGGGGGCGCGCCCCCTTCCTTGTGGGCCAGCCAGAAGGCCCCCGGTGCCCATATTCTCCCATATAAGGTGTTTTGACCTGGAAAAAAATCATAAGGGGGCTTTCGGGACCAGACGCCGCCGTCTCGAGGCGGAACCGAGGCGGAAACCAATCTAGGGCTCCGACAGAGCTGCTCTACTGGGGATACTTCCCTCCGGGAGGGGGAAATCGTCACCGCCGTCATCACCAACAAATCTCCCATCTTGGGGAGGGCTATCTTCATCAACATCTTCACCAGCACCATCTCCTCTCAAACCCTAGTTCATCTCTTGTATCCAATCTTTGTACCCAAACCTCAGTTTGGTACCTGTGGGTTGCTAGTAGTGTTGATTACTCCTTGTAGTTGATGCTAGTTGGTTTATTTGGTGGAAGATCATATGTTCAGATCCATTATGCATATTAATATCCCTCTGATCATGAACAATATTATGTCTTGTGAGTAGTTACTTTTGTTCCTGAGGACATGCGAGAAGTCTTGCTATTAGTAGTCATGTGAGTTTGGTCTTCGTTCGATATTTTGATGAGATGTATGTTGTCTATCCTCTAGTGGTGTCATGTGAACGTCGACTACATGACACTTCACCATTATTTGGGCCTAGAGGAAGGCATTGGGAAGTAATAAGTAGATGATGGGTTGCTAGAGTGACAAAAGCTTAAACCCTAGTTTATGCGTTGCTTCGTAAGGGGCTGATTTGGATCCATATGTTTTAGGCTATGGTTAGGTTTACCTTAATAATACTTATTTTGTAGTTGCGGATGCTTGCATTAGAGGTTAATCATAAGTGGGAGGCTTGTACAAGTAAGGGAAGAACCCAAGCACCGGTCCACCCACATACCAAATTATCAAAGTACCGAACGCGAATCAGACGATCGTGATGAATACTAGCTTGACAATAATTCCCATGTGTCCTCGGGAGCGCTTTCCTTTATATAAGAGTTTGTCCAGGCTTGTCCTTTGCTACAAAAAGGATTGGGCCACCTTGCTGCACCTTATTTACTTTTACCTTTTGTCACTTGCTACCAATTACCTTATTACAAAACTATCTGTTACCTATAATTTCAGTGCTTGCAGAAAATACCTTACCGAAAACTGCCTATCATTTCCTTCTGCACCTCGTTGGATTCGACACTCTTACTTATCGAAAGGACTATGATAGATCCCCTACACTTGTGGGTCATCAAGACTCTTTTCTGGCGCCGTTGCCGGGGAATGAAGTGCCTTTGGTAAGTGGAATTTGGTAAGGAAAAATTTATATAGTGTGCTGAAATTTATTGTCACTTGTTACTATGGCTCAAATATTTTGAGGGGCTTGTTCGGGGTATCTTCACCCAGAACAAAAGAGCAAAGAGTTGCTCCTCAACCTACTGCACCTATTGAAAATGTTTGCTTTGAGATTCCTTCGGGTATGATAGAGAAACTGCTTGAAAATCCCTTTACAGGAGACGGAACACTGCATCCCAACTTACACCTAATCTATGTGGATGAAGTTTGTGGATTGTTTAAGCTTGCATGTATGCCCGATGATGTTATCAAGAAGAAGGTCTTCCTTTATCTTTGAAGGGAGATGCATTGACATGGTTTAGGCTATGCGATGATATGGGATCATGGAACTATAATCGTTTGAAGTTGGAATTTCATCAGAAGTTCTACCCTATGCACCAGGTTCACCGTGATCGTTATTATATTTATAATTTCTAGCCTCGCGAAGGAGAAAGCATCGCTCAAGCTTGGGGGAGGCTTAAGTCAATGTTATATTCATGCCCCAATCATGAGCTCTCAAGAGAAATGATCATTCAAATTTTTTTTGCTCGGCTTTCTCATAATAATCGCTCCATGCTCGATACTTCTTGTTCTGGCTCTTATATGATGAAGACTATTGACTTCAAATGGGATTTATTGGAAAGAATTAAACGCAACTCTGAAGATTGGGATCTCGACGAAGGTAAGGAGTCAGGTATGACCCCTAAGTTTGATTGTTTTAAAGCTTTTATGGATACCGATGTTTTCCGTGAGTTTAGCACTAAATATGGACTTGACTCTGAGATAGTAGCTTCTTTCTGTGATTCTTTTGCTACTCATGTTGATCTCCCTAAGGAGAAGTGGTTTAAATACAATCCCCCTATTTAAGAAAAAGTAGTTGAACCTATTAAAGTTGAAGAAAAGATTATCACTTACAATGTTGATCCTGTTATACCTACTGCTTATATCGAGAAACCCCCTTTCCCTGTTAGGATAAAGGATCATGCTCAAGCTTCAACTGTAGTTCGTAAAAGTAATACTAGGACACCTACACCCTTTGAGCAAATTAATGTTGAACCTAGTGTTGCTATGGTTAAAGATCTCTTGGTAGAAGATTTAGATGGACATGTTATTTACCTCCAAGAAGAGTCTGCTAGAATAGCCAAACCCAATGCTAGGAATAAACATAAACCTGTTGTGGGCTTGCCTATTATCTCCGTCAAGATAGGAGATCATTGCTACCATGGTTTATGCGACGTAGGTGCTAGTGCGAGTATTATCCCTTTTGATTTGTATAACAAAATTATGCATGATATTGCACCTGTTCAGCTAGAAGGTTTTGATGTCACCATTAAGCTTGCTAATAGAGATACTATTTCACCAGTTGGAATTGTTAGAGATGTTGAAGTCTTGTGTGGGAAGGTTAAATACCCTACTGATTTCCTTATTCTCAGTTCCCCACAAGATGAATCCTGTCCCATTATATTTGGTAGACCCTTCTTGAATACTGTTAATGCCAAGATAGACTGCGTGAAAGATATTGTCACTGTGGGATTAGGGGATATGACTCATGATTTTAACTTTGCTAAATTCCGTAGACAACCCCTTGAAAAGGCACCACCCAGTAAGGATGAAATTATTGGCCTGGCTTCTATTGCCGTGCCTCCTAATGATCCTTTAGAACAATACCTGCTAGACCACGAAAATGATATGCATATGAACGAGAGAAGGGAGATAGATGAAATATTCTTTACACAGGGACCCGTACTAAAAAACAACTTGCCTGTTGAAATCCTAGGGGATCCTCCTCCACCCAAGGGTGATCCTGTGTTTGAACTTAAACCTTTGCCTGATAATCTTAAGTATGTTTATCTTGATGAAAAGAAGATATATCCTGTTTTTATTAGTGCTAACCTTTCAGAGCAGGAAGAAGAAAAATTATTGAAAACTCTGAAGAAGCATCGTGCTGCTATTGGATATACTCTGGATGATCTTAAGGGCATTAGTCCCACTATATGCCAACACAAGATAAAATTGGAAGAAAATGCTAAACTAGTTATTGATCATCACCGACGGTTAAATCCTAAGATGAAAGAAGTGGTAAGGAAGGAAATACTAAAGCTTCTAGAGGCAAGTATTATCTATCCAGTTGCTGATAGCCAGTGGGTAAGTCCTGTCCATTGTGTCCCTAAGAAAGGAGGTATGACTGTCGTTCCTAATGATAAAGATGAATTAATCCCGCAAAGAATAGTTACAGGTTATAGGATGGTAATTGATTTCCGTAAGTTAAATAAAGCTACTAAGAAAGATCATTACCCCTTGCCATTCATTGATCAAATGCTAGAAAGGTTATACATGCATACTCATTTCTATTTTCTAGATGGTTATTCTGGTTTCTCTCAAATACCTGTGTCAAAAGGGGATCAAGAAAAGACCGCTTTTACTTGTCCTTTCGGTACCTTTGCTTATAGACGTATGCCTTTTTGTTTATGTAATGCACCTGCTACCTTTCAAAGATGCATCATGGCTATATTCTCTGATTTTTGTGAAAAGATTGTTGAAGTTTTCATGGATGATTTCTCCGTTTACGGAACTTCTTTTGATGACTGCTTAAGCAACCTTGATCGAGTTTTGCAGAGATGCGAAGATACTAACCTTGTCTTGAATTGGGAGAAGTGCCACTTTTTAGTTATTGAAGGCATTGTCTTGGGACATAAAATATCTGAAAGAGGTATTGAAGTTGACAAAGCTAAAGTTGATGCTATTGAAAAGATGCGATGCCCTAAGGACATCAAAGGTATATGAAGTTTCCTTGGTCATGCCGTGTTGTATAGGAGGTTCATTAAGGACTTCTCCAAAATCTCCAGGCCTCTGACTAATCTTTTACAAAAAGATATTCCTTTTGTCTCTGATGATGATTGTCTAGAAGCATTTGAAATACTTAAGAAAGCATTGATCTCTGCACCTATTGTCCAGCCTCCTGACTGGAATTTACCCTTTGAGATTATGTGCGATGCTAGTGATTATGCTGTAGGAGCTGTTTTAGGGCAAAGAGTTGATAAGAAATTGAATGTTATCCAATATAACTCTAGATAGTGCCCAAAGAAATTATGCTACCACTGAGAAAGAATTTTTAGCAGTTGTATTTGCTTGTGAAAAGTTTAGACCCTATATCGTTGATTCTAAAGTAAATATTCACACTGATCATGCTTCTATCAAATACCTCATGGAAAAGAAAGATGCTAAACCTAGACTTATTAGATGGGTTCTCTTGTTGCAAGAATTTGACTTGCATATTATTGATAGAAAGGGAGCTGAGAACCCTGTTGCAGATAACTTGTCTAGGTTAGAAAATATACTTGATGACCCACAACCTATTGATGATAGCTTTCCTCATGAACAACTAGCTGTCATAAATACTTCTCGTACTGCTCCATGGTATGCTGATTATGCTAATTATATTTTTGCTAAGTTTATACCTCCTAGCTTCACATACCAGCAAAACATAAAGTTCTTCTATGATTTGTGACATTACTTCTGGGATGACCCACATCTTTATAAAGAAGGAGTAGATGGTATCATTAGACGTTGTGTACCTGAGCATGAACATGAACAAATCCTACGCAAGTGCCACTCCGAAGCTTATGGAGGACACCATGCGAGAGATAGAACTGCACACAAGGAATTGCAATCCGGTTTTTATTGGCCTACTCTCTTCAAGGATGCCCGTAAGTTTGTCTTATCTTGTGATGAATGTCACATGATTGGTAATATTAGTAGACATCAAGAAATGCCTATGAATTATTCACTTGTTATTGAACCATTTGATGTTTGGGGCTTTGATTATATGGGACCTTTTCCCACCTCTAATGGGTACACACATATTTTAGTTGCTGTTGATTACGTTTACTAAGTGGGTAGAAGCTATTCCAACTAGTAGTGCTGATCATAACACCTCTATTAAGATGCTTAAAGAAGTTATATTTCCGAGGTTCAGAGTCCCTAGGTATCTAATGACTAATGGTGGTTCACACTTTATTCATGGTGCTTTCCGTAAGATACTTGCTAAGTATGATGTCAACCATAGAAATGCATCACCCTATCACCCACAGACTAGTGGTCAAGTTGAACTAAGTAATTGGGAGTTGAAATTAATCTTGCAAAATACAGTTAATAGGTCTAGGAAGAATTGGTCCAAGAAACTAGATGATGCATTATGGGCCTATAGAACTGCATACAAGAATCATATGGGTATGTCTCCATATAAGATGGTATATGTAAAAGCTTGTCACTTACCTCTTGAGCTAGAACATAAGGCATATTTGGCTATTAAAGAGCTCAATTACGATTTCAAACTTGCCGGTGAGAAGAGGCTATTTGACATTAGCTGTCTCGATGAATGGAGAACCCAGGTCTATGAGAATGCCAAACTGTTTAAAGAAAAAGTTAAAAGATGGCATGACAAAAGGATACAAAAGCGTGAGTTTAACATAGGTGATTATGTCTTGCTATTCAACTCTCGTTTAAGATTTTTTCCAGGAAAACTTCTCTCCAAGTGGGAAGGACCTTACGTTATCGAGGAGGTCTATCGTTCCAGTGCCATAAAAATCAACAATTTCGAAGGCACAAATCCGAAGGTGGTGAATGGTCAAAGAATCAAACATTATATCTCAGGTAATCCTATAAATGTCGAAACTAATGTTATTGAAACCATAACCCCGGAGGAATACATAAGGGACACTTTCCAGAACAATTAAGCCTCCGAAAAGGAAGAGGTACGTGACACGGTAAGTAAACCGACTCCAAAACAGTTCTAAAGGCAATTTTTCTCCGTTTTGGAATATTTAGAAAAATAGAAAAATAAACCGCTGTCCGGAAGAGACACGAGGTGTCCACGAGGGTGGAGGGCGCGCCCCTGCCTCCTGGGCACCCCGTGTGTCCCCCAGACTCCATTTTCTTGTGGGTTACTCCTTTTGATCGGTAAAAAATCATTATATATACTTCCGAAGGTTTTGACCTCTGTATCACGCAAAAATCATGTGTTCTTGTCTAGAGATGTTTTCTGTTAGGGTTTGCGGAGCCAGGCATCATGTCGTCTCCCTCCTCCAACAATGAAGGCAACGATGCTTGGCTAATGAAGATAGATCTGAAGAGGGAAGGACCCAAGGAGATCCACAAGGAGAAGAGGATCAAGATGGAGGTGGAAGATCCGGCTCCCGCAGCGGGACAAGAAGACACCTCTAAATCCCATCATAATCTCTTTACCTCAACTAAGCTAGAAGCTTTCAGGATGACTGAGTTAGCTCAGATTTGAAACAAGCATCTCACAAGTGAAAATATTTTGTTGAAGGATTACATAGCTGCTCTCAAAGGTATTATCCGCAAGCTGGAAGATCTCCTACGCTTGATATATGAGGATCCTCTGTCACTACTTGCAACTCCATCATCACCACCCCCGAAGAAGGAGATATAATCATATGGGTATGGGCACTCCCCTTGGCAACTGCCAAGCTTGGGGGAGTGACCCCGGTATCGTATCACCATCACTCCTATCTTTACCGCTTTACTTAGTTCGATCCTTTTGGTAGTATCTTGATCTATTAGAATAAAGTTAGCATGATCTAGTTGTGAGCTTTTGCTTCGTGAGCTTTACCCTTTGTAATCGAGTCCGTGAGTTATATAATAAAGATTAGTGTTGAGCCAAGGGCTTGATTTCCTCACTTGGGTCATGATAAAAAGAAAGAAAACATAAAGAGTATCAAAGAGATCATATCGATCTTATGGGAAGTAATGACCTCACATACAAGAGTATGATAAATAAAAGTTGTTGGGAGGTGACAAACATAGTTTTGGTCATCGTTGCAATTAATAGGAAGTAATAAAAGAAAAGTGGCTTCACATACAAATACACTATCTTGGACATCTTTTATGATTGTGAGCACTCATTAAAGTATGATATGCTAAAGAGTTGATGTTGGACAAGGAAGACAACATAATGGGTTATGTATTCTTATATCTGAAATAAAGTATATTGTCATGGATCATCCAACATGTTGAGCTTGCCTTTCCTCCGCATGCTAGCCAAAACTCCTCGCACTAAGTAGAGATACTACTTGTGCTTCCATATATCCTTAAACCCAGTTTTGCCATGAGAGTCCACCATACCTACCTATGGATTGAGAAAGATCCTTCCTAATAAGTTGTCATGTTGCAAATCCGCTAAAATATGTGTGATTTATTAGTGTGGGAGAAATTAGCTTTATTCGATCTTGTGATATGGAAGTAATAAAAGCGACGGACTGCATAATAAAGGTCCTTGTCACAAGTGGCAATATAAAGCGACGTTCTTCTATGCTAAGACTTTGTGCATGCAACCATAAAAACACATGACAACCTCTGCTTCCCTCTGCGAAGGGCCTATCTATTATTCTTGCCTTATAAGTGTCAAGGTGAAATCCACCTTTCCCTTTTAAATTTTATCCTTTGGGAAGCACATTGTGTTGGAAAGATCCTGACATATATACCCACTTGGATGTAAGTTTTCATGATCTATTACTGTTGACATTACCCTTGAGGTAAATGTGGGGACCCCGACTTAGAAGTCGAGATCACCGAATGCACGTGTACAGTGATCCCAGAGATCAATGCTCACTGAACACACAGAAGCTGAATAACAAGAGTCTTACATCCATACATATCGTCTTACACAAATTATGGCCAAGTCTTACACAAATAAAGCCTCACGGGCTGAATAGCAAATAACTCAAATAGCGGAAGTCTTCGATGATAGGTAGAACCCATGCCATCTGCCTTAACCCTAGAGGCATTCTGACTGGGATAGCGTCCTAGTTCGCATGTTCGTCTCCAAAGAACTCTTATTCATATTCCTGTTCCTCCATGCCTGGCCAATTAAATAACCAGTGGCAAGCCAATGAGTACTTTGAATGTACTCGCAAGCAACCCATGATGTGGTTCAAAGTAACAATGCAATTGAACAATAATGAGCAATCTAGCAATGGGCTAGAATAAATATTCTACCATCAAGTGTATGCATCAACGAGTTCACGTAACCTCGAAAACAGGTTACCGATATCAACATGAATATGATTCAACTCATCGAGTCAAGTCACCACCTTGACTCATCACACACATACTTTCACCGATGAAGTAAAATTCTGGACATAGTTTAAGTAGCACCACCCAACTGTCCATGACCGTGGACACGGCTCTTCGAATAGTTTTACACTCTGCAGAGGTTGCGCACTTTACCCACAAGATCCGGGAAGCTTTCATGTCACCCACGATCCCGCAGTACCTCAAGTACTTGGGGGAAGCACCCGGTCATTATCTTTCCTTAGACGACACTAACATAGAGTCCACTCGTTGGTACACGGCCCTCGAGTACAAACCATAGATCATGGGACTTGCCCTAATTTCAATGTCACGCGTACCCGAAGGGACCAACGGTGTGTCCGGTGCCCTGTAAAAACAGTAATGGTCGTCTATCCAAGCACAACCTCGTCCCGGGAAAGACCTCAAGTCTTCCCGTCACTAGTAATGCGGGCACCATGCTAGTATCGACCTAAGTAATCAATAAAGCCCCGTCCCATAAGGGGTAGAGTGGTTGCACATGTTTGGTTGGGACGGTAGTCATACATAAATCTAATCCATTATTTCACCCATGCACAAGATTTTACCGGCACATCACTTCTTCCTCAAGTGATGACCTAACTCAACATCACCCTCGGGCATTAGGGGCACTCGATGGGGTTTATGAAAAGATTTCAACCTCGAAGGTTCATGTCACACATGCATCACTAAGCATCACTGCTAACTATTTGCATGACATCTAGCACATAGCAAGATCATGAGTAAAGCATGCATCATGTGGTGGTTCATCTAGGTCACCATCGTATCTCTATCATCATGCACCGGAAACAAACGGGTTCCGAAGAACAAGTGTATCATGGTCAAAGGGCTTCTTGCTTGGATTGGCTTGGTCTTCAAAGTCTTCAAATCCTTCTCCTTCTCCTTCTTCAGCAACTTCGTCAAATACGGGATCTAATCGTCGCATAATAACAACGGAAAAATAAGACCACAATAAAAACAGAAAAATCAAAGTGCTCAGAAAAATGTCAACTTATTTTTGTTAAATACTAGAGGGAAAACTAAGATGGCAAAAATTCTTAGTTGGAGTTTTGGAGTGACAGAATGGAATCTAAGGATTTTTGAACAGGAGTTTTAATGCTCAAATTTGAATTTATATTTGAACAGAACAGAAAAGTTCCATCGATATGTGTGAAAGTGACTCCATTAAATATGTTGGAATATTACAAGATTTTAGGAGTTGGAATTAATTCATTTGGACTTATATTCATTTCTGTAAAATTATTTGAAACTTTACAGAAAAGAAAAAGAAGAAATAGCCATGTGCCACTGGGCCAGAATGGCCACAATGCACGGCCCAGGGCGAAGAGCCCAGCCGCTCGGGCGCCAGCGCGCGCACGTCAAGATTTCAAACCTGACGGGCGGGGCCCGGCGATCAGCAGCTGCGAGGGGAGAGAGAGGGCGGTGAGGATGACAGGCGGGGCCCGCCTGTCATCTTCAACCTCTCGACCACGACGACGGCGAGCTCACCGGCGACGATTCCGGGCTCGGAGGGGCAAGCAGAGGGCAGGGATGGACTCAGCAGCGAGTCGCGGAGGTAGTGGTGGTGGTGCGGCTCGTCGGGGAGGTGGGACGGCGGAGGAGCTTCGGGAGGTCGCTGCTCCGGCCGATTCTGATAGCTACAGAGAGGGAAAAGCGAGGGGAAAGTATCAGTGGGGTGCGGTGGTTCCAAATCGGGCGAGAGAAAGGGTGGAGAGGGCCTGTACCTCGAGATCTCCGGCTGCCCGACGCGGCGGAGCTCCGGTCGATCCCGAGCACATGGGCTTTCTAGGGAGGAGTGAGTGGTGCTGGAGTGTTGCTGGGGGTGAGGGGAGGCTGTTTGTGCCGAGTGGAGAGCTCGAGGGGCCCTATTTATAGGGGTGCGGCGAGGTCCCGTGGACCTATGCGCCGGCGAGCTTCTGCTCGACGCCACAGTGCACGGGAGGCGACGGGAGTGAGTCTGTGGCGTTGCTGGACGATCTCCAGGGCGGAGCGAAGAGAGAGGAGGAGCGGTGGACGCTCCAGACAGCGTGCGCGTGTGAAGCCGAGGAGTGGAGGCTGCGGGCGGCCAGCGTGCGTGTGGAGGCGGCCACTGGAGGGCGGAGGAGGAGGGGGACAGCGCCGGAGGAGGTCGCGGACGTCGAGGGGCATCGACTGGTGCGAGGGGAGAGCTCGAGGCTGTCGGGGGCAGGCGATTGGGCGAATCTACAGTGCGGGGGCGCACTGTAGAGCGCTCTGGAGTGGCCTTATCGCATGCCATGGCATGCCATTGGCCCTCTGGGCGCGTCCGCCGTGTCTGGGGGGTCCAGGGTGATGCTAGCAACACGGATGAGGCCTTGGATGCTCTGGAGGATCAAGGAGAGAGAGAGGAAGCTGGTAACTTGGTGAATTTGAGCTGTCCAGCAAGGTGAACTAGGGTTTTCACCCCTCAATCATGGAGCTGGGGACATGGGGGAGTTACTGGAGGTAGATAGTAACCAGATGAAGCTGTGGTAGAAAGTTGAGGCCAAGGTAAATAGTAAAAGGGGTCAAGATGGTAGTTTTGGTAAAATAACAAAAGGTGTTTGATCAAGGTTTGGTCAAGCAAATGATTTCTACTTGCCATGACACTTAACAGGATTGAATGTCATATGAAAATAGGGTGTTTCACCAAATTTGGGCTCATTTGAAGAAACTAGCCAATGTAACTTTGGTGAACCCTTGAAAACAACAAAAATGGCTTCATCTTGTTTAAGTCAAGATAATCATCCCCCCTTGATGCACCACTTGGTGTAGTTTCATCATTTGGGGTTATGATCATGCCCACAAAGTTTGAAGCTCCAGGTAAAAAGTTGGTAATGTAAAGTTGTTCAAATTTGCATTTGAACAGAAATGATTTTGAGGTATTCTGATCAAGTTACCCTACTCCAATTCTTGTGCCATTTGGTCTAGATGCCTTATTAGTCCATTTTAGCATGTGCACCAAGTTTGAGAGCATTTGGATAAGTTTGGCAATGTAAAGTTGCTCAAACTTCAAATATGGACATAATGGTTATGAGGGGTTTTGAGGATGTTTTCTTGCTTCCCAAGGCATGGGACTTGGCAAGATCATCAAATATGTCATATATGACATGATATAATTTCCCTGGAATTTTTGGAGAATATTTCCTTTGTAAATATTTCAAAAGCTTAAAATATCCAGAAAGGGTTTTGGAGGGATTAGCCCATTATTTTGAACATGACCAAGTGTTGAAACTCTTATATATGGACAATATATGTCCTATGAGTCTCCCTGAATTTTGGCAAATATTTTTGAAATACTTAAATAAATTTTCCCTATTAAAGACCATTTCTGGCCTTAAGAAAAAGCTTTCAAATAAAATAGGAAAATAACTTTTAAAATTATACCTTTGTGGTTTCTGGGAGTCCTATGTAGGTCTCAAATACACTTTTTGAAATAATTTTCTCACCCTAAATCAAGCACTTGCAGTGCAAACCTCAATTAAGGGGTTTTAGGAATACTAAATTTATAAAATACATTTTGGCCAAATTAATTTTGTAAGAAAATACTATACTGTTATATAACACTTGGCATCATCATTGGGCAGAAGTTTTGGGTAAGGAGATGAATTCTACAAGAGGTAATAGTTGACTTTAATGAGCACATTAAAAGCATATGAAGAAAAACTCAATTCCAAAATAAAAGCCAAATGATGCCAACAATATTGTTGGTCCAAATTTTCATGCTTCATTGATGCCAATAACATGTTACAACATGCAGGGTGTGACAGACCTACCCCCTTACAAGAATCTCGTCCCCGAGATTCCTAAACTATGTCTTAAAAGAGATCGGGAAACTCGGATCTAAGATAGTCTTCACGTTCCCAGGTTGGTTCTGCTTCCGTGTGGTTGCTCCACTGGACCTTGAAGTACTTGATGGTGCGGCTTCGTGTCCGTCGTTCTGCTTCATCCAGAATGCGAACGGGCATCTCGCGGTAGGTCAAATCAGGCTGCAGATCAATGGCTTGGTGATCAACATCCTTGTAGAGATTAGGCTTGTCTGGAACTTGGAGACATTTCTGGAGTTGTGACACGTGGAATACGTTGTGCACATCGGATAGCTCAGGTGATAGTTCCAATTGATAAGCCACTTCTCCTCGTCGTGCAGTGATCTCAAAGGTTCCAATGAACCTTGGTGCGAGCTTCCCCTTGACGTGGAAACGCTTGGTTCCCTTTAGAGGAGTTACCCGCAGGTACACATGGTCTCCGACACGGAAACTCATGTCTCGGCATCGAGTGTCAGCATAGCTCTTCTGCCTTGACTTGGCTGCCTTCAAACGCTCTCTGACTAGTTGGACTTGGTCTTCTGCTTCGCGGAGGATATCCGGTCCAAAGACTAGCCCTTCTCCAGTCTCTGACCAGTTGAGGGGTGTGCGACATCTGCGTCCGTACAACACCTCAAATGGTGCCATCTGAAGGCTCGACTGGTAACTGTTGTTATAGGATAACTCGGCAAAAGGGAGACAATCTTCCCACTTGGCTCCATACGCCAAGACACAGGCTCGGAGCATGTCTTCAAGAATTTGATTTACTCGTTCTGTCTGACCTCCGGTCTGTGGATGGAAAGCTGTGCTGAAAGACAACTTGGTTCCCATGGCTTCTTGGAATCTTTTCTAGAACCTTGAAGTAAACTGGGTGCCTCGATCTGACACAATTTCTTGTGGAACACCATGGAGGCTCACGATTCGGTTGATATAGAGAGTTGCCAACTGGCTACTGGAATAGGTAGTCTTGACAGGTGAAATGGGCCACCTTGGTCAAATGGTCGATGTCAGGACCCCGATCCTAAGTCACACAGGTCTAGCCTGTAACACATCATATCACTTTGTGGCCTCACGCACGGTATCCCCACGGGTGCCACCTTACCTGGCCCGGGACCGTTTGCGCATTTTGGCACACGTATATGATAGTGTCGCTAGCATCCATATGACAGAGAACCCGGGCCGACATGACTAGTTATAAACCGAAAGTGGCACTAAATTACAGAGACAAGCATACATGACCCAGCAACGAACGTGTCGATCATCAACGTATGAACCCAAGTCGTAGCAAGCTACAAGGACTTAAAGGAAAAACGCGTGACATTTCCCCTAAGGGACAGACACAAGAACGAAGAAGGACACATGCCGGCCAGCCTAAGTGTTCCGGAGCAGTAGCGAGCTACCAAGGCTCGGTGGAAGCACTAGGAGACATTTCCCTATAAGATAGGCTACCAAAGGTAAACAACTAGGTGTCGGATCCCACACATAGCAATACACATTACACGTACGCATAACATGCAAGTATATGTTGTACAACATGGCATCACAACATAACTCAACAACTCATATAGATAAGGCCCAGAAGAGCCATCATAGCATTTATTACAAATAGAGGTCACATGACCCAACATACAGAGCATACAGGCAACGAAAGCATAACATGTCTGGGTACAGACAACTACAAATGAAGAAGGATGAAAGCCTGACTATCTACAAGATCCTACAAGGGTACAAGATCGTAGCTGAGGTAACAAGCTAAACGTCGAAGTCCACGCGGAACCACTAGCGAGACTGGAGTCTCTCTGCAAAACATAAATTAAGCAAACGTGAGTACAAAGGTACTCAGCAAGACTTACATCAGAACTAGCTACATATGCATCAGTATCAACAAAGATGTGGTGGAGTTTGACTGCAGCAAGCCAGCTTTGACCCGGTGGCTATCCTAATCTACGACTGCAAGCAACACTTTTGAGGTGGCGCACACGAGTCCACATATTCACCAATCAATACACCACTATGGATCCGCTCCCGTCTCCCTACGAGAAGGCCATCCATAGCACTCACGCTTATCTTGCGTGTTTTAGGGTATCCACTTTCACTTGTCTATGAACTGTAGAGGTAACCCAGAAGTCCATTTCCACGGACACGGCTATTCGAATAGATTATATATTTAACCCTGCAGGGGTGTACTTCTTCACACACGCTCTCGCCACTTACCGCCATGTACACGTCATGTATCTCGGCAACCTTCAAGCGGAGGCCTGGCGAGGGTGTCGGCCACGACCTGACTAACCACACAAGTCTCTCGTCCAGGTTTATCGTCTATTTGGGTTCCATCCGTGGGGAGATCCGGCCGGGGTGTCGCTCACGGCCACAAATGATGTGTACAGGGTTCCTGCATCACTAAACGGGCGATCGGTACACCGTGCCACGTACCTGCCGTGTCACAGCCCACCCCGAGGGTCAGCGCTGCGCACGACCTCCAGTAAACTACAAACACCAGAAACTAGTTGCAACTCCTGGACAGAGGTCAAGGGCAGTTAATAAGTCGAGAGGGTCCATTGGTTTTGGGCCCAATGCATGGTAGTAACTGGTTATGGATCAACCAACACAGAACTCAGTTCCTGAGGACGGTTGCAATGAGACAACCCACCATGTACTCCTACATGGCCTCTCATCGCTAACTTTACCAAATCGTATTCACACACTTAACTCTCACACAGTAGGACATGTTCATCACCCTTCCAATTCATCCCCGACGAATCAGACCTGACACAACTCTAAGCAATAGCAGGCATAACCAGAAAGCATGAATGAGTAGGCACAACATGGTTCAAACAACTCCTACTCATACTAGTGGGTTTCAACTATTTACTGTGGCAATGACAGGTCATGTAGTGGAAAGGGGTTCAACTACCGCAGCAGGTAACAGTTGAAGCGTTGTTGTCCTAATGCATTAAAAGAGAGCAAGAGCGAGAGAGTGGGATTGTATCGGAATGCTCAAAGGGGTTTTGCTTGCCTGGCACTTCTGAAGATAACAATGGGTCTTCATTGGTGTCATCGATCACATCGTCGGAACACGTCTACTGAAAGGGGACAAGCACCGGCAAACAAAAGAGAACACAATCAATGCAATGCGACAATATGATGCATGATCATGGTATGGCAATATGCTGTTGATTGAGCTAATGCAACTTGCAACACAATTAAATGAAGTTGGTTTGAACCCAAGATTCAAATTCAAACTCCATATGTGATTATTTAAATGTCATTTAATTGATTTGACCTGATCAGCAGGTTTAACTTGTTCAAACATGCATGAAAATGCCATAAACAGATTCCTCATATTTTTCTGATCATTTTTCATATATAAATTATTTCCATCTGAGCTATAGATTATTTTCTGTGATTTTTAGAAGTTTTGGCTATTTTCTGAAATAAATAAATCATTTATGATTTATTTAAAATTCCAGAAAACACTTATTGCGTCAGCACTAGGTCATGCTGACATCAACAAGTCAACATGGGCTGGTCCAGTCAAACCTGACCAGTGGGGCCCGCTGGTCAGTGACACAACTAACTAAACTAACTTATTTAATACTAACCTAGTTTAATTAGCCGGGCGGGGCCCACATGTCAGTGAGTCACAGGGTTAACTAATTACAAATTAGCACTAACCTAAAATTAGCAGGGCACTGGGCCCACCTGTCACTGACTAACCTAACTAACTAGATTAATTAGCAATTAACTTAATTATCTTAGCTAATTAGAGGCGGAGGGGGCCCACGCGTCAGTGACCCAGGGGGTCAACTGGGTCAGCCCGGGTCAAACTCGCCGGAGTTGACCCGTGGCTCGTCGCCGGCGGAGCCAAAGACGGCGGAGGGCGTCGGGTTTCGCCCTCAGGCGACCAAACGAGCGGCGGAAGGGCTCTACGTGGAGCTGGGACTCTCCCGCATCCATTTATGCCATCGGGAGGGGCTGACGTCGACCCGCCTCGCCGGAAACAAGCTCGCGGTGGTGGCCACGATCGGGCGCCGTCGAGTTAGGTGCTGCGGGGCATGGGGAGGTGAGCTGGTGGGTGCGTTAGCTTGCTGCGGAGCTGCTGAGCACGGTGACGTGCTCGGTTCCGAGCTTGCACGTCTGTGGCCACGACGGCGACAAGCTCATCGGCGGCCGGAGTTCTGCCGCAGTGGAGCTATAGCCTAGAGGTCAAGCGCAGCTAGGGGAGAAGGGGGAAACGGCTCGGGGGCTCACAGTGAGTGCAGAGGCGTCGACGTGGGCTCGGGGAAGGCTCAGAGCAGAGCAGGGCGACGGAGGGGATCTCGTCGGCCGAAGGTTGAAGACGACGCCCATGAAGACGAAGCGGGGCTCCCCGAGGCGCGTGACTCGGTGTAGCGGTCGTGGTCATAGCGGCGGTGCTTCTGGACATGTCAGCAAGGCGAAGAAGTGGCAGTGGCTGCGGCAAAAACGAACGACGGCGACGGCAGCGCTCTCGGTGAGCTCGGGGAAGGGGCTAGGGGGCGAGGGAGAGAGCAGAGAGTGAGGGAGAAGGGACCAGGGGGTTCTGGGCGTCTCCAGGCGCGGGTACGCTCGAAAGGGAGGTCGCCAGCACTAAGCAGGAGGTGGAAACCTCAGGCGCGTGCGCGGGCGGCACGGCGTCGTCCTCCTGGCAAGGAGGAAGACGACACGGAGGCGGCGGTGGCGGGCTGGGCCGCCAGCTGGGCCGCAGGTAAGGCCAGGTAGTCCTTCTCCTTTTTTTCTAATTCTGTTTCTGTTTTCTAATTTTAGTTACTGTTTTCTATTTGTTTTGCTCTATTTTGATTTAGTACTAATACTAAACCATTTTTGTTGCTTCTGAAATTATTTGTGGAAGCAATATGGGTTATTCCTAAACTCCACAAAATATTTTCAGAATAATTGGAGCATTAAAATAATTATAGAATTTATTTGCTCCAACTCAAATACATTAGTGAATTAATCACAGCCCAAACAATTCCCCATAAATGTTCAATATTTTTGGTTTGGACCAAAACCATTGCCAAAATTATCAAACATTACTGAAGGCAATTTTTGGGTTTAATGAAAATATTTTTAGGTTAAACCTAATTGCTTTGATTAGGTGCTAGGGTTTAGTCATCCCCATTTCAAGTTTAACAAAATTTAAACATGATGACATGATGATCAGGCAAGGACCACAGGGGTTGATCTAGGGATGTGACAACTCACCCCCACTAAAACAAGAATCTCCTCCCGAGATTTAGGACGTGAGATAAGAAATCAGAGGGTACACTAACTAAGACAATCTTCTCGATTCAACTGTCCTCCTCGAAGTTGCTGATTCATTGCATCATGTTGATCCTGACATCCTTGATCACCAGATCTTTGTCCAACACAGTGATAATAGAAGAAACTCTATAGTAATCTATCTTGCCAAAGATCGAGCAACTCAAATCAACTCATGGAGTGAGACGTTGAAACATCTCTTGAGCTGAGACACGGAGTACACCTCCAGGGGGATGGAGTGAAACAAACGATGAAGGTTCACCTAGTGGCAATAATTCCACACCTAAGAAGATGGTGATTGATACCACCAGACGGGGCACCTTAGAGAAGGTGACTCGTAGAGTTATTCCTTTAAGTGGCAAAAAGAATTACTTTTGATATAGAGATCATTGGAACTCTTTATACCAGCCTAAGGCAAACACAATCGATCGTTTGACGGAGTCCGAAGGAATGACATTCTCGGGCCAGAATGGATGATGTGGACTACCTTGTTGAGGACAACGCAAGGGATGATTTGGTTATCATCGGAAATGAATGGGACCCATGGTAGGACCACTCTTGAAGATAATCCTGAACAGCAGATGCTGAGAAGGGCAACCCATGGAAAATTGGCACATTGGCGGTGCAAGCTGGGAACAAAATGCAAATGCTGGGGATGATTCTGGTAACTGGGAAGAAACCCAACAGTAATGAGTAAATCTACTCTTTGAGAGTGTATAATATAATCAAGAACACTGGGAGCAATCCCGGTTAGTGTCGAGGATAACACCTAGTGCTTGTGCGTGCTCTCAAGAACTTGAGCATTCCCATATTCATCAAGGTCTTACCAATATCCGTGTCAAGGATCCTGGCAACACCACATACTACCATGATGAATAATGATGGACGATGCAGATGCAAAGGAAGACAACACTTTCTCAGATCTCTCCTTAGCGAGGCCAAGGGGACGAAATCTGGATGATCGACCGAGAGACATTTAGCACTCCGCTTCTAATGTTCTCCTTGATGTGCTAGCGCAACCCATTTATTAAAATGGTTTGGTACCCAGAACGTCAAGTAAAAGGTCGGACTTCAGGAGCACAAAAATTCATAAGGAACAACTAGGGAGTAAATCCTACGAAATCCTTATGGGGAGGTGGCCAACTTCTTCAATCAAGACTCTACAACAACAGGTCTTCCGGCTGGGTGTGTTGGCCACGACATCCACTTTACCGGTTATCGAGAGACCAATATTATAGTTCTTGGGAAAGGCTCCAACCATCATATCTGCCTGAGATTCAGTTCTGGTTGGTGTCAGGATATTCCAGACTCATTGAGTCCAGAAGGAAAAATGAAAGTTTACAACCCAAATCGACGAGATGGCGTTGCGAGATTCTCGGGGAGTGAACTACGATAGCAAGCTCCAAAACATGAGCTGGTTCTGCTACATACATGTGAACACATTGTCCAAGACAAACATGACCACGTAGTAGTCTTACAATGAAACACTACCAAGTTCGGGTTGGGGAACCATCATCGAGGATATCGAAGTCCTTGATTAAGCCCGGGTTAGCTCTTAAGAAGGAACTCCTTCTCCTTAAACAAATCAATCAGTGGCTTGGTGTGCTAGGGATACATATAGAGTGAAGGTTGCAAGTCTCCAAACCACAAAATACTTCGCACGTATGCATGACTGACTTGGGATGATTCCACAGGAAGCAAAACAAACTTTCTCGAACTCACGGCAGCAACTTGCACCAAATGCACATGAATTGGAGGAAGTCAGTTCTTTCATCCAAGCGTAAGCTGCATGATGGAACACGTAAGCGTTGCTTACAAAGTTTCCAACACTAGCTTAATGTTCACCAAAATCATGGAGAGGATAGGGATGTTGTCGATGGGCTCAACAATAACTCATCCAGGTTTCCATATAGGTGGAATTCCACAATTAAGTGAACACGGTGATAGCATTGGTCAGACCAAGAGATATAACGGTGTATGCTCGAGGGATCAACCACGAGTAAGACAACATTAAGAACATCGTTGGTTCTGATTTGATTTGAGGATAGCCCACACTCAACCAAAGTTGTGGTAAGACAATAGATCCAACAACTGATCACAGGGACCAATTGATGAAGATGTCATCTATCTTCAACACACACACAAAAGATATCCCTTGGAAGGAACTAAGTCAGGCAAGCTTTTATCTTCCAACTCTCCAAGTTGTTGTTTAGCTTAACCAACTAGTTCAGGGTATCCAATACAGATTCTCGGAGAAGGGGTGGTTTACAAGAAAACCAACTTGATCACGAGCTCAACATAACGGCCAGGAAACAACCTGGTAATACTTCCGAGAAGATATTCGGAAAACCACGAACCGCCGATATGTTACTAAGCTCAAGAACAATCTTGCTTTTCAAGGCAAAATGATATGATCAAATGAGCGAGGACTTAACAAAATCCTAACTCATCAACCAAGGAGTGCACCAGGAAGGTGGACTAGGTAGCACGATCAATCTTAGGGTGATGATTCAATAATTGCTAGGTGGCTTCTCACCCCTCGTTGGTTACCCCAAGTGGAAGGTTTGAGATGCAGTGTAGCAGAAGTTTTCCCTTGGTATTACCAAGGATCGATTTCCCAGAGACTCCCAGTTTAAACAAGAAGGTGTCAACTGCTAACGGCACCGGATATTAGCAATCAACGTGGACCTGCACACAGATACAAATAACATTGCTCCCAACGAGTACAGAGAGGTTGTCAATCCCTCCGGCCTTGTAGTTTACAAAGGATCAAACGCAAGTGATAATAGTGATAGGTATAATTGCAATAGTAAGTAAATAGCGGAAAAGTAAATAGCGGATGTGATCAATGATGGTAATATGGACCGGAGTCTCATGATGTTCACTAGTGATGTCTCTCTCCCAAAAGACGATAAAACAGCTATGTGAGGTAAACGAATTACAGCTGGGCAATTGACAAGACCATGTGCGCAAACCAATGCTGACTACATTGCAAGAAAGGTTGAGGTTCAAAGCATGGGCGGTACGCCAAAGTAAGTAGACCGAAATCCATCAATATCTACTACTAATCATCCACCTTGAGATATCTATCCAGAACATCTCGCTGGTATTAAGTTGCGAGTCCCACCCATAGTGTAAACTCAATGCAACAGACAACTGCATTAAAAGAACTTTGCATAAAGTAAACAATCCTTGCACCCGCGGGCACAAGCACCGTTGTTTTCCCCCTTGTGGCAACAGCACATCCCCTAGACTCATGTTTCTGTCACTCAAGCTAGTCATCGAGGGGCATGAACCCACAATCAAGCATAACGTTCCCTCTTGGAGTCACTACCTACTACTTGGCCAAAGCAATAAATAGCAACGGAGAACATGCAAGAATTACTTACGAACATAAATATAAAAGAGGTAGATCAAATATATTACTCAAACACAATCTGAACATAATCTCATAATCCATCGGATCCCAGCAAACTCATCATAGCAACAGCATAAGGATTACATATGTGCCTCGATCATGTAGGGCAGCTCACGAGGACTAATTAGTGAAGCACAAGAACGGGAGGAGAACATCACATAGCTACTGGTCATGGACTCATGGTCCAAGGGAGACTACTCACAACTCATCCGGGAGGCGTCCATGGTGGTGGAGAAGCTCCCGGTGGTGATCCTCCCCTCCGGCAGGGTGCCGGGAAGAGTTCTCCTGGTGCTCCCGATCTTGGAAGCGGCGGCGGCGGCGGCGGAACAGAGATGGGATCGCGAAAAGAGTTCCTGTTTCGAGGGTTTCGGGAGACGCTTTAAATATATGCCAAAGGGGGGGCATCGGAGGAGCCTCGGGGGGCCCAGGTGCCCCCCCCGGCGCGGCCCAGGGGGGGCGCGCCGCCAGGGTGCCTGGAGCACTGGTGCCCCCCCGGCTGTCCTTCGGGCGCACGGTAGGTTCTGGAACGCTGATTTTTCATATAATTTTTCTGGATTTTTCCTGGCAGTTCTCGTAACGTGAAAACCTGAAATACAAAAACAGCCGAAAACAGAAACTGGCACTGGGGTGCACTGAGTTAATAGGTTAGTCCAAATATGATCAAAAGTGTATGGAAGTGTATAAATATCATAGCAATATCACCCAAAAGAGGCATGGAGCAAGCAGAAATTATAGATACGTTTTGGACGTATCAACATCCCCAAGCTTAATTCCTGCTTGTCCTCGAGTAGGTAAATGATAACAAGAATAATTTCTGTGGTGACATGCTATTAACCATATAGGACTTTTTCATAGTCATATGACAAAAGCTTACTGAGACAATGAATCTATAGTAATTAAGTTGCCTCATGAGAAAATCACAAAGAACTGAAAGTTTTACAATACAATACTGAAACATCAAAAAGATTTTTAATGAATATGATGTGCAAATATGATAAAGTGATATCTAGCTTGCCCCCTTTAGTGAAGCATAAATGCAGGGGCACCTTCAAGGTTTAAGTGATGACTAGATACAATGATTTCAGAATAAACGATATCACAATCATGCAAAAGACAATGCTACTTTGGGACAATGCACATTACACTTAGAATGACAATCATACTCTCAGTAGTTGGTGCTTTTAAAAGAAGGTGGAGACTCAACATAAAAGCAAAAGAATGGCCCTTCGCAGAGGGAAGCAGGGATTACTCATGTGCTAGAGCTTTTTATTTTGAAAACATAGAAACAATTTTGTCAACGGTAGTAGTACTTCATATGTGCTATGCATAAGATATCCTATAAGTTGCAAGCCTCATGCATCGAATACCAATACTGCTCGCACCTTGTCCTAATTAGCTCGGATTTCCATGGATTGTCATTGCATTACATATGTTTCAACCAAGTGTCACAAAGGGGTACCTCTATGTCACCTGTACAAAGGTCCAAGGAGATAGATCGCATTTGATTTCTCGTTTTTGATAGATCTCAACTTGAGGACATCCATATCGGGACAACATAGAAAATAGATAATGGACTCCTCTTAAATGCTTAAGCATATTCTCATAAGAGATTGAGGATTAATGTCCAAGCTAAAACTTCCACCATGATACATGGCTTTGGTTGGCGGCCCAATGTTCTTCTCTAACAATATGCATACTCAAACCATTCAACTCATGGCAAATCACCCTTACTTTAGACAAGACGAGCATGCATAGCAACTCACATGATATTCAACAAAAGTGTAACAGTTGATGGCGTCCCCAGAAACATGGTTACCGCTCAGCAAGCAACTTATAAGAAAATAAGATACATAAGCAACATATTCTTTACCACAATAGTTTTTAAGCTACTTTCCCATGAGCTATGTATTGCAACTGAAGGTTTTAAAGGTAGCACATGTAAATTTACTTGGAGTGAAGGTGAAATACCACATATAGGTAGGTATGGTGGACTCATATAGCATAACTGGTTTAAAAGGATGTGGATGCACAAGCAGTCAGTCCGCTTAGTACAGGTGGAGGTTAGCAAAAGACTGGGAGCGACCAACTAAGAGAGCAATGACGGTCATAATCATGCAGAGCGACAAAGCAACATTGAATCAGGCATGGAAGTTATATCGCTACTCAGAAACAAAAGATCATCAAGGCTTGACAGACTTTCTTTACAGTCTTAAATATGCGTGAGCATACGCCAAGTAAATCAAAATAAATTCTTGAGGGAAGATATTACTAAACCATACCACATCATTGGCAAACAAATCATGTTGGTACTCCAATAACACATTGGGAACCCTCCAGCTATTTGAGACTAACCATAAGAAAACCTGAACTACTAAGCGCCATTATGCACGTAGCATCTTTATCATAGACATATTAACCAATGCAACGGAAGCAAACTCTGTTAATAAGATAAGCATGATAATTAAAGAGAGTTCAAGCAACCAACTAAACACAAGCTCTTTAAAAAGATAAGCATGAATACTAAGAGCAGAGCATGATAGTAGCTATTAAAAGACAAAGAACACACACAGCAAGGATAGACATGAAAATTCTATGTTATGTTCTAGGTAGAAGTGGAGCGTGTTTCTCTCCCACATAAAGAACGCTGAGTTCCGACTCGTTATGAAAAACTAAAGAAAACTAAAAGCAAGACGCTCCAAGCATAGCACATAACACATGAAGTGATTAAAATATAGTGGAACAAAAGACGAACTGATAACGTTGCTGGAGAAGGGGATGCACGGGGGCATCCCCAAGCTTAGACGCTTGAGTCTCCTTGAATATTTCTTGGGGGTGCATGGGGGCATCCCCAAGCTTGAGCGCTTGACACTCCTGAATCATTTTATCATCTTCCCTCGCACACTTGAAAACTCCCTTCATACATAACTCATCATAATCGGATTAGCGAGGTTAGTACCCATAATAAAATAATTATACCTTGCTGGAAATAAAGATATTCTTGAAGGTCTACTGTTTCTCAAGATTTCCAAAAGGTTTTTTGCAAAGAAAAAGCAAGCTGTTGGTTTGCAAAATGAAGGAAAAGCAAAACAGGACAGAATCTCTGAAAAACAGAACAGCAGGTAGTAATTGATTTGTTCGGGGCACTTCTGCAACTCAAATAAAAAAACTCAGAACAGACGCACGAAAGACAATTATATAGAGCACGCTGTCGAAAAAATTCAGACCAAAAAGATGATCTCGTGATTTTATACGATTTTTACTATCCAAGGACATAATATGTTTCCTGGACAGCACCTCACAACTTTTGAACTTTCTAGCAATCAGAGGCTATACTTGGCACAAATATGAAAAGCAAAGATACAATGATGATGCTACAGTAGTAAACAACATCAAGACACAACAAAATCAAAATAAATTTATTCATTGGGCTGCCTCCCAAAAGCGCTTTCTTTTATGCCTTTAAGCTAGGCATAATGCATATAGATCAAGTTTTATCAAGAGTAAAAGAATAGCTAGCCCGTACAACGGACTCAAAAGGTAACTTGATCTTCTTTCGAGGGAAGTGTTCCATCTCTTTCTTGAGTGGAAACTGAAATTTTATATTACCCTCTTTCATGTCAATGATAGCACCAACGGTGCGTAAAAAGGGACGTCCCAAAATAATTGGACAAGAAGGATCACATTCAATATCCATAATAGTAAAATCAACGGGAACATAATTATCATTGACAACGATAAGAACATCGTCGATCCTCCCCAAAGGTTTCTTTATGGAAGAATCAACGAGACGAACACCAAAAGAACAAGAATCAAAAGGTTTCAATTTAAGCATATCATATATTCTTTTGGGCATAACAGAGGTACTAGCTCCAACATCACATAATGCATAGCAAGAGAAGTCATTCAATTTAATTTTTATCATAGGATCCCAACCATCTTCTAGCTTTCTAGGTATGGAGGCTTCTACTCTAAGTTTCTCCTCCCTAGCTTTGATAAGAGTATTAGTGATATGCTCTGTGAAGGCAAGGTTAATCGTGCTAGTGCGGGGGTCCCTAGACATCTTGTGAAGGAAATCAATAACTTCGGTAAGAGTGCAATTATCAAAATCAAGGTCACTAGCATCAAGTAAAGTGGTAGTGGTGTCCTTTAGGTTCACTTGTTTGGTAGTTTCTATAGTCATAGCATCACCATTAATAGGTCCATCGGGACCAGGAGTACATTGGGTGCTAAGAGTTTGGATATCCTCAACAACTTGGATAGTAGCAACAGTGTGGTGGGTAGGAAGGCTCTTAATTCTATCCTCTTCCTCCCTTTCTCTAGCCCATCTCTCTTTATGTTTAGCCATCATCCTAATATTTTCATTAATTTGCACTTGAATAGCATTCATAGGAGTGACCTTCCTCTCCTCAAGAGGAGAAGTTCTAATTTTAAGCAATTCTACCTCATTGGCTAAATTGTCTACCTTTGAAGAGAGATCACCTAGTTTGTTTAGTTTTTCTTCTACACTATTATTAAAAGCTTTTTGGGTAGTGATGAAATCTTTAAGCATAATATCTAGTTCAGTAGTGGAGTTCCTAGTGCTAGGATAAGCATTGTTGTTCCCATAAGAATTAGAGGGGAATGGTCTAGGATTGCTACCAAAATTACTCCTATAAGCATTGTTGTTAAAATTGTTTCTAGAGATAAAGTTCACATCTACTTGTTCTTGAGCAATCAAAGAATTTAAAGGAACATCACGAGGATCAACAGAGGATTGCTTCGAAAGTAGAGACATGATCAAGTCAACTTTTTCATTTAAGGAGGAAATCTCCTCGACAGAGTTTACCTTCCTACCTGTTGGAGCGCGTTCGGTGTGCCATTGGGAATAGTTGGTCATCATCTCATCGAGAAGTTTTGTGGCAGCACCAAGTGTAGTTGACATAAAAGTTCATCCCGCGGCCGAATCTAACAAGTTCCGCGAGGTAAAGTTCAAGCCTGCATAAAAAGTTTGGATAACCATCCAAGTAGTCAAACCGTGAGTAGGGCAGTTCTTGATAAGAGATTTCATACGTTCCCAAGCTTGGGAAACGTGTTCATTATCCAATTGTTTAAAATTCATTATGTTACTTCTTAGTTGGATAATTTTAGCAGGTGGGTAGTATTTTCCGATAAAAGCATCTGTGCACTTGTCCCATGAATCTATGCTATTTCTAGGCAAAGACTGAAACCAAATTTTAGCTCCTCCTCTCAAGGAGAAAGGAAAAACCTTAAGCTTAACAATATTACCATCAATTTCTTGGTACTTTTGCATATCACAAAGTTCAACAAAGTTGTTCAAGTGTAAAGCAGCATCATCTCCAGCACCGGAGAATTGATCTTTCATGACTAAGTTCAGTAAAGCAGGTTTAATTTCATATGAAGGTGCAGAAGTGGCAGGTGTAGTGATAGGTGTGCTGATAAAGTCATCGTTGTTGTGACTAGTGAAGCCACACAACTTGGTGTTCTCGGTGGAACCCATTGTAGCAAGCAAGCAAGATAACTATTTTTGTGATTTTCGATAAAAGATACTAAAGCAAAACTGAAAAGTAAACTAACAAGACTAAAAGCAAAGGTAAAAGATAGCGTGCAACTCCCCTATCCTGAAGAGTGGAGTCCCCGGCAACGGCGCCAGAAATTGCTTTGCTAGGTGGCTTCTCACCCCTCGTTGGTTACCCCAAGTGGAAGGTTTGAGATGCAGTGTAGCAGAAGTTTTCCCTTGGTATTACCAAGGATCGATTTCCCAGAGACTCCCAGTTTCAACAAGAAGGTGTCAACTGCTAACGGCATCGGATATTAGCAATCAACGTGGACCTGCACACAGATACAAATAACTTTGCTCCCAACGAGTACAGAGAGGTTGTCAATCCCTCCGGCCTTGTAGTTTACAAAGGATCAAACGCAAGTGATAATAGTGATAGGTATAATTGCAATAGTAAGTAAATAGCGGAAAAGTAAATAGCGGATGTGATCAATGATGGTAATATGGACCGGAGACTCATGATGTTCACTAGTGATGTCTGTCTCCCAAAAGACGATAAAACAGCTATGTGAGGTAAACGAATTACAGCTGGGCAATTGACAGGACCATGTGCGCAAACCAATGCTGACTACATTGCAAGAAAGGTTGAGGTTCAAAGCATGGGCGGTACGCCCAAGTAAGTAGACCGAAATCCATCAATATCTACTACTAATCATCCACCTTGAGATATCTATCCAGAACATCTCGCTGATATTAAGTTGCGAGTCCCACCCATAGTGTAAACTCAATGCAACAGACAACTGCATTAAAAGAACTTTGCGTAAAGTAAACAATCCTTGCACCCGCAGGCACAAGCACCGTTGTTTTCCCCCTTGTGGCAACAGCACATCCCCTAGACTCATGTTTCTGTCACTCAAGCTAGTCATCGAGGGGCATGAACCCACAATCAAGCATAACGTTCCCTCTTGGAGTCACTACCTACTACTTGGCCAAAGCAATAAATAGCAACGGAGAACATGCAAGAATTACTTACGAACATAAATATAAAAGAGGTAGATCAAATATATTACTCAAACACAATCTGAACATAATCTCATAATCCATCGGATCCCAGCAAACTCATCATAGCAACAACATAAGGATTACATATGTGCCTCGATCATGTAGGGCAGCTCACGAGGACTAATTAGTGAAGCACTAGAACGGGAGGAGAACATCACATAGCTACTGGTTATGGACTCATGGTCCAAGGGAGACTACTCACAACTCATCCGGGAGGCGTCCATGGTGGTGGAGAAGCTCCCGGTGGTGATCCTCCCCTCCGGCAGGGTGCCGAGAAGAGTTCTCCTGGTGCTCCCGATCTTGGAAGCGGCGGCGGCGGCGGAACAGAGATGAGATCGCGAAAAGAGTTCCTGTTTCGAGGGTTTCGGGAGATGCTTTAAATATATGCCAAAGGGGGGCATCGGAGGAGCCTCGGGGGGCCCAGGCGCCCCCCCGGCGCGACTCAGGGGGGGGGGGGGCGCCGCCAGGGCGCCTGGAGCTCTGGTGCCCCCCCGGGCTGTCCTTCGGGCGCACGGTAGGTTCTGGAACGCTGATTTTTTATATAATTTTTCTGGATTTTTCCTGGCACTTCTCGTAACGTGAAAACCTGAAATACAAAAACAGCCGAAAACAGAAACTGGCACTGGGGTGCACTGAGTTAATAGGTTAGTCCAAATATGATCAAAAGTGTATGGAAGTGTATAAATATCATAGCAATATCACCCAAAAGAGGCATGGAGCAAGCAGAAATTATAGATACGTTTTGGACGTATCAATAATCAACTCGCTAAGGATGAGGTTATTGTCCATTTACTACCAAGCAACAAAGTTGCTAGGAGTATTGATTTCACACATCACGATTCACTTGTCAGTATTCCGGTTACAACAACACGGAGACCGAGGAATGAACGGTGATGGTGGGAAGTATCACTGTATCAAGAGTTCATAGGAGGTTGTGCAATTCCCATGACATTCTTGACATAAGGATGGTAATACTCCAGGATATAACAGTTTAGAAGCTGGATTAGCATTCTTCATCTACGAAGTACAACTTCTTTGACCCAATCCTGGATATGGATAAGGTACTGGAGTTTGTTTCTCCTAGTCATTCCGGAATAGAATGGCTTGACGGACCACAAGAGTAAAAGGCATCGATGAACACGAGTGCACAACTATTCCTGACTATCAACTGATTGACAAGGGTCATAATACAACTAAAAGGAGACAACTCAATGAACATATAACTTCTGAGTTGTGGATGCATAGATTAACATGTCGAACGAGTTCAACATATTTCTTCCGGATAACCCATGCATAAAGTAGAATTGGCAGAGTCACAATATGAATGGAGTACTACTCAAGAGCACTCGGGTTGTGATCTTTTGGTTCAGAAGAACTTCTGCCAAGGATGGTTCATGGTATTTGGAAGAAGGATATACCACGGACCTCGAGGACTATCACAAGGTTACTAATATCCTAAAGGAACGAGCAATACTATCAACATGAAGTAAGTAGAGTGAAGCTCGGGTTCAAGAACCCAGGAATAGAATACCTACCAACTAAATAGCATCACGGGATGCTTTCGAGAATGATGGCCAAAATCATCACACTGGAATATAAAACATTGCTGGATTACTGGGTGATCTTCTAAGATACTTAGGGTCATAATAACAACTCCAACATATATGTCGAGGTAACAGAGTACCTCAACACACTGACTAGTGTGATTAATCTGGCCTAAAAGGACATCAGAAACAGGGAGGAAAGGTTTGCAAATGCATCAGACTATTTAGAAACCTGGGATGACTCGGACAGCATAACGACAGTAAATGCTCGAAAATACTGTTGAGATCCAAGCAAAAAGGGTAGCATATCCACTTAACATCACAATGTCAAGGTTCTGAGACCAACAGTTGAACAAACAGAAGTAGTAGAAACTGAACTGAGGGTTGAATCCACAATAACGTGATCCTGATAAATAGAATGAGAATCCTAGTTCTTAATCCCCGTAGAAAGAAGAAGGTGACTCAGATAAGAAGGTCATAGGGCAAAGGAGTAAAAAGAGCCTTACGTTCCCTTCCACAAACAATTCCCTTACATAACTAAAGAGTTTCTAGACACGACTTCGACCAGTTTGGCTTGCTAATCCTACAGGCAGTCAGGCTCTGATACCAAAGCTGTCAGGACCCCGATCCTAAGTCACACAGGTCTAGCCTGTAACACATCATATCACTTTGTGGCCTCACGCACGGTATCCCCACGGGTGCCACCTTACCTGGCCCGGGACCGTTTGCGCATATTGGCACACGTATATGATAGTGTCGCTAGCATCCATATGACAGAGAACCCGGGCCGACATGACTAGTTATAAACCAAAAGTGGCACTAAATTACAGAGACAGGCATACATGACCCAGCAACGAACGTGTCGGTCATCAACGTATGAACCCAAGTCGTAGCAAGCTACAAGGACTTAAAGGAACAACGCGTGACATTTCCCCTAAGGGACAGACACAGGAACAAAGAAGGACACATGCCGGCCAGCCTAAGTGTTCCAGAGCAGTAGCGAGCTACCAAGGCTTGGTGGAAGCACTAGGAGACATTTCCCTGTAAGATAGGCTACCAACGGTAAACAACTAGGTGTTGGATCCCACACATAGCAATACACATTACACGTACGCATAACATGCAAGTATGTGCTGTACAACATGGCATCACACCAAAACTGAACAACTCATATAGATAAGGCCCAGAAGAGCCATCATAGCATTTATTACAAACAGAGGTCACATGACCCAACATACAGAGCATACAGGCAACGGAAGCATAACATGTCTGGGTACAGACAACTACAAATGAAGAAGGCTGAAAGCCTGACTATCTACAAGATCCTACAAGGGTACAAGATCGTAGCTGAGGTAACAAGCTAAACGTCAAAGTCCACGCGGAACCACTAGCAAGACTGGAGTCTCTCTGCGAAACATAAATTAAGCAAACGTGAATACAAAGGTACTCAGCAAGACTTACATCAGAACTAGCTACATATGCATCAGTATCAACAAAGAGGTGGTGGAGTTTGACTGCAGCAAGCCATCTTTGACCCGGTGGCTATCCTAATCTACGACTGCAAGCAACACTTTTGAGGTGGCGCACACGAGTCCACATATTCACCAATCAATACACCACTATGGATCCGCTCCCGTCTCCCTACGAGAAGGCCATCCATAGCACTCACGCTTATCTTGCGTGTTTTAGGGTATCCACTTTCACTTGTCTATGAACTATAGAGGTAACCCAGAAGTCCATTTCCGCGGACACGGCTATTTGAATAGATTATATATTTAACCCTGCAGGGGTGTACTTCTTCACACACGCTCTCGCCACTTACCGCCATGTACGCGTCATGTATCTCGGCAACCTTCAAGCGGAGGCCTGGCGAGGGTGTCGGCCACGACCTGACTAACCACACAAGTCTCTCGTCCAGGTTTATCGCCTATTTGGGTTCCATCCATGGGGAGATCCGGCTGGGGTGTCGCTCACGGCCCCAAACGATGTGTACAGGGTTCCCGCATCACCAAACGGGCGATCGGTACATCGTGCCACGTACCTGCCGCGTCACAGCCCACCCCGAGGGTCAGCGCTGCGCACGACCTCCAGTAAACTACAAACACCAGAAACTAGTTGCAACTCCTGGACAGAGGTCAATGGCAGTTAATAAGTCGAGAGGGTCCATTGGTTTCGGGCCCAATGCATGGTAGTAACTGGTCATGGATCAACCAACACAGAACTCAGTTCCTGAGGACGGCTGCAATGAGACAACCCACCATGTACTCCTACATGGCCTCTCATCGCTACCTTTACCAAATCGTATTCACACACTTAACTCTCACACACTAGGACATGTTCATCACCCTTCCAATTCATCCCCGATGAATCAGACCTGACACAACTCTAAGCAATAGCAGGCATAACCAGAAAGCATGAATGAGTAGGCACAACATGGCTCAAACAACTCCTACTCATACTAGTGGGTTTCAACTATTTACTATGGCAATGATAGGTCATGCAGTGGAAAGGGGTTCAACTACCGCAACAGGTAACAGTTGAAGCGTTGTTGTCCTAATGCATTAAAAGAGAGCAAGAGCGAGAGAGTGGGATTGTATCGGAATGCTCAAAGGGGTTTTGCTTGCCTGGCACTTCTGAAGATAACAATGGGTCTTCATCGGTGTCATCGATCACATCGTCGGAACACGTCTACTGAAAGGGGACAAGCACTGGCAAACAAAAGAGAACACAATCAATGCAATGCGACAATATGATGCATGATCATGGTATGGCAATATGCTGTTGATTGAGCTAATGCAACTAGCAACACAATTAAATGAAGTTGGTTTGAACCCAAGATTCAAATTCAAACTCCATATGTGATTATTTAAATGTCATTTAATTGATTTGACCTGATCAGCAGGTTTAACTTGTTCAAACATGCATGAAAATGCCATAAACAAATTCCTCATATTTTTCTGATCATTTTTCATATATAAATTATTTCCATCTGAGCTATAGATTATTTTCTGTGATTTTTAGAAGTTTTGGCTATTTTCTGAAATAAATAAATCATTTATGATTTATTTAAAATTCCAGAAAACACTTATTGCGTCATCACTAGGTCATGCTGACATCAGCAAGTCAACAGGGGCTGGTCCAGTCAAACCTGACCAGTGGGGCCCACTGGTCAGTGACACAACTAACTAAACTAACTTATTTAATACTAACCTAGTTTAATTAGCCGGGCGGGGCCCACATGTCAGTGAGTCACAGGGTTAACTAATTACAAATTAGCACTAACCTAAAATTAGCAGGGCACTGGGCCCACCTGTCACTGACTAACCTAACTAACTAGATTAATTAGCAATTAACTTAATTATCTTAGCTAATTAGAGGCGGAGGGGGCCCACGCGTCAGCGACCTAGGGGGTCAACTGGGTCAGCCCGGGTCAAACTCGCCGGAGTTGACCCGTGGCTCGTCGCCGACGGAGCCAGAGACGGCGGAGGGCGTCGGGTTTCGCCCTCAGGCGACCAAACGAGCGGCGGAAGGGCTCTACGTGGAGCTGGGACTCTCCCGCATCCATTTATGCCATCGGGAGGGGCTGACGTCGACCCGCCTCGCCGGAAACAAGCTCGCGGCGGCGGCCATGATCGGGCGCCGTCGAGTTAGGTGCTGCGGGGCACGGGGAGGTGAGCTGGTGGGTGCGTTAGCTTGCTGCGGAGCTGCTGAGCACGGTGACGTGCTCGGTTCCGAGCTTGCGCGTCTGTGGCCACGACGGCGACAAGCTCAGCGGCGGCCGGAGTTCTGCCGCGGTGGAGCTATAGCCTAGAGGTCAAGCGCAGCTAGGGGAAAAGGGGGAAACGGCTCGGGGGCTCACGGTGAGTGCAGAGGCGTCGACGTGGGCTCGGGGAAGGCTCGGAGCAGAGCAGGGCGACGGAGGGGATCTCGTCGGCCGAAGGTTGAAGACGACGCCCATGAAGACGAAGCGGGGCTCCCCGAGGCACGTGACTCGGTGTAGCGGTCGTGGTCATAGCGGCGGTGCTTCTGGACATGTCAGCGAGGCGAAGAAGTGGCAGTGGCCGCGGCAAAAATGAACGACGGCGACGGCAGCGCTCTCGGTGAGCTCGGGGAAGGGGCTAGGGGGCGAGGGAGAGAGCAGAGAGTGAGGGAGAAGGGACCAGGGGGCTTTGGGCGTCTCCAGGCGCGGGTAGGCTCGAAAGGGAGGTCGCCAGCACGAAGCAGGAGGTGGAAACCTCAGGCGCGTGCGCGGGCGACACGGCGTCGTCCTCCTGGCACGGAGGAAGACGACAGGGAGGCGGCGGTGGCGGGCTGGGCCGCCAGCTGGGCCGCAGGTAAGGCCAGGTAGTCCTTCTCCTTTTTTTCTAATTCTGTTTCTGTTTTCTAATTTTAGTTACTGTTTTCTATTTGTTTTGCTCTATTTTGATTTAGTACTAATACTAAACCATTTTTATTGCTTCTGAAATTATTTGTGGAAGCAATATGGGTTATTCCTAAACTCCACAAAATATTTTCAGAATAATTGGAGCATTAAAATAATTATAGAATTTATTTGCTCCAACTCAAATACATTAGTGAATTAATCACAGCCCAAACAATTCCCCATAAATGTTCAATATTTTTGGTTTGGACCAAAACCCTTGCCAAAATTATCAAACATTACTGAAGGCAATTTTTGGGTTTAACGAAAATATTTTTAGGTTAAACCTAATTGCTTTGATTAGGTGCTAGGGTTTAGTCATCCCCATTTCAAGTTTAACAAAATTTAAACATGATGACATGATGATCAGGCAAGGACCACAGGGGTTGATCTAGGGATGTGACAGTCGACTATGACCCAGATGGAGTCATGTCCTCTATTCGACCTTGGTAGTCCAGTGATGAAGTCCATTCCGACTTTATCCCACTTCCACTCGGGAACCTTGAGTGGTTGGAGCAATCCAGCGGGTCGCTGATATTCAGCCTTGACCCTTTGGCACACATCACACTTTGCAACATAGGTTGCAATCTCTCTTTTCATCCCGTGCCACCAGAATCTTTCCTTCAGGTCTTGGTACATCTTGGTTCCTCCGGGGTGGATGGAATACAGAGTGTCGTGGGCTTCTTGCAGGATCAGGTTCTTCAACTCCATCTTGTTTGGTACGCAGATGCGGCCTTTGTACCAAACAATCCCGTGCTCGTCTTCGGAGAATCCTGGGGCCTTGCCTAGCTTCATCTTCTTCTTGATGCCTTCAATGCTTGCGTGTCCATCTTGTGCCTTCTTGACTTCGTCCATCAGGGTCGGTCTAACTTCCAAATGATCCAGAAATCCAGGGGTGACCAATTCCAAACTGAATTGTTCGAGCTCCTTAAACAAGGCTAGCTGCCTTTCTTGAATAATAGCATTCAAAGAGCAAGCCTTCCTGCTTAAGGCATCGGCCACCATGTTAGCCTTCCCGGGGTGATATTGAATACTGAGGTCATAATCTTTGATGAGTTCCAACCATCTTCGCTGCCTCATGTTCAATTCCTTTTGGGTGAAAATGTACTTCAGACTTTTGTGGTCTGTGTATATCTCACACCGTTTCCCTAGGAGGTAATGCCGCCATGTCTTCAAGGCATGAACCACTGCCGCTAACTCAAGATCGTGAGTAGCGTAGTTCTCCTCATGAGGTCGTAGCTGCCTGGAGAGGTATGCTATAACTCGGCCTTCTTGCATCAGAACGCTTCCCAATCCGGTTCGAGAGGCATCACAATATATCACGAACTCCTTGTGAATATCAGGTGTTGCCAGAACTAGGGCGATGGTCAATATCTTCTTGAGCTGTTGGAAGCTTTCTTCACATTTTGGCGTCCACTCGACTTCTTGTCCTTCTTGAGGAGCTGAGTCATTGGCCGGGCAATGCTAGAGAATCCTTCCACGAATTTGCGGTAATAGCCCGCAAGTCCGAGGAAGCTTCTGACTTCCTTGACGGTCGTTGGAGATTGCCATTGGGTCACAGCTTCGATCTTCACGGGATCAACTGATAATCCTTCTTCGGTCAAGACATGACCTAAGAATCCAACTTTATGCAGCCAGAACTCACACTTGCTGAATTTGGTATACAGTTGGTGCTCCCGAAGCTTGTCTAGGACCATCCTCAAATGTTGCTCGTGCTCTTCCTCCGTCTTCGAGAAGACAAGAATGTCATCGATGAAGACAACAACGAACTTGTCCAAATATTCCATGAAGACTTTATTCATGAGATACATGAAATAAGCTGGGGCATTGGTTAACCCAAAGGACATGACCGTGCACTCGTACAGGCCATATCTGGTTACGAATGCCGTCTTCGGAATATCTTGGGGTCTGATCTTCAGCTGGTAGTATCCAGATCTGAGGTCGATCTTGGAGAACACCTTGGCTCCGCTGAGCTGATCAAATAGATCTTCAATCTTGGGAAGTGGATATTTGTTCTTGATTGTAACTTCATTGAGGGAACGATAGTCAATGCATAAGCGGATTGTACCGTCCCTCTTTGCCACAAACAGAACGGGTGATCCCCAAGGGGAGGCACTCGGGCAGATAAATCCCTTCCTCAGCTGCTCTTCTAGTTGCTTCTTCAACTCGGCTAATTCTTCCATCCCCATTCTATAAGGCTTCTTATAGATGGGTCCTGCCCCGGGCACAAGCTCGATGATGAACTCATTGTCACGGTCAGGGGGCATTCCCGGTAGTTCATCCGGAAAGACATCAGGATACTCACATACCACTGGTACTTGCTCTAGCCCAACTTCAGATAGACAGTTGACTTGAGCAGCTTGAGCGGAAGAGGGGTTGGAAGCAAACTTGACTTCGACACCTTGATCATTGGTCACAGTGACTGTCCGATTGGCACAGTCTAACAAGCCTTGGTGCTTGCTGAGACAATTCATGCCTAGGATCACATCCAAGCCTTGCGATCTCAGGACGATGAGGTCTGCTAGGAAATCTACACCGTTAATGGTAATACTGACTCCCTTACAGCCTATCTTGGCTCTCATCTCTGCTCCGGGGGTTTGTACCACCATAGGGTTATTCAGGGGTGTAGGGGTCATGCCACTTTTTAATGCAAATCTTTGAGTGACAAATTAATGCGTTGCTCCAGAATCAAACAAGACAGTTGCAGGTGCTAAGTTGACAAGGAACGTACCCAGCACGACGTCCGGGTCTTCCTGGGCTTCTTCAGCAGTGACGTGATTCACACGCCCCTTCCCCTGGTTAGGCGGGTTGCGAGGAGCTGGGTTCCTTGATGGCATCCCGCGGCCTTGTCCTTGGTTCTGCGCATTGGGGCGCGGGGCATCTGGCTTCTTGTTGGGGCACACCCTTGAGATGTGTCCTGACTGACCACATCCAAAGCAAGTGACTTGGTTTGGATTGTTGATCTTGTTGCCACCACTATTATTGTGGTTGAAGGCTGGCCTTGGGTTGGCATACTGCTGAGGCTGATAGTTGGTGCGAGGTGCAGGAGCTCTTGGTTGCTGATAGGTTGGCTTGGCCGGGGCTGGCTGCCACGGATGAGGCTTCTGGTTGCTGGAACTTCCCTTGCTGACCATCTTGCGCTTGCGAGTGTCTTCCAGAGCATGCCGCTTGTCTTCAAGCATGAGTGCTTTGTTCACCAGGTCAGGGAAGGTTGGGCAATCGCACACGACAAGCGAGTATTGCAGAGTCTGATTGAGGCCTTCCATGAAGCGCTCCCTTTTTGCAGCATCAGTGCTGACATCTTCAGGGGCATACCTTGACAGAACACTGAACTTCTGCATGTACTCCTTGACAGTGCCACTTCCTTGCTTCAGGGCTCGGAACTCACGCTTTTTGATAGCCATGACTCCAGAAGGAATGTGGGCTTTGCGGAATTCTGCCTTGAAGTTAACCCAAGTGATGTCTTGTTCAACATGCATGACCTTGAATCCATCCCACCAAGCTCTAGCAGTCCCCCCGAGGCAGTGGGCTACATAAGCCACCTTCTCGCGGTCTTCGGTGCATCCGACTAGTTCCAGCAAGTCCTCAATGGTGCGGACCCAGTCGTCTGCATCCAGGGGTTCAGCAGTCTCGATGAAAGTTGGCGGCGCATGCTTCTTGAACTCTACCAACGTGGAACGTCCATTGCCATTCCCCGCCGGCTGGCGGTTGTTGGTGACAGCTTGAGCAATCAACTGAAGGGCTGCAGTGTTGGCTTGGCATTCCTCTCGGAAAGCTTGGAGAAGCTGAGCCATGTCCATGTTGGGAGGAGGTGGTGGTGGTGGAGCTTGGTCGTTGGTTTGGTCGTGGCCTGCCTCTGACTAAGCGGATGCTCCGGCTTCAGGCTGCTGGGTAGAGGTACCAGTACGAGTTACAACAGGCATCCTGTTGGAGCGGTAAAAGGTCTCATGACTCGGAAGAGGGAAAGCAAGATAGATGGGTGCCTAGTAAGGGGGTGGGTGTGACACTAATCAAATCATGCAAGGGCCGAAAGGCCAAAACACATCCATTAAAATCCAAATGGGTGATGCAGTCGTTTACACATTCCCGAAGGAAGAATACGACATACATCCAAACACAACAAAAGCAAACACTAGATGGTTTCATATGAACCATACAAGGACTCGACTGCGCATAGGGGTTACACGACCTATCCTACCGTAGAGGTCACAACTGGCATATCCGAGTAGCGAATGATGCCTAAGCGGCAGAATGCTCGATCGCGTATTCCGGCTCTTCTGGGTCTTCCTCCTTGTCTTCATCCGTCCGGGCCCCCTTGTCACTTGAGGGTGTGGGGGAGTGGAGGAGTTGGATATGATGGTGCTTCGTCGGTGGTGCAGGGAAAAGCTTGCAATATTCCCTTGCCATCATCTGGCGTCGCCGAGGTGGTTCTTCATCCTTGGAAGATACATCTTCGGAGGGTCTTCCGCCTCGGTATGTGATAGCGGACTGTCCGGAAGGTGCTCCTTCCTTCTTGATCCTATTTGTCTTCTCTTGAGCTCGGCGAAGAAGTGCCTTGGTCTTGTGAAGTTTTTCTCGAAGCTTCATTGATTCCGAGGCCAAGTCTTGTGCCAAGCTGTCAGCACATAGACTAAAGTAGGTCTGGAACCGAAGCGAGAGTCCTTCCTTCAGTGGAGGGGCTAGTGCGCTGCTTTCATCTTCACCTTCCTTCCGGTAAGGTAAGAAGCGGGTTGTCATATTGGCTGCCATCTCCGGAAGAAGCTCGCGGAGACGGGTTAGTGCCTTGAGTGCAGCAGCCTCGACAGCGAGTGGTAGTGTTGCCATCTGGGGTCCCTCGAAGAACCAACTTGTGGGAGGATCGTTTGCCTTCATGATCACTTCCACATGGTACTCCACCTCAGTGTCACTAACCCAATGCTCAAGGTAGGTGAGGATGGGCGCTCGGTGGAACTGGCACTCCTGGAGGCTATCCTCGAGAAGCAAGGGAAACCCAGTGGTCAGGTGCTCTTCGGGTATAGCGACCATCTACAAAGGTGGAATAGGAGGGGTTAATAAGCTGATGAAATCTCAGGTTTAGAAAAGAAGAGAGGTTCAGAAGGTTTTTGAAAAAGGGGGTCTCATCTAACTAACACCCATGCTAACTAAGGCTTCCTACAGTCAAGATGGCTCTGATACCAGCTCTGTGGGGACCCCGACTTAGAAGTCGAGATCACCGAATGCACGTGTACAGTGATTCAAGAGATCAATGCTCACTGAACACACAGAAGCTGAATAACAAGAGTCTTACATCCATACATATTGTCTTACACAAATTATGGCCAAGTCTTACACAGATAAAGCCTCACGGGCTGAATAGCAAATAGCTCAAATAGCGGAAGTCTTCGATGATAGGTAGAACCCATGCCATCTGCCTTAACCCTACAGGCATTCTGACTGGGATAGCGTCCTAGTTTGCATGTTCGTCTCCAAAGAACTCTTCTTCATATTCCTGTTCCTCCATGCCTGGCCAATTAAATAACCAGTGGCAAGCCAATGAGTACTTTGAATGTACTCGCAAGCAACCCATGATGTGGTTCAAAGTAACAATGCAATTGAACAATAATGAGCAATCTAGCAATGGGCTAGAATAAATATTCTACCATCAAGTGTATGCATCAACAAGTTCACGTAACCTCGAAAACAGGTTACCGATATCAACATGAATATGATTCAACTCGTCGAGTCAAGTCACCACCTTAACTCATCACACACATACTTTCACCGATGAAGTAAAATTCTGGACATAGTTTAAGTAGCACCAACCAACTGTTCATGACCGTGGACACGACTATTCGAATAGTTTTACACTCTGCAGAGGTTGCGCACTTTACCCACAAGATCCGGGAAGCTTTCGTGTCACGATCCCGCAGTACCTCAAGTACTCCGGGGAAGCACCCGGTCATTATCTTTCCTTAGACGACACTAACATAGAGTCCACTCGTTGGTACACGGCCCTCGAGTACAAACCATAGATCATGGGACTTGCCCTAATTTCAATGTCACGCGTACCCGAAGGGACCAACGGTGTGTCCGGTGCCCTGTAAAAACAGTCATGGTCGTCTATCCAAGCACGACCCCGTCCCGGGAAAGACCTCAAGTCTTCCCGTCACTAGTAATGCGGGCACCATGCTAGTATCGACCTAAGTAATCAATAAAGCCCCGTCCCATAAGGGGTAGAGTGGTTGCACATGTTTGGTTGGGACGGTAGTCACACATAAATCTAATCCATTATTTCACCCATGCACAAGATTTTACCAGCACATCACTTCTTCCTCAAGTGATGACCTAACTCAACATCACCCTCGGGCATTAGGGGCACCCGATGGGGTTTATGAAAAGATTTCAACCTCGAAGGTTCATATCACACATGCATCACTAAGCATCACTACTAACTATTTGCATGACATCTAGCACATAGCAAGATCATGAGTAAAGCATGCATCATGTGGTGGTTCATCTAGGTCACCACCGTATCTCTATCATCATGCATCGGAAACAAACGGGTTCCGAAGAACAAGTGTATCATGGTCAAAGGGCTGCTTGCCTGGATTGGCTTGGTCTTCAAATCCTTCTCCTTCTCCTTCTTCAGCAACTTCGTCAAATACGGGATCTAATCGTCGCATAATAACAACGGAAAAAATAAGACCACAATAAAAACAGAAAAATCAAAGTGCTCAAAAAAATGTCAACTTATTTTTGTTAAATACTAGAGGGAAAACTAAGATGGCAAAAATTCTTAGTTGGAGTTTTGGAGTGACAGAATGGAATCTAAGGATTTTTGAACAGGAGTTTTATTGCTCAAATTTGAATTTAAATTTGAACAGAACAGAAAAGTTCCATGGATATGTGTGAAAGTGACTCCATTAAATAGGTTGGAATATTGCAAGATTTTAGGAGTTGGAATTAATTCATTTGGACTTATATTCATTTCTGTAAAATTATTTGAAACTTTACAGAAAATAAAAAGAAGAAATAGCCCTGTGCCACTGGGCCAGAATGGCCACAGTGCACGGCCCAGGGCGAAGAGCCCAGCCGCTCAGGCGCCAGCGCGCACACGTCAGGATTTCAAACCTGACGGGCGAGGCCCGGCGGTCAGCGGCTGCGAGGGGAGAGAGAGGGCGGTGAGGATGACAGGCGGGGCCCGCCTGTCATCTTCAACCTCTCGGCCACGGCGACGGCGAGCTCACCGGCGATGATTCCGGGCACGGCGGGGCAAGCGGAGGGCAGGGATGGACTCAGCAGCGAGTCGCGGAGGTAGTGGTGGTGGTGCGGCTCGCCGGGGAGGTCTGGTTCGCCGGCGGTGAGGTGGGACGGCGGAGGAGCTTTGGGAGGTCGCTGCTCCGGCCGATTCCGACAGCTACAGAGAGGGAAAAGCGAGGGGAAAGTATCAGTGGGGTGCGGTGGTTCCAAATCGGGCGAGAGAAAGGACGGAGAGGGCCTGTACCTCGAGATCTCCGGCTGCCCGACGCGGCGGAGCTCCGGTCGATCCTGAGCACAGGGGCTTTCTGGGGAGGAGTGAGTGGTGCTGGAGTGTTGCTGGGGGTGAGGGGAGGCTGTTTGTGCCGAGTGGAGAGCTCGGGGGGCCCTATTTATAGGGATGCGGCGAGGTCCCGTGGACCTGTGCGCCGGCGAGCTTCTGCTCGACGCCACAGTGCACGGGAGGCGACGGGAGTCAGTCTGTGGCGTTGCTGGATGATCTCCAGGGCGGAGGGAAGAGAGAGGAGGAGCGGGGGACGCTCCAGACAGCGTGCGCGTGTGAAGCTGAGGAGTGGAGGCTGCGGGCGACCAGCGCGCGTGTGGAGGCGGCCACTGGAGGGCGGAGGAGGAGGGGGATAGCGCCGGGGGAGGTCGCGGACGTCGAGGGGCATCGACTGGCGCGAGGGGAGAGCTCGAGGTTGTCGGGGGCAGGCGATTGGGCGAAGCTACAGTGCGGGGGCGCACTGTAGCGCGCTCTGGAGCGGCCTTATCGCATGCCACGGCATGCCATTGGCCCTCTGGGCGCATCCGCCGTGTCTGGGGGGTCCAGGGTGATGCAAGCAACACGGATGAGGCCTTGGATGCTCTGGAGGATCAAGGAGAGAGAGAGAGGAAGCTGGTAACTTGGTGAATTTGAGCTGTCCAGCAAGGTGAACTAGGGTTTTCACTCCTCAATCATGGAGCTGGGGACATGGGGGAGTTACTGGAGGAAGATAGTAACCAGATGAAGCTGTGGTAGAAAGTTGAGGCCAAGGTAAATAGTAAAAGGGGTCAAGATGGTAGTTTTGGTAAAATAGCAGAAGGTGTTTGATCAAGGTTTGGTCAAGCAAATGATTTCTACTTGCCATGACACTTAACAGGATTGAATGTCATATGAAAATAGGGTGTTTCACCAAATTTGGGCTCATTTGAAGAAACTAGCCAATGTAACTTTGGTGAACCCTAGAAAACAACAGAAATGGCTTCATCTTGTTTAAGTCAAGCTAATCATCCCCCCTTGATGCACCACTTGGTGTAGTTTCATCATTTGGGGTTATGATCATGCCCACAAAGTTTGAAGCTCCAGGTAAAAAGTTGGTAATGTAAAGTTGTTCAAATTTGCATTTGAACAGAAATGGTTTTGAGGTATTCTGATCAAGTTACCCTACTCCAATGCTTGTTCCATTTGGTCTAGATGCCTTATTAGGCCATTCTAGCATGTGCACCAAGTTTGAGAGCATTTGGATAAGTTTGGCAATGTAAAGTTGCTCAAACTTCAAATATGGACAGAATGGTTATGAGGGGTTTTGAGGATGTTTTCTTGCTTCCCAAGGCATGGGACTTGGAAATATCATCAAATTTGTCATATATGACATGATAGAATTTCCCTGGAATTTTTGGAGAATATTTCCTTTGTAAATATTCAAAATCTTGAAATATCCAGAAAGGGTTTTGGAGGGATTAGCCCATTATTTTGAACATGACCAAGTGTTGAAACTCTTATATATGGACAATATATGTCCTATGAGTCTTCCTGAATTTTGGCAAATATTTTTGAAATACTTAAATAAATTTTCCCTATTAAAGACCATTTCTTGCCTTAAGAAAAATCTTTTAAATAAAATAGGAAAATAACTTTTAAAATTATACCTTTGTGGTTTCTGGGAGTCCTATGACTACTAGGTCTCAAATACACTTTTTGAAATAATTTTCTCACCCTAAATCAAGCACTTGCAGTGCAAACCTCAATTCAGGGGTTTTAGGAATACTAAATTTATAAAATACATTTTGGCCAAATTAATTTTGTAAGAAAATACTATACTATTATATAACACTTGGCATGATCATTGGGCAGAAGTTTTGGGTAAGGAGATGAATTCTACAAGAGGTAATAGTTGACTTTAATGAGCACATGAAAAGCATATGAAGAAAAACTCAATTCCAAATAAAAGCTAAATGATGCCAAAAAAAATTGTTGGTCCAAATTTTCATGCTTCATTGATGCCAATAACATGTTACAAAATGCAGGGTGTGACAGTAAAAGGTTGGGAGGTAACACCATAAGCCCCTATCTTTCTCTGTGTCCGATTAAAACTCCATAAACATAAGTATTGCGTGAGTGTGAGCCATTGTGAAAGATTATATGATAGTTGAGTATGTAGGCTTGCTGAAAAGCTCTTATATTGACTCTTTCCGATATTACGATAAATTGCAATTGCTTCAATGACCGAGATCAAAGTTTGTTAGTTTCCAATGAAGTTTATGATTCATACTTGATATTGTGGATGAATTGTTACTTTAGCATAAAAATCATATGACTATATTTATGTAAGTTGCTGTTATGAGAATGATCATGATGCCCTCATGTCCGTATTTTGTTTTATCGACACCGCTATCTCTAAACTTGTGAACATATTTTTCGATATCGGTTTCTCTTGAGGACAAGCGAGGTCTAAGCTTGGGGGAGTTGATACATCCATTTTGCATCATGCTTATATGTTGATATTTATTGCATTATGGGCTGTTCTTACATGTTTTGTCACAATACTTATGCCTTTTCTCTCTTATTTTACAAGGTTTACATGAAGTGGGAGAATGCCGGCAGCTGGAATTCTGGGCTGGAAAGGAGCAAACTCTGGAAACCTATTCTGCACAACTCCAAAAGCCCTGAAACTCAACAGAACGTCCTTTCAGAAAATAGAAAAAATATCTGGCGAAAGAAGTCCACGAGGGGGGCCACCGGCTGCCCACGAGGGTGGGGGGCGTGCCCCGTCCCCAGGGCGCGCCCCCCTGCCTCGTGGGCCAGCCGGAAGGCCCCTGGTGCCCATCTTCTCCTATATAAGGTGTTTTGACCTGGAAAAAAAATCATAAGGAGGCTTTCGGGACCAGACGCCGCCATCTTGGAGCGGAAGCGAGGCAGAAACCAATCTAGGGCTCCGGCAGAGTTGTCTGCAGGGGATACTTCCCTCCGGGAGGGGGAAATCGTCACCGCCGTCATCACCAACAATTCTCCCATCTTTGGGAGGGCTATATTCATCAACATCTTCACTACACCATCTCCTCTCAAACCCTAGTTCATCTCTTGTATCCAATCTTTGTACGCAAACCTCAGATTGGTACCTGTGGGTTGCTAGTAGTGTTGATTACTCCTTGTAGTTGATGCTAGTTGGTTTATTTGGTGGAAGATCATATGTTCAGATCCATTATGCATATTAATATCCCTCTGATCATGAACAATATTATGTCTTGTGAGTAGTTACTTTTGTTCTTGAGGACATGGGAGAAGTCTTGCTATTAGTAGTCATGTGAGTTTGGTCTTCGTTCGATATTTTGATGAGATGTATGTTGTCTCTCCTCCAGTGGTGTCATGTGAACGTCGACTACATGACACTTCACCATTATTTGGGCCTAGAGGAAGGCATTGGGAAGTAATAAGTAGATGATGGGTTGCTAGAGTGATAGAAGCTTAAACCCTAGTTTATGCATTGCTTCGTAAGGGGCTGATTTGGATCCATATGTTTCAGGCTATGGTTAGGTTTACCTTAATACTTCTTTTGGAGTTGCGGATGCTTGCATTAGAGGTTAATCATAAGTGGGAGGCTTGTCCAAGTAAGGGCAGCACCCAAGCACCGGTCCTCCCACATACCAAATTATCGAAGTACCGAACGCGAATCAAACGATCGTGATGAAAACTAACTTGACGATAATTCCCATGTGTCCTGGGGAGCGCTTTCCTTTATATAAGAGTTTGTCCAGGCTTGTCCTTTGCTACAAAAATGATTGGGCCACCTTGCTGCACCTTATTTACTTTTAGCTTTTGTCACTTGCTACCAATTACCTTATCACAAAACTATCTGTTGCTATAATTTCAGTGCTTGTAGAAAATACCTCACCGAAAACTGCCTATCATTTCCTTCTGCTCCTCGTTGGGTTCGACACTCTTACTTATCGAAAGGATTACGATAAATCCCCTACACTTGTGGGTCATCAGTGGCCACTCTTGATCAACCCACTCCAAGTAAGAACACTTCCGTTCATCCTATAATATTTAAAACTAGATCAGTAACAATTGTAGGGGAAATGGGTTTATAGCAACATAGAAAATCACCATGCTTATTTTGAAAAACTGAAGAAACATGTTAATTATTACATATCTTATCAAAAAGATCAATGTGCGAATGAAATAATTGGTACTGAGACAACAACCAAATTCTGGAACATCAAAAGCTATAATTCACTACAACGTACAAGTTCTTACTCATGTACAATAAATAACAAATTGAACATTTAATGTGGAAGGTAAATATAACTGCAACAACATAGCGACAGTGTTTGGATGACAACCAATTGAGACTAACAGGTGTGTACATGCACAAATTTAGTAACATAGAACTAATAGCACTAAGGCCGTCCACTATGTATGCCAAAACTGGGGTAAAGACAACTGTTGCTACATCTCGCACCGGTGCCCTGCACTGGCGAGCCGATGCAGCGGAAAAAAAATGAGGGACCCGGATTCCAGAGCACGTAGTTGCTCCGATGCCAAGTTCCTTCATGCCATAAAGATTTAGTATTTTACTGCTTGGCTGCTAGGATGTGTGGACCAAAGTTGACTGCACAAACTGCTGAAGCGGTGCCAAATAATTTCCTAATGGCACCGCTGATGAGATGACAACAATTTAAGATACTAGGTACAAACTATGACACTGTCTTAGGATGCGTTTGGTTGAAGGCGTGGTATGAATGGCTTGGGACCGTGACAGTTTCTGAATCACATCTAACAAATGATTTGTAACAATGAAAGAGGGTCCAACCTTCTCTGCGCATGCGAGAAACTTCCTCCCACTGTCCATAGAATCAAACGCAACTAGCTTCACGCATGGAGATTGATGGAGACAATGAGCAGATAGATCTTCAGCCACCCCGCTCCATTCGTTGCCACTGATGGTCCTAGGGAGTGCTAGGCTTCTCGCCCCTCGTTGGTTACCCCAAGTGGAAGGTGTGAGATGTAGTGTTGCGGAAGTTTTTCCCTTGGCAAAGATACCAAGGATCGAATCCCCAAAGACTCCTAGGTTCAACAAGAAGGTCTCAACTGCTACGGCGCCAGATATTAGCAATCAATGTGGACCTGCACACAGATACAAATAACTTTGCTCCCAACGAGTACAGAGAGGTTGTCAATCCCTCCGGCCTTGTAGTTCACAAAGGATTAAACGCAAGTGATAGTAGTGATAGATATAATTGCAATAGTAAATGAAAGCGAAAAGTAAATAGCGGATGTGATCAATGATGGTAATATGGACCGGAGTCTCATGATGTTCACTAGTGATGTCTCTCTCCCAAAAGACGATAAAACATCTATGTGAGGTAAACGAATTACAGCTGGGCAATTGACAGGACCATGTGCGCAAACCAATGCTGATTACATTGCAAGAAAGGTTGAGGTTCAAAGCATGGGCGGTACACCAAAGTAAGTAGACCGAAATCCATCAATATCTACTACTAATCATCCACCTTGAGATATCTATCCAGAACATCTCGCTGGTATTAAGTTGCGAGTCCCACCCATAGTGTAAACTCAATGCAACAGACAACTGCATTAAAAGAACTTTGCGTAAAGTAAACAATCCTTGCACCCGCGGGCACAAGCACCGTTGTTTTCCCCCTTGTGGCAACAGCACATCCCCTAGACTCATGTTTCTGTCACTCAAGCTAGTCATCGAGGGGCATGAACCCACAATCAAGCATAACGTTCCCTCTTGGAGTCACTACCTACTACTTGGCCAAAGCAATAAATAACAACGGAGAACATGCAAAAATTACTTACGAACATAAATATAAAAGAGGTAGATCAAATATATTACTCAAGCACAATCTGAACATAATCTCATAATCCATCAGATCCCAGCATACTCATCATAGCAACAGCATAAGGATTACATATGTGCCTCGATCATGTAGGGCAGCTCACGAGGACTAATTAGTGAAGCACAAGACCGGGAGGAGAACATCACATAGCTACTGGTCATGGACTCATGGTCCAAGGGAGACTACTCACAACTCATCCGGGAGGCGTCCATGGTGGTGGAGAGGCTCCCGGTGGTGATCCTCCCCTCCGGCAGGGTGCCGGGAAGAGTTCTCCTGGTGCTCCCGATCTTGGAAGCGGCGGCGACGACGGCGGAACAGAGATGAGATCGCGAAAAGAGTTCCTCCCTCGAGGGTTTCAGGAGACGCTTTAAATATATGCCAAAGGGGGGCATCGGAGGAGCCTCGGGGGGCCCAGGCGCCCCCCCCGGCGCGGCCCAGGGGGGGGGGGGGCGCCACCAGGGCGCCTCGAGCCCTGGTGCCCCCCCGGCTGTCCTTCGGGCGCACGGTAGTTTCTGGAACGCTGATTTTTTATATAATTTTTCTGGATTTTTCCTGGCAGTTCTCGTAACGTGAAAACCTGAAATACAAAAATAGCCGAAAACAGAAACTGGCACTGGGGTGCACTGAGTTAATAGGTTAGTCCACATATGATCAAAAGTGTATGGAAGTGTATAAATATCATAGCAATATCACCCAAAAGAGGCATGGAGCAAGCAGAAATTATAGATACGTTTTGGGCGTATCAACATCCCCAAGCTTAATTCCTGCTCGTCCTCGAGTAGGTAAATGATAACAAGAATAATTTCTATGGTGACATGCTATTAACCATATAGGACTTTTTCATAGTCATATGACAAAAGCTTACTGAGACAATGAATCTATAGTAATTAAGTTGCCTCATGAGAAAATCACAAAGGATTGAAAGTTTTACAATATGATACTGAAACATCAAATAGATTTGCAATGAACATGATGTGCAGATATGATAAAGTGATATCTAGCTTGCCCCCTTTAGTGAAGCAAAACATAAATGCAGGGGCACCTCCAAGGTTTAAGTGATGACTAGATACAATGATTTCAGAATAAACGATATCACAATCATGCAAAAGACAATGCTACTTTGGGACAATGCACATTACACTCAGAATGACAATCATGCTCTCAGTAGTTGGTGCTTTTAAAAGAAGTTGGAGACTCTCGAACCGTGGCTTTTGTTGGCAAGGTTGAAAACCCGTAGTCAGAAACAAAGACAAAACATGTACCAGAGCTCTTGGCTTTAAAACAGAGGTAATAATTTATTTTAGATCATGCATGTTTCGTCAACGAATGCTAGCAGACAACTCAATCACTTTTCGAGATGGACAAGTTTCGAGGAACGGCTCCCGAATGAGGACGATCACATCCTCTTAATCTCCTTTGTTTATCACTACCAAAGTTTTCTGATTTCTCATGAACAAAGCGTGAAGGAGGGTTTGTTTGTTATATTATCTTTTTGAGCCGGGCGCACTCAATGCCAGTTCCTTCTCGTATTATGGGTTTGCACATTATACATGCAATCCCGGGGTGAAGCTTGTCCAACTTAAAAAGATTATGAATTAACTACTACTTCCTCATGGACTTACAACAGAGGCACAAAATAAGAATGCTTTTTCTTTGAATAATTTTGAGATGGCACATGCAAGTCTCCGTTAGGAATGGCAGGTAAATACCATGTAGGAAGGTATGGTGGACTCATATGGCATAACTGGATTAAAGGATGTGGATGCACAAGCAGTCAGTCCGCTTAGTACAGGCGAAGGTTAGCAAAAGACTGGGAGCGACCAACTAAGAGAGCAATGACGGTCATAATCATGCAGAGCGACAAAGCAACATTGAATCAGGCATGGTAGTTATATCGCTACTCAGAAACAAAAGATCATCAAGGCTTGACAGACTTTCTTTACAGTCTTAAATATGCGTGAGCATACGCCAAGTCAATCAAAATAAATTCTCGAAGGAAGATATTACTAAACCATACCACATCATAGGCAAACAAATCATATTGGTATTCCAATAACACATTGGGAACCCTCCAGCTATTTGAGACTAACCATAAGAAAACATGAACTACTAAGCGCCATCATGCACGTAGCATCTTTATCATAGACATATCAACCAATGCAACGGAAGAAAACTCTCTTAATAAGGTGTGCATGGTAAGTAAAGAGAGTTCAAGCAACCAACTAAACAAAAGCTCTTGAAAAGATAAGCATGAAAGCTAAGAGCTGAACATGATAGTAGCTATTAAAAGACAAAGAACACACACAGCAAGGATAGACATGAAAATTCTATGTTATGTTCTAGGTAGAAGTGGAGCGTGTTTCTCTCCCACATAAAGAAAGCTGAGTTCCGACTCGTTATGAAAAACTAAAGAAAACTAAAAGCAAGACGCTCCAAGCATAGCACATAACACATGAAGTGATTAAAATATAGTGGAACGAAAGACGGACTGATAATGTTGATGGAGAAGAGGATGCACGGGGGCATCCCCAAGCTTAGATGCTTGAGTCTCCTTGAATATTTCTTGGGGGTGCATGGGGGCATCCCCAAGCTTGAGCGCTTGACACTCCTGAATCATTTTATCATCTTCCCTCGCACACTTGAAAACTCCCTTCATACATAACTCATCATAATCTGATTAGCGAGGTTAGTACCCATAATAAAATAATTGTACCTTGCTGGAAATAAAGATATTCTTGAAGGTCTACTGTTTCTCAAGATTGCCAAAAGGTTTTTGCAAAGAAAAAGCAAGCTCTTGGTTTGCAAAATGGAGGAAAAGCAAAACAGGACAGAATCTATGAAAAACAGAACAGCAGGTAGTAATTGATTTGTTCGGGGCACTTCTGCAACTCTAATCAAAAAACTCAGAAAAGACGCATGAAAGAAAATTATATAGAGCACGCTGTCGAAAACATTCAGACCAAAAAGATGATCTGGTGATTTTATACGAATTTTTCTATCCAAGGACAGAATTTGTTTCCTGGACAGCACCTCACAACTTTTAAACTTTCTAGCAATCAGAGGCTACACTTGGCACAAAATTGAAAAGCAAAGATACAATGATGATGCTACAGTTGTAACAACATCAAGACACAACAAAAGAAAAATAAATTTATTCATGTGGGCTGCCTCCCGAAAGCGCTTTCTTTTATGCCTTTAAGCTAGGCATAATGCATATAGATCAAGTCTTATCAAGAGTAAAAGAATAGCTAGCCCGTACAACGGACTCAAAAGGTAACTTGATCTTCTTTCGAGGGAAGTGTTCCATCCCTTTCTTGAGAGGAAACTGAAATTTTATGTTCCCCTCTTTCATGTCAGTGATAGCACCAACGGTGCGTAAAAAGGGACGTCCCAAAATAATTGCACAAGAAGGATCACATTCAATATGCATAATAGTAAAATCAACGGGAACATAATTATCATTGACAACGATAAGAACATCGTCGATCCTCCCCAAAGGTTTCTTTATGGAAGAATCAACGAGACGAACACCAAAAGAACAAGAATCATAAGGTTTCAATTTAAGCATATCATATATTCTTTTGGGCATAACAGAGGTACTAGCTCCAACATCACATAATGCATAGCAAGAGAAGTCATTCAATTTAAATTTTATCATAGGATCCCAACCATCTTCTAGCTTTCTAGGTATGGAGGCTTCTACTCTAAGTTTCTCCTCCCTAGCTTTGATGAGAGCATTAGTGATATGCTCAGTGAAGGCAAGGTTAAGCGTGCTAGTGCGGGGATCTCTAGACATCTTGTGAAGGAAATCAATAACTTCGGTAAGAGTGCAATTATCAAAATCAAGGTCACTAGCATCAAGTAAAGTGGTAGTGGTGTCCTTTAGGTTCACATGTTTGGTAGTTTCTATAGTCATAGCATCACCATCAATAGGTCCTATGGGACCAGGAGTACATTGGGTGCTAAGAGTTTGGATATCCTCAACAACTTGGATAGTAGCAACAGTGTGGTGGGTAGGAAGGCTCTTAATTCTATCCTCTTCCTCCCTTTCTCTAGCCCATCTTTCTTTAAGTTTAGCCATCATCCTAATATTTTCATCAATTTGCACTTGAGTAGCATTAATAGGAGTGACCTTCCTCTCCTCAAGAGGAGAAGTTATAATTTTAAGCAATTCTATCTCATTGGCTAAATGGTCTACCTTCAAAGAGAGATCATCTAGTTTATGTAGTTTTTCTTCTACACTCTTATTAAAGGCTTTTTGGGTAGTGATGAAATCTTTAAGCATAATCTGTAGTTCAGTATTGGAGTTCTTGGTGCTAGGATAAGCATTGTTGTTCCCATAAGAATTAGAGGGGAACGGTCTAGGATTGCTACCAAAATTACTCCTATAAGCATTGTTGTTAAAATTATTTCTAGAGATAAAGTTCACATCTACTTGTTCTTGAGCAATCAAAGAATTTAAAGGAACATCACGAGGATCAACAGAGGATTGCTTCGAAAGTAGAGACATGATCAAGTCAACTTTTTCATTAAGGGAGGAAATGTCCTCGACAGAGTTTACCTTCCTACCTGTTGGAGCGCGTTCGGTGTGCCATTGGGAACAGTTGGTCATCATCTCATCGAGAAGCTTCGTGGCAGCACCAAGTGTAGTTGACATAAAGGTTCCTCCCGCGGCCGAATCTAACAAGTTCCGCGAGGTAAAGTTCAAGCCTGCATAAAAAGTTTGGATAACCATCCAAGTAGTCAAACCATGAGTAGGGCAGTTCTTGATAAGAGATTTCATACGTTCCCAAGCTTGGGCAACGTGTTCATTATCCAATTGTTTAAAATTCATTATGTTACTTCTCAGTTGGATAATTTTAGCAGGTGGATAGTATTTTCCAATAAAAGCATCTTTGCACTTGTCCCATGAATCTATGCTATTTCTAGGCAAAGACTGAAACCAAATTTTAGCTCCTCCTCTCAAGGAGAAAGGAAAAAGCTTAAGCTTAACAATATTACCATCTATTTCTTGGTAATTTTGCATATCACAAAGTTCAACAAAGTTGTTCAAGTGTAAAGCAGCATCATCTCCAGCACCGGAGAATTGATCTTTCATAACTAGATTCAGTAAAGCAGGTTTAATTTCATATGAAGGTGCTGAAGTGGCAGGTGTAGTGATAGGTGTGCTGATAAAGTCATCGTTGTTGTGACTAGTGAAGTCACACAACTTGGTGTTCTCAGTGGAACCCATAGTAGCAAGCAAGCAAGATAACTATTTTTGTGATTTTCGATAAAAGATACTAAAGCAAAAACTGAAAGGTAAACTAGCAAGACTAAAAGCAAAGGTAAAAGATAGCATGCAACTCCCCTATCTTGAAGAGTGGAGTCCCCGGCAACGGCGCCAGAAAAACTCTTGCTAGGCTTCTCGCCCCTCGTTGGTTACCCCAAGTGGAAGGTGTGAGATGTAGTGTTGCGGAAGTTTTTCCCTTGGCAAAGATACCAAGGATCGAATCCCCAGAGACTCCTAGGTTCAACAAGAAGGTGTCAACTGCTACGGTGCCAGATATTAGCAATCACCGTGGACCTGCACACAGAAACAAATAACTTTGCTCCCAACGAGTACGGAGAGGTTGTCAATCTCTCCGGCCTTGTAGTTCACAAAGGATTAAACGCAAGTGATAGTAGTGATAGATATAATTGCAATAGTAAATAAAAGCGAAAAGTAAATAGCGGACGTGATCAATGATGGTAATATGGACCGGAGTCTCATGATGTTCACTAGTGATGTCTCTCTCCCAAAAGACGATAAAACAGCTATGTGAGGTAAACGAATTACAGCTGGGCAATATACAGGACCATGTGCGCAAACCAATGCTGATTACATTGCAAGAAAGGTTGAGGTTCAAAGCATGGGCGGTACGCCAAAGTAAGTAGACCGAAATCCATCAATATCTACTACTAATCATCCACCTTGAGATATCTATCCAGAACATCTCGCTGGTATTAAGTTGCGAGTCCCACCCATAGTGTAAACTCAATGCAACAGACAACTTCATTAAAAGAACTTTGCGTAAAGTAAACAATCCTTGCACCCGCGGGCACAAGCACCGTTGTTTTCCCCCTTGTGGCAACAGCACATCCCCTAGACTCATGTTTCTGTCACTCAAGCTAGTCATCGAGGGGCATGAACCCACAATCAAGCATAACGTTCCCTCTTGGAGTCACTACCTATTACTTGGCCAAAGCAATAAATAACAACGGAGAACATGCAAGAATTACTTACGAACATAAATATAAAAGAGGTAGATCAAATATATTACTCAAGCACAATCTGAACACAATCTCATAATCCATCGGATCCCAGCAAACTCATCATAGCAACAACATAAGGATTACATATGTGCCTCGATCATGTAGGGCAGCTCACGAGGACTAATTAGTGAAGCACAAGAACGGGAGGAGAACATCACATAGCTACTGGTCATGGACTCATGGTCCAAGGGAGACTACTCACAACTCGTCCGGGAGGCGTCCATGGTGGTGGAGAGGCTCCCGGTGGTGATCCTCCCCTCCGGCAGGGTGCCGGGAAGAGTTCTCCTGGTGCTCCCGATCTTGGAAGCGGCGGCGGCGGCGGAACAGAGATGAGATCGCGAAAAGAGTTCCTCCCTCGAGGGTTTCGGGAGACGCTTTAAATATATGCCAAAGGGGGGCATCGGAGGAGCCTCGGGGGGCCCAGGCGCCCCCCCCC
>LR738715.1:588073952-588108432 GCA_902687465.1 Secale cereale
CCCCCCCCCCCGGCAGTCCTTCGGGCGCACGGTAGTTTCTGGAACGCTGATTTTTTATATAATTTTTCTGGATTTTTCCTGGAAGTTCTCGTAACGTGAAAACCTGAAATACAAAAACAGCCGAAAATAGAAACTGGCACTGGGGTGCACTGAGTTAATAGGTTATTCCAAATATGATCAAAAGTGTATGGAAGTGTATAAATATCATAGCAATATCACCCAAAAGAGGCATGGAGCAAGCAGAAATTATAGATACGTTTTGGACGTATCAGGGAGCTACAAGAGGAATAAATGACTCAAATCGACCACCGGGTAGAAATCCTTCATTCCAAGTCATAGTCCGAGAGAGAGAAGATAGGCATACCCGGGTGGTGAAGGAGTAGTCGCCGGAGGAGGAACCACTGGATAGGTCTTTGAAGAAGACCATGGCGACCCCGGAGGCAGGATGCGAGATGACTAGAGCGAGGAAGCGGCTATAGCTTACTAGCATGGATGGAAGGAAGGAGGAAACAGGGGAAATGTGACTTGTGGTCAGGGAGAAAAGGGGGTGGGAAGGGGGAAGGGGGCGGGGTTAATATTTTAGCAGTAGGCCAAAAAATTTGAAATATGGAGGGAAACTTTGTGCGCGGCGCCGCCGGATCATTCACTTTGAACGATTGTGTGCATCGCAAACGATTCTTCTACTTTACGCGCATGGGATGAGTTTGATAATTCAAATTTTGGTGTTAATTTCCGCGGGTACGTCATTGCATAATTTAACATCGCTTGCTAATTTGGGGCACACAAAAGAGCGTACAACAGATATACCACACTTACTGAATTGAGAAATTTTAGTAATTAAAAAGAGCTAGATGACCTAAACATTGCTCTAACAAAAGACCAGATTTTAAAAAAACCTAAGGACGCATAATTTTAACAAATCCGCCGCCGTGCCGTCCTATGCAACGCCGGTGTGAGATGAGACGTTGATGACTTGTCCTAGCAACATGCCGCCGTTGGTGGACTCCGCGCCCCCCTGCTGAATTCGACCGCGTCGTCGAGCTCGTCCTTGGCGCCACCCTCATGGTTGTAGTACTCGTAGTAGTGGCTGCGCCAGAGCTCGCGTTGGTACTCCACCGCTGATTCTTCGATGGACAGACTCTTCTCTACCTCGACCTCGGCCACACGCAACTCCTCCTCTCGGCGCTCCTCGATCTCCGCCGCCTCCCGTATCTCCAGCTCCCGCTCGGCGACCTCATGAGGAAGCAGGTGCTCCATGACCACTGCCGCCTTTTCAAACGTGGGTTGCATGCTGGAGTCTAAGGTGGCCTAGAATATCTTGGCTTGTGCATCCTCGATCTTAGCATGGATGGCCTCGACCCGGGCCAAGGCGACATCGGCGGCACGGACGGTAGCTCGAGCGCCCTCAATGTTTGCAGCCGCCGTCACCGCAGCAGCTGCAGCCGTCTTGGCTGCTGCAGCTGCCTTGTCGGCTAGCGCAGACGCCCTCTCGGCGGAAGCGGGCGCGCTCAATGGAGATGCGGCGACACTTTCGGTGTAGGCGGCGGCGCTCAAGGGGGACGCGGCCATCGTAAGGGCCTTCACGAAGCGTTTCCACGGCGTCTTCTTTGCAAGAAGGGGGTGCGGGAATGGGGATCGGGATTCGTGGATTCGGGGGTTCCCGGCACTAGAGCAGACGAGCCGACGAAGCTTAAGGAGGGAGACTTAATTAGGCCCAGATATTTTCATCTCAAATAGTTCTTAGAAAACAACTGTGTGTGATGTTGTAGATAATTTTTATTAAAATCTGACCTTTTTTGGTGCATCCATCATCGCAAATGTTTTGCACCTTTTATTACGGTTCTTTTACACCACCGTTTATGATTATGGCATCGCACACAGTTTCGTCGAAGGGTCTCTGATCGTAGTGTGCGCACTTCGTGTACAAAATGGACAATCTTTTTCGAAGTATTAGGGTTTCATAAGAAAATTCATTTGTTACAAAGGTATTTCATATATTTTTTAACTTATTTGAACTCCATCTTTTTGTATGTTCAAAATGCACCATTCAAAGCCACGTTATCAATTTTCAACCCTTTCTGGCTTCATTTGGTATTTTTCATGCATTTACTGATTTTTTTAAAGCTAAATGACCCTGAAATTGAAAAGCACTAGAAATGAACTCTGAAAAGGTTGAAAGTTGGCATGGTATCATCATTTCACCCACATAGCATGTGCTAAAAAGTTGAGAGGGTTACGGCAAAAACTGGATGCACTTCGTGTATAAAATGGACAATCTCTCTCGAAGTATGAGGGTTTCGGACGAAAACTCATCTATTACAAAGGGATTTCATTTATTTGAACTTATTTAAACTTTAGACTTTTTGTGTGTTCAAAATGCACCATTCAAAGACACATCATCAATTTTCAACCCTCTCTCACTTCATTTGGTATTTTTCATGCATTTACTGATTTTTTCAGCTAAATGACCCTGAAACTGAAAAGCATGACAAATGAACTCTGAAAAGGTTGAAAGTTGGCATGGTATCATAATTTCACCCACATAGAATCTGCTAAAAAGATTAGAGGGTTACGGCATAAACTGGATGCGCACTTCGTGTACAAAATGGACATGTTCTTTCGAAGTATCAGGGTTTCATACGAGAACTCATCTGTTACAAAGGTATTTCATTTTTTTGAACTTATTTGAACTCCAGACTTTTTGTGTGTTCAAAATGCACAATTCAGAGCCACATCATCAATTTTCAACCCTTTCTGACTTCAATTGGTATTTGTCATGCATTTACTGATTTTTTAAAGCTAAATGACCCTAAAATTGAAAAGCACCACAAATGAACTCTGAAAAGGTTGAAAGTTGGCATGGTATAATCAGTTCACCCACATAGCATGTGCTAAAAAGATGAGAGGGTTACAACAAAAAATAGATGCACCTCATGTACAAAATTGACAATCTCTTTTGAAGTATCAGGGTTTCATACGAAAACTTATCTGTTACAAAGATATTTCATTTTTTGAACTTATTTGAACTCCAGACTTTTTGTGTGTTCAAAATGCACCATTCGGAGCCACATTATCAAATTGCAACCCTTTCTTGCTTCATTTGGTATTTTTCATGCATTTACTGAATTTTTTAAAGCTAAATGACCCTGAAATTGAAAAGCACTACAAATGAACTTTGAAAAGGTTGAAAGTTGGCATGGTATCATAATTTCACCCACATATCATGTGCTAAGATGTTGAGAGGGTTACGGCAAAAACTGGACGCACTTCGTGTACAAAATGGACAATCTCTTTCGAAGTATCAGGGTTTCGGACGAAAACTCATCCGTTACAAAGGGATTACATTTATTTGAACTTATTTGAACTCCAGACTTTTTGTGTGTTCAAAATGCACAATTCAAAGCCACATCATCAGTTTTCAACACTTTTTGACTTCATTAGACCTTATAAAGACATTTAAGTGATTTTCTAGCCATTTAATGACCGTAATTCAAATTTGAACTACATCTACACGCAACGTCTAACCATAACGGTTTGAAAAATCATATTTTTGTGTACTTGTGTGCCAGTTAAAAAATCTTTAGACCATGTAAATATCTGGTGTTCAAAAAAGAAAATATAAAGATCTGGCAAGACAAGCGCCCCCCACATGATTGGCATTCTATTTTGCGCCTCGAGGTTTGGAAGGTGAATGGCGGGGGTTATTAATCAGACACGGTTCCATATTGGAAACCGTCAGCTATTATGTTCACACATGGATTCTAATGCGGCAATCGTGTGTAATTCAAACTACAGTACACGTAAATTCCGGCGACCGGCGTGTGTACTATTCTCTCTCTCCCTCTCAAATCTCTGCCATGGCGCCGCCGATCTGCCCACATGCTGACGAGGAGTCGCCGCCCCCCGAGGACACTCATTCGATGAGCAACGATGAGGAGGACCCCTACGCGCTGCCGGACGAGGTTGCGTCGGACCCCCCAACTTTGGAGTGGTTTTGAGGCCAGTAAAATCTTTGTGTGTGGAAGTCACTGTCGCGGCTGAGAAAGCCAGGCAAGTGGCATTCAAGAAGGAGTTGGCGGAGGAGAAACCAGGTACCAGGCGGCCTGTGAAGCCCGTGATGCCTCCTAGAAAAAGGAGAAGGTGGAGCTTTGGGGGCGGGCGCCTCGTCGTCCGGAGGAGGTGTACGAAGACGGGTACTTCACGAGGAAGGCCAAAGGCGCTAGGCGCCTCATCACTACGTGGAGGTGGGCCAATAAGCTCCAGCGTGCCACCGACGAGGATCTCCGGTGGGCGCCCAATGAAATGGCAAGATCGTCCGCGCTCGTCCGCCAGCAAGAGGCAGATCGGTACGTCAAGCACTGCGAGGTGGAGGAGGCCGAGTACTGCCTCCGCGCTGGGGTGGCGCCGCGGATCATGAGTGGTTATTAGTTTTAGTATTGTTCGTTTTCAATTTTATGCATTGTACCTAGTAGTTAAGTTTCATCATGTATATGTGATGATATTATATATATTCTGTGGTGAACTAATGAACAATTTATATATATATACAGAATGGAAAGCATATATACACACATTGAAACAGAACATATAAGAACGGAAAGTAGAGTACACACATTGAAACAGCGGAATAAATAGAGCAATACTATGATTGCTGTGAATACATAGCTATCCACGTCGAAACGACTCAACAAAATAAAATGCGTCCATGAGACCATGACCAGCAGCCCTTGCCTAGGGTAGCTCTTGGCTCTGCGTGAACTCGTGCAGGCGTTCGTCCAAATGGTCGACACACTCGCGGTACAACTGGAGCGCGATCTCGAGTGTAATGCCCTGGATGTAATACTTTCCCTTTTGGGCATATAATATATCTCCGGCTTCATCAATTCCATTCCGGGTTCTTTGTCTTTCGGGTTTTCGTCGTTTTGTTGAGTGAGTGTGTGGCATTCATTCATATCATGTAGACATATGCATCGCATTGCATTTGTGTTGTTGTTTGCATCCGGTTCCACGCGTTCCTTCCCGTTGTCCGTTTCGCGTTCCGGAGCTCCCTCACGTGTCCGTGGCGTCCCGTAGGCCTACTTTGGTGTTTGGCCATGTAACGTTACCGGTTTAGCGCGAGACTTGTCGTGTGTTGTTGTTTTGGTATGTGTAACCCGCCTGTCAAATCTCGTCGCGTTTCGAGTCCGTTTGCTACCCCAACAGTTTTTCTCGTGGGCTCAAAGTGCCTCCACTTTGAGGCCCAAGACACCCCCTCCAACAGCCCACCAACCACTCCTAGCCACTTCTATCATCTAGGCCATCCAAATCTGATCCGGTGGCCGAAAACCGCACTCCATTTGGACAACCCTAGCTACTTGTGCCTATATATTTGTCCACTCCCCAAAATTTGTGCCCCAAAACAAGGAAACCCTAGCCACTTCATCTTCTTGCTCCAGCCTCCTCCTCCCACTCCGGCCGAAGCTCGCCGGAGCACCGCCGGAGTACCTCGCCGGAGTTCCCGGAGCTCGTCGGAGCTCCCCATCACCTCCACGCGCCGCCCCGCCGCCTTCTTCATCACCACCTCGCCCTCACCGCCGCCAGAGAGGCTCCCCGCCTCGTTCCCGCCGCCACCAAGCCGCCGACCCCTGCCTCAGCGCGCCGGCAGGATCTCCAGGGAGCCGCCGCAGCGAGCGCCCGAGCCGGACGCACCTCGCCCGATCCGGCCGTTCGGTCAACGCGAGCCACCTGGGCCAGATCGGATCGTCGCCAGCCGCGCCACTCCAGGCCCCGAAGGCCGGATCCCTCCCGCGGGCTTCCTCCAGCCGCCACTTCCAGGCCCAGATCGAGCCGCGCCCGAGGCCGATCGCCTTAGCGGGCCGCCGCCGCCCTAAGGCCCAACTCAACCCCTCGATCGCGCGAGCCGCCGCGGGCGTCGACCAGCAGGTGCGCCGCCAGCCCGCTCGGGAGGAGCCCCGCTTCTCCAGATCCGCCAACCCTAGCGAGCCCCGCGAGGCCCGTTAGCGCCTCCGGTCAGATCCGCTCGGATCCGGCCCGATCCACACCGCCGCCGCGGCCCGGTTGGCCCGTTCAGCCCGTTGACTTCCAGATCCAGATCTGAGAAGGTTATTTCAAATCCTAAGTCCCTGTGATATTGTTGTCTGATGCATATTTCAAACATGGATAACTTTGTGTGTGATGCTCCGATTTGCGAAAATGAGGTGTCCAGACGTTCGTGGTGACTAGCACTACGATTCTTTCCATTGTGCCATGCATGTTAGAGATCATCTAGATGCTTATTTTTCTGTTGCAAGAGTGCATCCCGATATAAACTGCTGCTATGTGTTGTTTTTTTATGCCATCTTTGCATAGTGGTAACTTTTAGCTCGTTTATCCGAATGATGCAAATGACATGTCCACGTGTTCGTCTTGCCATGCTCTACATGTTGTTTGTGTTAGGTTGCATTATAGATTTATTCTTGCCATGTTTATCTTCGTTGCAAAGTGCCATGTGGCTGTGATGTTGTTTCACTTGTTATGAAATGCCATCTTGTTGAGCTCGTTGCTATCGTTGTGTTTATCTCCATGATGCATGCTTGTATGTTTTGGAATCACCATCATGTGTACTTTGATGTGGTACTTACCACTTGCCATGTTTAGTTTCGAGGTGACTTAAACTTGCTCTTATAGATGCCATGATGAAACTGCTGTTTTAGCACTTAGTGGATTTTCACTAAGTCTGTAATCTGTTATTCTCCGATGCCATGTTTGCTTGCTGCTCTAGGACAAACCATGATAGTTTTGGGGTGGATCTTGATGGTTCCTTGTAGTATATATTGTGGGTTTTCCATTCATGTTCACTCATGCTTATTTAAGTGGCTGTAGCATATTTAACTTTTGCTCCAAAGTTTCAATAAAATTCTGCTGTCAGAATTTTGTTGTCAAGTTCAATATGTCCAAGCTTGTTGCTATTGATCCGTGGCTCCTTTGGGAGTGCACCTTTGGACTTATTTGCTGTAGGATATGTCTAGTTTATGTTCATGCTCTTTGCCATGTTGTTTGAGTGCTGTCGCTTATTTTTCTAGTGCTCCGAAGTTGCTATGTTGCTGTAATTTACACCTTGTGCTTGTTTCTTGTTTCGGGCATAACTTTTAGCCCGTAGCTCCGTTTTCAGCGAGTCTTATATGAAACTTGATTGATTTTCCGTGTAGATTCATAATATCATATTGTTATCATGTTTTGAAGCTTATTGCTTGAGTGCTATTTTCCGTGCTCCGTGTGCTCTCGTAGTGCATCCATCATGCATCCATCATTTTGGTGTGCGCATTGCATCTTGTTGATTCGTGCCTTGTGTGATTGTATTGTTTAGAGCCGGAAGCTAAGACCGAGTACGAGTACGAGCACGAGGTTACCAACGAGGTTGAGCACGAGGACCCTTCTTACGATCCGAACGACTACACTTCAGGCAAGATGACCGAACCCCGATAACATTACTATCTTTGCCTATTGCTAGAATATCGCTCTATAGTTTTGCCTCGATGCCCATGTCTTTCTTGTCAGCCTCCTACTTGTAACCATGACCATGTTTAACCACCCTACCTATGCAAACCGTTGCTTGGCTAAGTACGCTTCGCTCAGCCCCTCTTATAGCATTGCTAGTTGCAGGTGAAGTTGAAGATGCTTGCTTCATGTTGAAGTTTTGTTGGGTTATATCACACTATATAAATGCTTAAAATGAAATCATCTATATTTTGGCAAGGGTGGAAGGCTAAGCCTTTTGCTTGGTGATTTGTTCCACTCATGCCGTTAGGAACCGTTTAAACCGGTGTTATGTTCCTTGATTATGCGTTCCTCACACGGTTGGGGTGTATGGGACCCCCTTGATAAACCGCTAAGTGCTAAGTCTTTTCCAGCAAGTCCCAACATTGGTACTATTCGCCTAATAACTAATAAAACTTGCATAGGGTCTTGCAACCCCGAGTTCTTAATCAACAACCCCCGGGCCAGTGCTCCTCATGAGTGTTGGTCCGAACTGAGCGGACTGCGGGGCCACCCCGAGGGAACTCGAGGATTGGTATACACCTGTAGGATGTCTCATCCGGTCGTGTCCTGAGACTAGATACGCGCGGCTACCATCAGGGTGTCGACACGCCGGGAGGATTTGCTGGATTAGCCTTACCTTAGTTCGGAGTATCTTGAGCACGGGATTCCGAGAATACTCGGGTCTTCCCACCTTGGAGTTGCGACTCCGCGGATCGTGGGCTTGTAATGGGCCAAGTTGGAACACCCCTGCAGGGTTATGAACTTTCGAAAGCCGTGCCCGTGGTTATGTGGCAGATGGGAGCTTGTTAATATCCGGTTGTAGATAACTTGACACATTGCTCTAATACACTACCAGCGTGTGTACCGTGACTGTCAATTTCCGAATAGGGATTCGGGAGTTGAACACGGTGGGGTTATGTTTGTTGAGCTTTAGTCTAGGATCACGTCGTGATCATCTCTCGACCGAGGCACTTCTCTTCTCGCCCTCCTTCACGTAAGCTAGTGCTAGTTGCTGCTGCAGACACTTATTCTTTTCTTCAGCCTTATCCTCTCCCAAGGCTTAAATAGTCTTGTTACCCAGGAACGGGATTGCTGAGTCCTCTGTGGCTCACAGTTACTTCACCACACCAGATGCAGGTCCGATGGTGAGCTATCCAGGTGATGGCACCGAGCTAGACTGGGAGTATGACGAGGAGCGTAGTCGATACTATGTTCGTTATCCTGATGATCAGTAGTGGAGACTTCTACTAGGATTTGATCCGACCTGTGGATTTAAATTATGTTTGGTATCTTGTCATTTGGATTTTACCCTTAGAGGGCTGTGATGTTTTATTGTATGATGATTGAGACATGTATTGTATTTGTGTGACGTGGCGAGTGTAAGCCAACTATTTTATGTTTTCCATCCCCATCTTTTACATGAGTTGTGCAAAGATACCAGACTTGCGATCATTCCATCATGGGGTTATGTCTCTAAGTCGTGCCTCGACACGTAGGAGATATAGTCCCGTCCTGGGCATTACAAGTTGGTATTCAGAGCCTTCTCCGACCTAGGAGCCCCCACTGATTGATCGAATCGTTGACGGTCGAGTCTAGGCACACACTGAAAATATTTTGAGTCCTATATTATATCAGAGAGTAGGATTTCTTTGCTTCTCATCTCCTTTCTCTCTGGTGAGGACTCCTGACGACTACTCTTGTCTCTTCTATCTTCAAAAATTGCACCAATTTTTTTTTAGGAATCTCGCGAGTATTCTGGGATTATTTCGATGTTCTTGTGACGAGAATATTGTTCTCGATGCCTCCTGACATCAGGGGTTGTGGCAGTGTCCTGGGGAGTTGAGCTTCGGGGTATTGTCATCACAAGCATATCACGACAGTACTAAATACTTAAGACGGCCGACATCGAAAATCTCTCCTATACGGTTAGTGGCAAGATAACCCCGACATCACCCAGTACTGGGGAGGTAGTTCAGGAGTATTGCCATAGCTTGTTATAGTGGATGTTTTTCGAAGGTCTGAGGTAGACAGTTTCCGAGAAAGACTGGTTATGTGTTGAAGGATGGATACAGCTGGATGTAGGTTTAGAGTTGATTGCGCGGTGCTTCCCCTGTATCCCCAACACCTGATTGCATAACTGGAATCTTTCGGAAATTCATAGGTGGGTTTATCCAGTAGATCGTAGGCATTCTTCCAATGAATGCAGGTTAGTGAGTTCGGGGTTCTACATTGAGTGAAGTGGTATTATGACCGATGTTCCGATCGGGAGTTGCATCTCAAAGGGTCCTTGGCTATGCTGATCCGGGGATTGCAAAACCCTTTCGTAACGCATTCATATGCTTTCAGCACGAAAATGTCGAACGAAGCTCCTACCTTGTGTTTGTTTCAATCTGTACCTTGTGTTTTTCTTATTTTACCTTTTGTCCCCTTTGTGGCTTCTCGTGAAGATTGATGTTATCATTTAACTGAGAATTTCATTCGTTCCTCTTGTCCGAATGATTTCATTCGTTCCTATTGTTCGAATGATTATTGTGAAGACTTGTTGCAATTCATTCCATTGATTCAGCTTATACCTTCTGTCAATCAATTGCTGATTCGTGGTCATCTCTTTCAGGATGGCTCCGAAAAGGGTTCCCAACGCTAACCCAGAGGGTGAAGAGGTCCCAGATCGTCCTCCTTCCCCTCCTCCTCCGTCTGAGGCTTGGAGAGCGATTATGCAGACTACTACTCAGAACACCCAGATGTTGATGCAGATGATGCAGCAGATGCAAGCTAATCAAGCTAATCAGGGTGTTCCAGGGAATCAAGGCAACTTCTTCAACCAACAGCACCATGCTACTCTCAACCAGTTCTTGGCCAATAATCCGAAAGCTTTCAGTTACTGTGTCGACCCTCTTGATGCTGAAGATTGGTTAACCGACATAAAGAAGCATTTTGAGTGCAGTAACGTGAAGGAAGAGGACTATGTGAAGTTTGCAGCCTTCCAACTCAAAGACCAGGCCAGGTCGTGTGATCTCTTGGGAGGATTTCTGCAAGGACTTTCGCTCTCACCACATTCCAACAAGTGTCATCGAGGGTATGCGTGAGCAATTCCGCAACCTGAAGCAGGGCTCTATGACAGTCTACCAGTATAATGTCAAGTTCCAAAACCTCGTCCGCTATGCTAAGCAAGACATTCCTGATGCTAAGAGCAAAATCTACCAGTTTCGTGGAGGTCTCAAAGATGAACTTCAACTTGCTCTCACCTTGTTCGAGCCCGATGAATTCGACAAATTCTATAACATGGCTTTGAAACAAGAGGCAGCTCAACTCAAGATTGAGGCTTCTAAAAAGAGGATTCGAGATGCCGTTCACTCTTCCTCATCGTCTCAGATGGTCTCGAAACAACAGAAATTTTGGCTTCCTCCTCCTCGAGTGATTCGAGCTCCTTACAACAACTCCAACAACTCCAACAACAAGAACTCTAGTGGTCGTGGTTTCTCCCACCCACCCAACTCCAACAAGCAGTCCAAGCAACAGTTCCAAGCTCCAAGACCAAGTGTTCCTCCTGCTCGTCCACTTTCTGAGGTTACTTGCTACAAGTGTGGCCAGAAGGGCCATTATTCCAACAAGTGCAACAACCCAAGGCGCCTTCCGCCTCCTCCACTTGTCGGTACCGCTATGGTCAAGCATGATCCAAAGGCTGCAAGGGTGAATCTGATGAATGCAGCACAAGCGGAGAATTCTTCTGATGCCATATTGGGTAACCTTCCAGTGAACTCTTTTCCTGCTAAGGTGTTATTTGATTCGGGTGCTTCACATTCTTTCATGTCATTCCCTTTTGCATCCAAGTACAATGTGGGCACCATGGCCTTGCCAAAGGAGTTGCAAGTTATTTCTCCGGGCAGATGCATGACTTCTAGATTATATGCTCCGGATGTTTCTATTCGCATGGGTGATTATCGATTTATGGCCTCTCCGATGGTTCTTGGCAATTCCGACATTGACCTCATCCTCGGGATGGATTGTCTTTCTCAGCATGATGCTCACATTGATTGTGCACAGAAGGAAGTCAAGATGACTCATCCTGATGAAGATGTGATTATCTTCGCCTCCAGGGATAACACTAACAGGCTTTTCTCTCTCAATGATAAGGGCGAAATTAATGCCATATCTCAAATTCCGGTGGTGAACGAATATCAAGACGTCTTTCCTGAAGAACTTCCAGGCATGCCTCCACACCGTCAGGTGGAATTTGTCATTGAACTCGAGCCGGGTACTGAGCCAGCATGCCGGCGTCCGTACAAGCTCTCTCCGGATGAATTGAAGGAATTGAAGAAGCAGCTTGATAAACAGGAGCGTATGGGTCTCATCAGGCCTAGTACGTCTCCTTGGGGCTGTGGTGTCTTATTTGTCAAGAAGAAAGATGGCACGGAGCGTCTCTGCGTCGATTACCGGCCTTTGAACAAGAAGACAATAAAGAACAAGTATCCGCTCCCCAACATCAACGAACTCTTCGAGCAGCTCAAAGGAGCTAAAGTGTTCTCTAAGCTCGATCTCCGAATGGGCTATCACCAAATTCGCATTTGCGAGCAAGACATTCCCAAGACTGCCTTCAGAACGAGCTACGGCTCATACGAGTATACGGTCATGTCCTTCGGTCTCGCCAATGCTCCTCCTACCTTTTCGAGTATGATGCACTACATCTTTAACCCCTACACCGGCGAGTTTGTGCTTGTGTATCTGGATGATATTCTGGTGTTTTCCAATAATGAAGAAGATCACGAAAAGCACTTGCGTTTGGTTCTTGATCGACTCCAGGAGCATAAGTTCTATGCCAAGTTCTCCAAGTGCGAATTTTGGCTCGATAAGGTTTTGTACCTAGGCCATATCATCTCAACTGACGGTATTGCGGTTAATCCCGAGAAAGTTGAAGCAATTGTCAACTGGGAAGCTCCTCAGAACGTCAAGCAACTCCAAAGTTTTCTGGGTCTTGCCAGCTATTGCAGAAGGTTCGTTGAGAACTTCTCCAAGATTGCCAAGCCTCTTTCCAACTTGCTTCAGAAGAATGTCAAATACTTTTGGTCTCCAGAGTGTGAAGTGGCATTCAAAACTCTCAAAGAAAAGCTCGTCTCTGCTCCAGTTCTTACTCCTCCAGATGAGTCCAAGCCCTATGAAGTATTATGTGATGCTTCTCTTCAAGGACTTGGTGGTGTGCTTATGCAAGATAAGAGAATTGTGGCATATACTTCTCGTCAGCTGAAGCCAAGTGAGAAGAACTATCCCACACATGATCTCGAGCTAGCAGCTGTGGTACATGCTTTGATTACGTGGAGACATCTGTTGTTGGGCAGAAAAGTCGACATCTTCACTGATCACAAGAGCTTGAAGTACATCTTTACACAGCCGAATCTGAACCTCCGCCAGACTCGTTGGGTTGAAATGATCCAAGAGTATGATCCCAACATTGAATACACTCCTGGCAAGGCGAATGTGATTGCAGATGCTTTGAGCAGAAAGGCATATTGCAACGGCCTTCTTATCAAGCCGTTCCAGCCTGAGCTTTGTGAAGCATTCAGGAAGCTCAACCTTCAAGTTGTTCCGCAGGGTTTTCTTACAAATCTTCAAATTGCTCCTACCTTGGAAGATCAGGTCCGTGAGGCCCAACTCAGTTATGCCATGGTGCAGAAGGTGAAACATGGTATTGCAAAGGGCACTCCAAAATACAAGTGCTTTCGTGTTGATGAGAGAGATACCTTGTTCTTCGAGGACAGACTCGTTGTTCCCAAAGGTGATCTCAGGAAGCTCATAATGGAGGAAGCACATGATTCTCTCCTTTCCATTCATCCTGGCAGTTCCAAGATGTACCAAGACCTCAAGCAATCTTACTGGTGGACACGCATGAAAAGGGAAATTGCCCAATTCGTGAATGAATGTGATGTCTGCAGAAGAGTGAAAGCAGAACATCAACGTCCAGCCGGTCTTCTCCAACCTCTTCCTATTCCCGAATGGAAGTCCGACCACATTGAAATGGACTTCGTCACTGGTTTTCCTAAATCCAAGAGAGGGAATGATTCTATCTTCGTGGTGATTGACAAGCTTACCAAAGTCGCTCACTTCCTTCCAGTCAAAGAATCCATCAATGCAGCTCAATTGGCAGAGTTGTACACTTCCAGAATTGTGTCCTTACATGGCATTCCTCAAGTTATCTCCTCAGACCGTGGAAGTTTGTTCACTTCAAAGTTCTGGGACTCATTTCAGTCCGCCATGGGCACTAAGATCAGGTTCAGCACTGCTTTTCACCCTCAGACTAGTGGTCAAGTCGAGCGTGTGAATCAGATTCTAGAAGACATGCTCAGAGCCTGTGTCATCTCTTTTGGCATGAAATGGGAAGACTGCCTTCCATTTGCCGAGTTCTCTTACAACAACAGCTTTCAAGCAAGTGCCGGCAAAGCTCCGTTTGAAATCCTCTAGGGCAGAAAGTGCCGTACCCCTCTCAACTGGTCTGAAACAGGTGAACGTCAACTTCTTGGCAATGACTTGATCTTAGAGGCCGAAGAGATGTGCAAAGTCATACGTGAGAATCTCAAGGCCGCTCAGTCGTGTCAGAAGAGCTACTATGACGGCAAGCATCGTGATTTGGCTTTCAACATTGGGGATCATGTCTATCTCCGTGTGTCTCCGATGAAAGGCACCCAAAGGTTCAGTATCAAAGGAAAGCTTGCTCCTAGATACGTCGGGCCTTTCAAGATTCTTGGCAAAAGAGGCGATCTAGCCTATCAACTTGAGCTCCCTTCCAACTTCGCCAATGTTCATGATGTGTTCCTTGTGTCTCAACTCCGCAAATGCTTCAAGGCACCTGAGCGCATGATTCCGTTTGAAGAGATTGATCTTCAACAAGACTTGTCCTACCGAGAGCATCCCGTTGCTATTCTCGAAGAGACCGAACGCAAGACCCGCAACAAGTCCATCAAATTCTTGAAAGTCAAGTGGTCACATCACACCGACCGAGAAGCTACGTGGGAAAGAGAAGATCATCTTCGTTCCGAGTACCCTTCCTTTTTCCAGTCCTAGATCTCAGGACAAGATCTTTTTGTAGTAGAGGAGAGTTTGTAATGCCCCGGATGTAATACTTTCCCTTTTGGGCATATAATATATCTCCAGCTTCATCAATTCCATTCCGGGTTCTTTGTCTTTCGGGTTTTCGTCGTTTTGTTGAGTGAGTGTGTGGCATTCATTCATATCATGTAGACATATGCATCTCATTGCATTTGTGTTGTTGTCTGCATCTGGTTCCACGCGTTCCTTCCCGTTGTCCGTTTCGCGTTTCGGAGCTCCCTCACGTGTCCGTGGCGTCCCGTAGGCCTACTTTGGTGTTTGGCCGTGCAACGTTACCGGTTTAGCGCGAGACTTGTCGTGTGTTGTTGTTTTGGTATGTGTAACCCGCCTGTCAAATCTCGTCGCGTTTCGAGTCCGTTTGCTACCCCAATAGTTTTTCTCGTGGGCTCAAAGTGCCTCCACTTTGAGGCCCAAGACACCCCCTTCAACATCCCACCAACCACTCCTAGCCATTTCTATCATCTAGGCCATCCAAATCTGATCCGGTGGCCGAAAACCGCACTCCATTTGGACAACCCTAGCTACTTGTGCCTATATATTTGTCCACTCCCCAAAATTTGTGCCCCAAAACAAGGAAACCCTAGCCACTTCATCTTCTTGCACCAGCCTCCTCCTCCCACTCCGGCCGAAGCTCGCCGGAGCACCGCCGGAGTACCTCGCCGGAGTTCCTGGAGCTCGCCGGAGCTCCCCATCACCTCCACGCGCCGCCCCGCCGCCTTCTTCATCACCACCTCGCCCTCACTGCCGCCAGAGAGGCTCCCCGCCTCGTTCCCGCCGCCACCAAGCCGCCGGCCCCTGCCTCAGCGCGCCGGCAGGATCTCTAGGGAGCCGCCGCAGCGAGCGCCCGAGCCGGACGCACCTCGCCCGATCCGGCCGTTCGGTCAACGCGAGCCACCTCGGCCAGATCGGATTGTCGCCAGCCGCGCCACTCCAGGCCCCGAAGGCCGGATCCCTCCCGCGGGCTTCCTCCAGCCGCCACTTCCAGGCCCAGATCGAGCCGCGCCCGAGGTCGATCGCCTTAGCGGGCCGCCGCCGACCAAAGGCCCAGCTCCACCCCTCGATCGCGCGAGCCGCCGCGGGCGTCGACCAGCAGGCGCGCCGCCAGCCCGCTCGGGAGGAGCCCCGCTTCTCCAGATCCGCCAACCCTAGCGGGCCCCGCGAGGCCCGTTAGCGCCTCCGGTCAGATCCGCTCGGATCCGGCCCGATCCACACCGCCGCCGCGGCCCGGTTGGCCCGTTCAGCCCGTTGACTTCCAGATCCAGATCTGAGAAGGTTATTTCAAATCCTAAGTCCCTGTGATATTGTTGTCTGATGCATATTTCAAACATGGATAACTTTGTGTGTGATGCTCCGATTTGCGCAAATGAGGTGTCCAAACATTCGTGGTGACTAGCACTACGATTCTTTCCATTGTGCCATGCATGTTAGAGATCATCTAGATGCTTATTTTTCTGTTGCAAGAGTGCATCCCGATATAAACTGCTGCTATGTGTTGTTTTTTATGCCATCTTTGCATAGTGGTAACTTTTAGCTCGTTTATCCGAATGATGCAAATGAAATGTCCACGTGTTCGTCTTGCCATGCTCTACATGTTGTTTGTGTTAGGTTGCATTATAGATTTATTCTTGCCATGTTTATCTTCGTTGCAAAGTTTCATGTGGCTGTGATGTTGTTTCACTTGTTATGAAATGCCATCTTGTTGAGCTCGTTGCTATCGTTGTGTTTATCTCCATGATGCATGCTTGTATGTTTCGGAATCACCATCATGTGTACTTTGATGTGGTGCTTACCACTTGCCATGTTTAGTTTCGACGTGACTTAAACTTGCTCTTATAGATGCCATGATGAAACTGCTGTTTTAGCACTTAGTGGATTTTCACTAAGTCTGTAATCTGTTATTCTCCGATGCCATGTTTGCTTGCTGCTCTAGGACAAACCATGATAGTTTTGGGGTGGATCTTGATGGTTCCTTGTAGTATATATTGTTGGTTTTCCATTCATGTTCACTCATGCTTATTTAAGTGGCTGTAGCATATTTAACTTTTGCTCCAAAGTTTCAATAAAATTCTGCTGTCAGAATTTTGTTGTCAAGTTCAATATGTCCAAGCTTGTTGCTATTGATCCGTGGCTCCTTTGGGGGTGCACCTTTGGACTTATTTGCTGTAGGATATGTCTAGTTTATGTTCATGCTCTTTGCCATGTTGTTTGAGTGCTGTAGCTTATTTTTCTAGTGCTCCGAAGTTGCTATGTTGCTGTAATTTACACCTTGTGCTTGTTTCTTGTTTCAGGCATAACTTTTAGCCCGTAGCTCCGTTTTCAGCGAGTCTTATATGAAACTTGATTGATTTTCCGTGTAGATTCATAATCTCCTGTTGTTATCATGTTTTGAAGCTTATTGATTGAGTGCTATTTTCCGTGCTCCGTGTGCTCTCGTAGTGCATCCATCATGCATCCATCATTTTGGTGTGCGCATTGCATCTTGTTGATTCGTGCCTTGTGTGATTGTATTGTTTAGAGCCGGAAGCTGAGACCGAGTACGAGTACGAGCACGAGGTTACCAACGAGGTTGAGCACGAGGACCCTTCTTACGATCCGAACGACTACACTTCAGGCAAGATGACCGAACCCCGATAACATTACTATCTTTGCCTATTGCTAGAATATCGCTCTATAGTTTTGCCTCGATGCCCATGTCTTTCTTGTCAGCCTCCTACTTGTAACCATGACCATGTTTAACCACCCTACCTATGCAAACCGTTGCTTGGCTAAGTACGCTTCGCTCAGCCCCTCTTATAGCATTGCTAGTTGCAGGTGAAGTTGAAGATGCTTGCTTCATGTTGAAGTTTTGTTGGGTTATATCACACTATATAAATGCTTAAAATGAAATCATCTATATTTTGGCAAGGGTGGAAGGCTAAGCCTTTTGCTTGGTGATTTGTTCCACTCATGCCGTTAGGAACCATTTAAACCGGTGTTATGTTCCTTGATTATGCGTTCCTCACACGGTTGGGGTGTATGGGACCCCCTTGATAAACCGCTAAGTGCTAAGTCTTTTCCAGCAAGTCCCAACATTGGTACTATTCGCCTAATAACTAATAAAACTTGCATAGGGTCTTGCAAACCCGAGTTCTTAATCAACAACCCCCGGGCCAGTGCTCCTCATGAGTGTTGGTCCGAACTGAGCGGACTGCGGGGCCACCCCGAGGGAACTCGAGGATTGGTATACACCTATAGGATGTCTCATCCGGTCGTGTCCTGAGACTAGATACGCGCGGCTACCATCAGGGTGTCGACACGCCGGGAGGATTTGCTGGATTAGCCTTACCTTAGTTCGGAGTATCTTGAGCACGGGATTCCGAGAATACTCGGGTCTTCCCACCTTGGAGTTGCGACTCCGCGGATCGTGGGCTTGTAATGGGCCAAGTTGGAACACTCCTGCAGGGTTATGAACTTTCGAAAGCCGTGCCCGCGGTTATGTGGCAGATGGGAGCTTGTTAATATCCGGTTGTAGATAACTTGACACATTGCTCTAATACACTACCAGCGTGTGTACCGTGACTGTCAATTTCCGAATAGGGATTCGGGAGTTGAACACGGTGGGGTTATGTTTGTTGAGCTTTAGTCTAGGATCAGTTCGTGATCATCTCTCGACCGAGGCACTTCTCTTCTCGCCCTCCTTCACGTAAGCTAGTGCTAGTTGCTGCTGCGGACACTTATTCTTTTCTTCAGCCTTATCCTCTCCCAAGGCTTAAATAGTCTTGTTACCCGGGAACGGGATTGCTGAGTCCTCTGTGGCTCACAGTTACTTCACCACACCAGATGCAGGTCCGATGGTGAGCTATCCAGGTGATGGCACCGAGCTAGACTGGGAGTATGACGAGGAGCGTAGTCGATACTATGTTCGTTATCCTGATGATCAGTAGTGGAGACTTCTACTAGGATTCGATCCGACATGTGGATTTAAATTATGTTTGGTATCTTGTCATTTGGATTTTACCCTTAGAGGGCTGTGATGTTTTATTGTATGGTGATTGAGACATGTATTGTATTTGTGTGACGTGGCGAGTGTAAGCCAACTATTTTATGTTTTCCATCCCCATCTTTTACATGAGTTGTGCAAAGATACCAGACTTGCGATCATTCCAGCATGGGGTTATGTCTCTAAGTCGTGCCTCGACACGTAGGAGATATAGTCCCATCCTGGGCATTACAAGTTGGTATTCATAGCCTTCTCCGACCTAGGAGCCCCCACTGATTGATCGAATCGTTGACGGTCGAGTCTAGGCACACACTGAAAATATTTTGAGTCCTATATTATATCAGAGAGTAGGATTTCTTTGCTTCTCATCTCCTTTCCCTCTAGTGAGGACTCCTGACGACTACTCTTGTCTCTTCTATCTTCAAAAATTGCACCAATTTTTTTTAGGAATCTCGCGAGTATTCTGGGATTGTTTCGATGTTCTTGTGACGAGAATATTGTTCTCGATGCCTCCTGACATTAGGGGTTGTGGCAGTGTCCTGGGGAGTTGAGCTTCGGGGTATTGTCGTCACAAGCATATCGCGACAGTACTAAATACTTAAGACGGCCGACATCGAAAAGCTCTCCTATACGGTTAGTGGCAAGATAACCCCGACATCACCCAATACTGGGGAGGTAGTTCGGGAGTATTGCCATAGCTTGTTATAGTGGATGTTTATCGAAGGTCTGAGGTAGACAGTTTCCGAGAAAGACTGGTTATGTGTTGAAGGATGGATACAGCTGGATGTAGGTTTAGAGTTGATTGCGCGGTGCTTCCCCTGTATCCCCAACACCTGATTGCATAACTGGAATCTTTCAGAAATTCATAGGTGGGTTTATCCAGTAGATCATAGGCATTCTTCCAATGAATGCAGGTTAGTGAGTTCGGGGTTCTACATTGAGTGAAGTGGTATTATGACCGATGTTCCGATCGGGAGTTGCATCTTAAAGGGTCCTTGGCTATGCTGATCCGGGGATTGCAAAACCCTTTCGTAACGCATTCATATGCTTTCAGCACGAAAATGTTGAACGAAGCTCCTACCTTGTGTTTGTTTCAATCTGTACCTTGTGTTTTTCTTATTTTACCTTTTGTCCCCTTTGTGGCTTCTCGTGAAGATTGATGTTATCATTTAACTGAGAATTTCATTCGTTCCTCTTGTTCGAATGATTTCATTCGTTCCTATTGTTCGAATGATTATTGTGAAGACTTGTTGCAATTCATTCCATTGATTCAGCTTATACCTTCTGTCAATCAATTGCTGATTCGTGGTCATCTCTTTCAGGATGGCTCCGAAAAGGGTTCCCGATGCTAACCCAGAGGGTGAAGAGGTCCCAGATCGTCCTCCTTCCCCTCCTCCTCCGTCTGAGGCTTGGAGAGCGATTATGCAGACTACTACTCAGAACACCCAGATGTTGATGCAGATGATGCAGCAGATGCAAGCTAATCAAGCTAATCAGGGTGTTCCAGGGAATCAAGGCAACTTCTTCAACCAATAGCACCATGCTACTCTCAACCAGTTCTTGGCCAATAATCCAAAAGCTTTCAGTTACTGTGTCGACCCTCTTGATGCTGAAGATTGGTTAACCGACATAAAGAAGCATTTTGAGTGCAGTAACGTGAAGGAAGAGGACTATGTGAAGTTTGCAGCCTTCCAACTCAAAGACCAAGCAGCTGACTGATGGCAGCAGTACAAAGACTCCAGGCCAGGTCGTGTGATCTCTTGGGAGGATTTCTGCAAGGACTTTCGCTCTCACCACATTCCAACAAGTGTCATCGAGGGTATGCGTGAGCAATTCCGCAACCTGAAGCAGGGCTCTATGACAGTCTACCAGTATAATGTCAAGTTCCAAAACCTCGCCCGCTATGCTAAGCAAGACATTCCTGATGCTAAGAGCAAAATCTACCAGTTTCGTGGAGGTCTCAAAGATGAACTTCAACTTGCTCTCACCTTGTTCGAGCCCGATGAATTCGACAAATTCTATAACATGGCTTTGAAACAAGAGGCAGCTCAGCTCAAGATTGAGGCTTCTAAAAAGAGGATTCGAGATGCCGTTCACTCTTCCTCATCGTCTCAGATGGTCTCGAAACAACAGAAATTTTGGCTTCCTCCTCCTCCAGTGATTCGAGCTCCTTACAACAACGCCAACAACTCCAACAACAAGAACTCTAGTGGTCGTGGTTTCTCCCACCCACCCAACTCCAACAAGCAGTCCAAGCAACAGTTCCAAGCTCCAAGACCAAGTGTTCCTCCTGCTCGTCCACTTTCTGAGGTTACTTGCTACAAGTGTGGCCAGAAGGGCCATTATTTCAACAAGTGCAACAACCCAAGGCGCCTTCCGCCTCCTCCACCTGTCGGTACCGCTATGGTCAAGCATGATCCAAAGGCTGCAAGGGTGAATCTGATGAATGCAGGACAAGCGGAGAATTCTTCTGATGTCATATTGGGTAACCTTCCAGTGAACTCATTTCCTGCTAAGGTGTTATTTGATTCGGGTGCTTCACATTCTTTCATGTCATTCCCTTTTGCATCCAAGTACAATGTGGGCACCATGGCCTTGCCAAAGGAGTTGCAAGTTATTTCTCCGGGCAGATGCATGACTTCTAGATTATATGCTCCGGATGTTTCTATTCGCATGGGTGATTATCGATTTCTGGCCTCTCCGGTGGTTCTTGGCAATTCCGACATTGACCTCATCCTCGGGATGGATTGGCTTTCTCAGCATGATGCTCACATTGATTGTGCACAGAAGGAAGTCAAGATGACTCATCCTGATGAAGATGTGATTATCTTCGCCTCCAAGGATAACACTATCAGGCTTTTCTCTCTCAATGATAAGGGCGAAATTAATGCCATATCTCAAATTCCGGTGGTGAACGAATATCAAGACGTCTTTCCTGAAGAACTTTCAGGCATGCCTCCACACCGTCATGTGGAATTTGTCATTGAACTTGAGCCGGGTACTGAGCCAGCATGCCGGCGTCCGTACAAGCTCTCTCCGGATAAATTGAAGGAATTGAAGAAGCAGCTTGATAAACAGGAGCGTATGGATCTCATCAGGCCTAGTACGTCTCCTTGGGGCTGTGGTGTCTTATTTGTCAAGAAGAAAGATGGCACGGAGCGTCTCTGCGTCGATTACCGGCCTTTGAACAAGAAGACAATAAAGAACAAGTATCCGCTCCCCAACATCAACGAACTCTTCGAGCAGCTCAAAGGAGCTAAAGTGTTCTCTAAGCTCGATCTCCGAATGGGCTATCACCAAATTCGCATTCGCGAGCAAGACATTCCCAAGACTGCCTTCAGAACGAGCTACGGCTCATACGAGTATACGGTCATGTCCTTCGGTCTCGCCAATGCTCCTCCTACCTTTTCGAGGATGATGCACTACATCTTCAACCCCTACACCGGCGAGTTTGTGCTTGTGTATCTGGATGATATTCTGGTGTTTTCCAAGAATGAAGAAGATCACGAAAAGCACTTGCGTTTGGTTCTTGATCGACTCCAGGAGCATAAGTTCTATGCCAAGTTCTCCAAGTGCGAATTTTGGCTCGATAAGGTTTTGTACCTGGGCCATATCATCTCAGCTGACGGTATTGCGGTTAATCCCTAGAAAGTTGAAGCAATTGTCAACTGGGAAGCTCCTCAGAACGTCAAGCAACTCCAAAGTTTTCTGGGTCTTGCCAGCTATTGCAGAAGGTTCGTTGAGAACTTCTCCAAGATTGCCAAGCCTCTTTCCAACTTGCTTCAGAAGAATGTCAAATACTTTTGGTCTCCAGAGTGTGAAGTGGCATTCAAAACTCTCAAAGAAAAGCTCGTCTCTGCTCCAGTTCTTACTCCTCCAGATGAGTCCAAGCCCTATGAAGTATTATGTGATGCTTCTCTTCAAGGACTTGGTGGTGTGCTTATGCAAGATAAGAGAATTGTGGCATATACTTCTCGTCAGCTGAAGCCAAGTGAGAAGAACTATCCCACACATGATCTCGAGCTAGCAGCTGTGGTACATGCTTTGATTACGTGGAGACATCTGTTGTTGGGCAGAAAAGTCGACATCTTCACTGATCACAAGAGCTTGAAGTACATCTTTACACAGTCGAATATGAACCTCCGCCAGACTCGTTGGGTTGAAATGATCCAAGAGTATGATCCCAACATTGAATACACTCCTGGCAAGGCGAATGTGATTGCAGATGCTTTGAGCAGAAAGGCATATTGCAACGGCCTTCTTATCAAGCCGTTCCAGCCTGAGCTTTGTGAAGCATTCAGGAAGCTCAACCTTCAAGTTGTTCCGCAGGGTTTTCTTACAAATCTTCAAATTGCTCCTACCTTGGAAGATCAGGTCCGTGAGGCCCAACTCAGTGATGCCATGGTGCAGAAGGTGAAACATGGTATTGCAAAGGGCACTCCAAAATACAAGTGCTTTCGTGTTGATGAGAGAGATACCTTGTTCTTCGAGGACAGACTCGTTGTTCCCAAAGGTGATCTCAGGAAGCTCATAATGGAGGAAGCACATGATTCTCTCCTTTCCATTCATCCTGGCAGTTCCAAGATGTACCAAGACCTCAAGCAATCTTACTGGTGGACACGCATGAAAAGGGAAATTGCCCAATTCATGAATGAATGTGATGTCTGCAGAAGAGTGAAAGCAGAACATCAACATCCAGCCGGTCTTCTCCAACCTCTTCCTATTCCCGAATGGAAGTTCGACCACATTGAAATGGACTTCGTCACTGGTTTTCCTAAATCCAAGAGAGGGAATGATTCTATCTTTGTGGTGATTGACAAGCTTACCAAAGTCGCTCACTTCCTTCCAGTCAAAGAATCCATCAATGCAGCTCAATTGGCAGAGTTGTACACTTCCAGAATTGTGTCCTTACATGGCATTCCTCAAGTTATCTCCTCAGACCGTGGAAGTTTGTTCACTTCAAAGTTCTGGGACTCATTTCAGTCCGCCATGGGCACCAAGATCAGGTTCAGCACTGCTTTTCACCCTCAGACTAGTGGTCAAGTCGAGCGTGTGAATCAGATTCTAGAAGACATGCTCAGAGCCTGTGTCATCTCTTTTGGCATGAAATGGGAAGATTGCCTTCCATTTGCCGAGTTCTCTTACAACAACAGCTTTCAAGCAAGTGCCGGCAAAGCTCTGTTTGAAATCCTCTAGGGCAGAAAGTGCCGTACCCCTCTCAACTGGTCTGAAACAGGCGAACGTCAACTTCTTGGCATTGACTTGATCTTAGAGGCCAAAGAGATGTGCAAAGTCATACGTGAGAATCTCAAGGCCGCTCAGCCGCGTCAGAAGAGCTACTATGACGGCAAGTATCGTGATTTGGCTTTCAACACTGGGGATCATGTCTATCTCCGTGTGTCTCCGATGAAAGGCACCCAAAGGTTCGGTATCAAAGGAAAGCTTGCTCCTAGATACGTCGGGCCTTTCAAGATTCTTGGCAAAAGAGGCGATCTAGCCTATCAACTTGAGCTCCCTTCCAACTTCGCCAATGTTCATGATGTGTTCCTTGTGTCTCAACTCCGCAAATGCTTCAAGGCACCTGAGCGCATGATTCCGTTTGAAGAGATTGATCTTCAACAAGACTTGTCCTACCGAGAGCATCCCGTTGCTATTCTCGAAGAGACCGAACGCAAGACCCGCAACAAGTCCATCAAATTCTTGAAAGTCAAGTGGTCACATCACACCGACCGAGAAGCTACGTGGGAACGAGAAGATCATCTTCATTCCGAGTACCCTTCCTTTTTCCAGTCCTAGATCTCGGGACGAGATCTTTTTGTAGTAGAGGAGAGTTTGTAATGCCCCGGATGTAATACTTTCCCTTTTGGGAATATAATATATCTCCGGCTTCATCAATTCCATTTCGGGTTCTTTGTCTTTCGGGTTTTCGTCGTTTTGTTGAGTGAGTGTGTGGCATTCATTCATATCATGTAGACATATGCATCGCATTGCATTTGTGTTGTTGTTTGCATCCGGTTCCACGCGTTCCTTCCCGTTGTCCGTTTCGCGTTCCGGAGCTCCCTCACGTGTCCGTGGCGTCCCGTAGGCCTACTTTGGTGTTTGGCCGTGTAACGCTACCGGTTTAGGGCGAGACTTGTCGTGTGTTGTTGTTTTGGTATGTTTAACCCGCCTGTCAAATCTCGTCACGTTTCGAGTCCGTTTGCTACCCCAACAGTTTTTCTCGTGGGCTCAAAGTGCCTCCACTTTGAGGCCCAAGACACCCCCTCCAACAACCCACCAACCACTCCTAGCCACTTCTATCATCTAGGCCATCTAAATCTGATCCGGTGGCCGAAAACCGCACTCCATTTGGACAACCCTAGCTACTTGTGCCTATATATTTGTCCACTCCCCAAAATTTGTGCCCCAAAACAAGGAAACCCTAGCCATTTCATCTTCTTGCTCCAGCCTCCTCCTCCCACTCCAGCCGAAGCTCGCCGGAGCACCGCCGGAGTACCTCGCCGGAGTTCCCGGAGCTCCCCATCACCTCCACGCGCCGCCCCGCCGCCTTCTTCATCACCACCTCGCCCTCACTGCCGCCAGAGAGGCTCCCCGCCTCGTTCCCGCCGCCACCAAGCCACCGGCCCCTGCCTCAGCGCGCCGGCAGGATCTCTAGGGAGCCGCCGCAGCGAGCGCCCGAGCCGGACGCACCTCGCCCGATCCGGCCGTTCGGTCAACGCGAGCCACCTGGGCCAGATCGGATCGTCGCCAGCCGCGCCACTCCAGGCCCCGAAGGCCGGATCCCTCCCGCGGGCTTCCTCCAGCCGCCACTTCCAGGCCCAGATCGAGCCGCGCCCGAGGCCGATCGCCTTAGCGGGCCGCCGCTGCCCGAAGGCCCAGCTCCACCCCTCGATCGCGCGAGCCGCCGCGGGCGTCGACCAGCAGGCGCGCCGCCAGCCTGCTCGGGAGGAGCCCCGCTTCTCCAGATCCGCCAACCCTAGCGGGCCCCGCGAGGCCTGTTAGCGTCTCCGGTCAGATCCGCTCGGATCCGGCCCGATCCACACCGCCGCCGCGACCCGGTTGGCCCGTTCAGCCCGTTGACGTCCAGATCCAGATCTGAGAAGGTTATTTCAAATCCTAAGTCCCTGTGATATTGTTGTCTGATGCATATTTCAAACATGGATAACTTTGTGTGTGATGCTCCGATTTGCGCAAATGAGGTGTCCACACGTTCGTGGTGACTAGCACTACGATTCTTTCCATTGTGCCATGCATGTTAGAGATCATCTAGATGCTTATTTTTCTGTTGCAAGAGTGCATCCCGATATAAACTGCTGCTATGTGTTGTTTTTTATGCCATCTTTGCATAGTGGTAACTTTTAGCTCGTTTATCCGAATGATGCAAATGACATGTCCACGTGTTCGTCTTGCCATGCTCTACATGTTGTTTGTGTTAGGTTGCATTATAGATTTATTCTTGCCATGTTTATCTTCGTTGCAAAGTGCCATGTGGCTGTGATGTTGTTTCACTTGTTATGAAATGCCATCTTGTTGAGCTCGTTGCTATCGTTGTGTTTATCTCCATGATGCATGCTTGTATGTTTCGGAATCACCATCATGTGTACTTTGATGTGGTGCTTACCACTTGCCATGTTTAGTTTCGAGGTGACTTAAACTTGCTCTTATAGATGCCATGATGAAACTACTGTTTTAGCACTTGGTGGATTTTCACTAAGTCTGTAATATGTTATTCTCCGATGCCATGTTTGCTTGCTGCTCTAGGACAAACCATGATAGTTTTGGGGTGGATCTTGATGGTTCCTTGTAGTATATATTGTTGGTTTTCCATTCATGTTCACTCATGCTTATTTAAGTGGATGTAGCATATTTAACTTTTGCTCCAAAGTTTCAATAAAATTCTGCTGTCAGAATTTTGTTGTCAAGTTCAATATGTCCAAGCTTGTTGCTATTGATCCGTGGCTCCTTTGGGGGTGCACCTTTGGACTTATTTGCTGTAGGATATGTCTAGTTTATGTTCATGCTCTTTGCCATGTTGTTTGAGTGATGTAGCTTATTTTTCTAGTGCTCTGAAGTTGCTATGTTGCTATAATTTACACCTTGTGCTTGTTTCTTGTTTCGGGCATAACTTTTAGCCCGTAGCTCCGTTTTCAGCGAGTCTTATATGAAACTTGATTGATTTTCCGTGTAGATTCATAATCTCCTACTGTTATCATGTTTTGAAGCTTATTGATTGAGTGCTATTTTCCATGCTCCGTGTGCTCTCGTAGTGCATCCATCATGCATCCATCATTTTGGTGTGCGCATTGCATCTTGTTGATTCGTGCCTTGTGTGATTGTATTGTTTAGAGCCGGAAGCTGAGACCGAGTACGAGTACGAGCACGAGGTTACCAACGAGGTTGAGCACGAGGACCCTTTTTACGATCCGAACGACTACACTTCAGGCAAGATGACCGAACCCCGATAACATTACTATCTTTGCCTATTGCTAGAATATCGCTCTATAGTTTTGCCTCGATGCCCATGTCTTTCTTGTCAGCCTCCTACTTGTAACCATGACCATGTTTAACCACCCTACCTATGCAAACCGTTGCTTGGCTAAGTACGCTTCGCTCAGCCCCTCTTATAGCATTGCTAGTTGCAGGTGAAGTTGAAGATGCTTGCTTCATGTTGAAGTTTTGTTGGGTTATATCACACTATATAAATGCTTAAAATGAAATCATCTATATTTTGGCAAGGGTGGAAGGCTAAGCCTTTTGCTTGGTGATTTGTTCCACTCATGTCGTTAGGAACCGTTTAAACTGGTGTTATGTTCCTTGATTATGTGTTCCTCACACGGTTGGGGTGTATGGGACCCCCTTGATAAGCCGCTAAGTGCTAAGTCTTTTCCAGCAAGTCCCAACATTGGTACTATTCGCCTAATAACTAATAAAACTTGCATAGGGTCTTGCAAACCCGAGTTCTTAATCAACAACCCCCGGGCCAGTGCTCCTCATGAGTGTTCGTCCAAACTAAGCGGACTGCGGGGCCACCCCGAGGGAACTCGAGGATTGGTATACACCTGTAGGATGTCTCATCCGGTCGTGTCCTGAGACTAGATACGCGTGGCTACCATCAGGGTGTCGACACGCCGGGAGGATTTGCTGTATTAGCCTTACCTTAGTTCGGAGTATCTTGAGCACGGGATTCCGAGAATACTCGGGTCTTCCCACCTTGGAGTTGCGACTCCGCGGATCGTGGGCTTGTAATGGGCCAAGTTGGAACACCCCTGCAGGGTTATGAACTTTCGAAAGCCGTCCCCGCGGTTATGTGGCAGATGGGAGCTTGTTAATATCCGGTTGTAGATAACTTGACACATTGTTCTAATACACTACTAGCGTGTGTACCGTGACTGTCAATTTCCGAATAGGGATTCGCGAGTTGAACACGGTGGGGTTATGTTTGTTGAGCTTTAGTCTAGGATCACTACGTGATCATCTCTCGACCGAGGCACTTCTCTTCTCGCCCTCCTTCACGTAAGCTAGTGCTAGTTGCTGCTGCAGACACTTATTCTTTTCTTCAGCCTTATCCTCTCCCAAGGCTTAAATAGTCTTGTTACCCGGGAACGGGATTGCTGAGTCCTCTGTGGCTCACAGTTACTTCACCACACCAGATGCAGGTCCGATGGTGAGCTATCCAGGTGATGGCACCGAGCTAGACTGGGAGTATGACGAGGAGCGTAGTCGATACTATGTTCGTTATCCTGATGATCAGTAGTGGAGACTTCTACTAGGATTCGATCCGACCTGTGGATTTAAATTATGTTTGGTATCTTGTCATTTGGATTTTACCCTTAGAGGGCTGTGATGTTTTATTGTATGATGATTGAGACATGTATTGTATTTGTGTGACGTGGCGAGTGTAAGCCAACTATTTTATGTTTTCCATCCCTATCTTTTACATGAGTTGTGCAAAGATACCAGACTTGCGATCATTCCAGCATGGGGTTATGTCTCTAAGTCGTGCCTCGACACGTAGGAGATATAGTCCCATCCTGGGCATTACATCGAGCTCCAAGTTGGCTATTTCATCGGAGATCACTAGCTCGAGGATGCGATGGCCATGTTCCTCTACTGTGCCTAGGTGGACACCTGGGCCAAGGAGGCGGTCGAGCCTACGGACCAGCGCGTTGGCATCCAGCGGACCATTGACATGGAGAATGGCGGCACCCATGCGAACGGCGCGGCGGGCGTCCGGTGCAAGTATGGCGCGGTCGACCTCTAATGCAAGTACATCGCTGAGGGCCTTTGCGCACTCCTGGCGAGGTATGGTGGTACTGACGGGACATGTAGCCAGCTGCGACGTTGTGTTGACAGCAGGCAAGCGCCGATGGATCCACTCTTGCTGTGCGGCGTGCCGCGCCTCTGGCTCTGCGGCGCTCCAACGGTCTTGTTTTGCGGCGAGCCGCATCCTATCGGCGCGGACGCGCTTAGCTTGCTCTGCGACGCGCCATCAATCATGTTGTGTGGTGAGCTGCAGCCTGTCGGCACTGACATGCCTATCTTGATCCGCGGCGCGCAAGTGCCCTGCGCCAAAGGTCTGCTCAACCCTGGCGATGATGCGCATCACGGCGTCGTCCATCACGTTGTCGGGGAGCGCCTCGGCCTCGACGGCCGTGGCTCCTGCTCGTTTTCCTCGTCGACGAGGTTGATGGCAGAGGTAGCGCTTTGGTGGGTTGGCATGCTTGGAAAAGGTGGATGTGCTACAGGCTGCGCTTGTCGTGTCCGTGCGTCGTGCGCCGCCTATGCGCAATATAGCAGGGTGGTGGGAAAATGGTGAGGAAATGGCGGGAAACGGTGGCGTGTTCATAAAACACTATCAATTAATGGAAACTTAGCATAGAAGGAACATCGAGCTAGTCCAAGAAGTATATGATGATCAGATGAACACGGACCACACTAGGGAACCCGTCGGTGATGAATTCATCAATCCCAAATGGTTGAATACTAGCAAGCGTTTGCCCACAACACACACGGCCTATTCCATCACAAACATGTCAGATGCATCAACTGTATGCCATGTATCGCACATTGTCAAATAGTAATGCGGTTGACCTTCTTTAACATGTGTTGAAAAACAAGGACCTCGAAGTTAAATTAGCTGAGGGAATGGGGATTTGACTGAAATGACCCATCCTATCAGTTAATTTAACATCGACACAACTTCCCATCCAGTCACCCATATGATGGCTGCTCCAACCTGAGCACACTTAACTTGATAGTTTTCTTACATGATCTGCTGATAGGAATGCCTCTTCGCATCCTTATGGCGTATCCGGATGACCGCCCGTCCCACAATGAACAATAGATGTTGTGTAGACAGAGCATATCTCATACGTCTTATTAGAAGAAATCATCTATGTTATTATCGGTCTTCGCACACATTTCTGATTACAGACCTGTTTGTCATGTATCACACACATCTTGTTATATCGAACCATTTCCGTTCTCCTGCCTAATCACAAACAGTTCATCCGAGTGAACCGCATGCTGTACATCGCACACACCTTGATCGGGCTGACCGATTCTATTGTGTTGCCTAATCACAAACAGTTCATCCGAGTGAACCGTATGCTGTACATCGCACACACCTTGATCGGGCTGACCGTTTCTTTTGTGTTGCCTAATCACAAACAGTTCATCCGAGTGAACTGTATGCTGTATATCGCACACACCTCCATCTGGCTGCTCGTTTCTTTTGTTCCTCCTCATCGCAAACAGTTAATTGAGCTGAACCGTATGCCCTACATCGCACATGAAACTAAAATCTGAACCGTGTTTGATGCATCCGTCTTCGCAAACGCTTTGTACATTTTCGACAGTTTTCATACAACACCGTTTGCGATGATTGCATCACACACAGTTTCTTGAAGGGTCACTGATCATAGTGTCGCGTTAGCAACATCCTGCAGTAGTGTTATTAGTGTATGTTTTATCAACTAGTGACACTATAATGTAATCATGCTTTTTCACTATCTATGCAAACAGGGTTATTCTTCTACATTTTGGTGGAACTTCACAAATGTTTGGATGGAACCGGCATATATGCAGAGTGTGAGGTGCCAATATCTACCATAAACGTGGCATGGAAAAGTACAGATGCTTAGATGGTTCCTTAAGTTCTTACCGACCCGCTGCAGAATATTTTAATCTGCTGGTGTTTGGCTTGCCCATTGCTTATTTTTTAGGGGACACTTTACTTGTTTCAGTGTTGCAGCAAATCCTCTAATCAAATAGGAGTAGCTTAAATTGGCACTTTTTAGGGAGTACTCTTTTATGAAAGAAGCACCAATCTGTTTTTGTTTATTTGTACACATTCTCACAACTTTGTATTAGTTCTAGAGCTATTTTAGGGTGATTGGCATAGTACTTGGAGACTTAGAGTACTACCCAGTACTTACCCATATGATTTTCATTACTTGTCACATTGATTGTAAGCATGAGAAGATGGAAGATTAGGTCTGTGTGAAGCTTACCTTAAACCCTGCTGTCGTCGCTGAAATGAGATGAGCGGCAAGGGAACCGTGAAGAACCGCGGGGAAGCGGCATTGTGCCATCTGACCTCCTCTTGCGGTGGGAGAACAAATACTCCCGTGACTCTGATTGGCACTGCACCCTCACGAACGGCACACCATACTCGTTCGATTCGTCATCCTATGGATGCTCGACCTTCAATATGTATGTCCACCACCTTCGCCTGACTTTCGCCTCGGCTGAATATGTCTGCTCCATCACACAGAGGAGATACTCAATGAACTCGAAGGACTGCGGCGTGACTGCCATCAGGGAGTACATCACCGTCGTCTCGCTCTTTCTCATACATTGCCACATGGCCGTCACCATCCTCTAAATCTCCCACTCGTTTTCAAACCAAGTGTCGGGGTAAACAAACAGGAGTGTATGTTTTTCCCTGACTTGTGTACGAAAGACAAGCCACCAACCCGGCAACCTGCACGATCATGACATCCATGCCAAGCAGAGCTAGCCCTTTGAGAAATCAAGGGGCAGATCAAGAGGAACAAGTCAAGGAAAAGGAACAAGAGCTCACTACGAAAAAGCCTCCCTTGCCGGGCAGGTGATCTCAGCGAGGGCAAGGTGCCCCGCAGACAAGTCCAAGGACGTCCCGACAAGCCTGCTGGGTATGCGGAGGACGGATTACACCAACAAGGCTGCACCGCACCACCTCACAGCAACCCAAGTCACCAATCAGCACGGTGTCAAGCCCTCGAGTGGTTAAGTGGCCATGATTCGGTACGTGGCAGCCATTTCTAGAGGAAATAACCTATAGATGACACCCGTCTAGCAACGTGACATGCATGCAGGCAAGGAGGTGCCAGAATCGGTCCGGCAGGCTTGCCGGGCTATGCCCCGATGTGACACTAAGTGGCGCATTGAATGCGCCATGTCCTGTGTGCAGAGTTAGGTATGATAGCACTATTTTGCTATCTAATCAGCACACAATGACTGATTTGCCATTGTGGTAACCCCTTGAGCTATAAAGGAGGACCGTGGCAACCATAGAGAGGATTCGGACCCTAAACCCTTGTACACTCATACGCGCGTAGTTGCTCTCGCTCACAGGCAACCCTTTCCGGGCAAGAGCGATGCATCTCCATTACGGTATGCCCCATTAATCCACCAAAGCATGAGTAGAGTTTTACGCCTCACGGCGGCCCGAACCTGGGTAAAAATTGCTTGTGTCATCGCTGCTGCGCTGCCCCGCGCTGTTCGCTCGTTGTGCAACATGCCCTTCCACTTGCCAAACTAAAGGGGCCGATGGTCCCATAGGTGGCCGTGTTTTCCCAAGACATCTTTGGCGCTCCAGTTAGGGGGAAGCGCCTGCACGAATCCGAGAGCATACGCAGCGTGTCATCATCATCATCATCATCATCATCATCATCATCATCATCATCATTAGTATCATCGTTTTCTTCATCAACAACGACACCCTAGGAAGGGGTGGCGAAAGGAGGAGCGGAGAGAGGGAGCGGTATCGCTTCCTCACTCCCCTACCCGACCTACACCATCTCTCTCTCTCTCCATTGCGCATGCAATGGCAGCGGCACGCCGACCCCCGCGGATCAGGCTGCCTGCTCGCTGTGCAAAACTCGGACGAGCAAAAAAGACAAGGTGCACGTGTACGAGGTTCCTCTCTCCGCCATTCCCACTTGAACGGCAATCGAGCCACTTCGGGTTGTTAGCATCGTCGATGCCGATGAGCACCATGCGAGACTCAGTTCAGCATTTACCCAACTTAAGGAAATCCTGAGTAGAGCGTTGGTGCAAGTCCACTGATCAACCCTTCCTCGACAACTGTGCTCCAGCGAGGCCGTTCGTAGTAGCGTGACTTTCGTGCCAGCCACCACCAGGTTGTTCGAAGGGTATGGAAGGGGGGAGGGGAACCAGTCATACCTCGCATCACGTCCTGCCACCCCTGAGACATGTGCAATTCTCACCAGCCCTTGCCGGGAGCAAGGAAGCAAGGTGCACGACACCATGTTCTTTCCCTGAGCATGTGCTAGGCTTCTCGCCCCTCGTTGGTTACCCCAAGTGGAAGGTGTGAGATGTAGTGTTGCGGAAGTTTTTCCCTTGGCAAAGATACCAAGGATCGAATCCCCAGAGACTCCTAGGTTCAACAAGAAGGTGTCAGCTGCTACGGCGCCAGATATTAGCAATCAACATGGACCTGCACACAGATACAAATAACTTTGCTCCCAACGAGTACAGAGAGGTTGTCAATCCCTCCGGCCTTGTAGTTCACAAAGGATTAAACGCAAGTGATAGTAGTGATAGATATAATTGCAATAGTAAATAATAGCGAAAAGTAAATAGCGGATGTGATCAATGATGGTAATATGGACCGGAGTCTCATGATGTTCACTAGTGATGTCTCTCTCCCAAAAGACGATAAAACAGCTATGTGAGGTAAACGAGTTACAGCTGGGCAATTGACAGGACCATGTGCGCAAACCAATGCTGACTACATTGCAAGAAAGGTTGAGGTTCAAAGCATGGGCGGTACGCCAAAGTAAGTAGACCGAAATCCATCAATATCTACTACTAATCATCCACCTTGAGATATCTATCCAGAACATCTCGCTGGTATTAAGTTGCGAGTCCCACCCATAGTGTAAACTCAATGCAACAGACAACTGCATTAAAAGAACTTTGCGTAAAGTAAACAATCCTTGCACCCGCGGGCACAAGCACCGTTGTTTTCCCCCTTGTGGCAGCAGCACATCCCCTAGACTCATGTTTCTGTCACTCAAACTAGTCATCGAGGGGCATGAACCCACAATCAAGCATAACGTTCCCTCTTGGAGTCACTACCTATTACTTGGCCAAAGCAATAAATAACAACGGAGAACATGCAAGAATTACTTACGAACATAAATATAAAAGAGGTAGATCAAATATATTCCTCAAGTACAATCTGAACATAATCTCATAATCCATCGGATCCCAGCAAACTCATCATAGCAACAGCATAAGGATTACATATGTGCCTCGATCATGTAGGGCAGCTCACGAGGACTAATTAGTGAAGCACAAGAACGGGAGGAGAACATCACATAGCTACTAGTCATGGACTCATGGTCCAAGGGAGACTACTCACAACTCATTCGGGAGGCGTCCATGGTGGTAGAGAGGCTCCCGGTGGTGATCCTCCCCTCCGGCAGGGTTCCGGGAAGAGTTCTCCTGGTGCTCCCGACCTTGGAAGCGGCGGCGGTGGCAGAACAGAGATGAGATCGCGAAAAGAGTTCCTCCCTCGAGGGTTTCGGGAGACGCTTTAAATATACGCCAAAGGGGGGCATCAGAGGAGCCTTGGGGGGCCCAGGCGCCCCCCCC
>LR738715.1:588108442-588179242 GCA_902687465.1 Secale cereale
AAAATAGAAACTGGCACTGGGGTGCACTGAGTTAATAGGTTAGTCCAAATATGATCAAAAGTGTACGGAAGTGTATAAATATCATAGCAATATCACCCAAAAGAGGCATGGAGCAAGCAGAAATTATAGATACGTTTTGGACGTATCAACATCCCCAAGCTTAATTCCTGCTCGTCCTCGAGTAGGTAAATGATAACAAGAATAATTTCTGTGGTGACATGCTATTAACCATATAGGACTTTTTCATAGTCATATGACAAAAGCTTACTGAGACAATGAATCTATAGTAATTAAGTTGCCTCATGAGAAAATCACAAAGGACTGAAAGTTTTACAATATGATACTGAAACATCAAATAGATTTGCAATGAACATGATGTGCAGATATGATAAAGTGATATCTAGCTTGCCCCCTTTAGTGAAGCAAAACATAAATGCATGGGCACCTCCAAGGTTTAAGTGATGACTAGATACAATGATTTCAGAATAAACGATATCACAATCATGCAAAAGACAATGCTACTTTGGGACAATGCACATTACACTCAGAATGACAATCAGGCTCTCAGTAATTGGTGCTTTTAAAAAGAAGGTGGAGACTCTCGAACCGTGGCTTTTGTTGGCAAGGTTGAAAACCCGTAGTCGGAAACAAAGACAAAACATGTACCAGAGCTCTTGGCTTTAAAACAGAGGTAATACTTTATTTTAGATCATGCATGTTTCGTCAACGAATGCTAGTAAACAACTCAATTACTTTTCGAGATGGACAAGTTTCGAGGAACGGCTCCCGAATGAGGACGATCACATCCTCTTAATCTCCTTTGTTTATCACTGCCAAAGTTTTCTGATTTCTCATGAACAAAGCGTGAAGGAGGGTTTGTTTGTTATATTATCTTTTTGAGCCGGGCGCACTCAATGACAGTTCCTTCTCGTATTATGGGTTTGCACATTATACATGCAATCCCGGGGTGAAGCTTGTCCAACTTAAAAAGGTCATGAATTAACCACTACTTCCTCATGAACTTACAACAGAGGCACAAAATAAGAATGCTTTTTCTTTGAATAATTTCGAGATGGCACATGCAAGTCTCCGTTAGGAATGGCAGGTAAATACCATGTAGGAAGGTATGGTGGACTCATATGGCATAACTGGATTAAAGGATGTGGATGCACAAGCAGTCAGTCCGCTTAGTACAGGCGAAGGTTAGCAAAAGACTGGGAGCGACCAACTAAGAGAGCAATGACGGTCATAATCATGCAGAGCGACAAAGCAACATTGAATCAGGCATGGTAGTTATATCGCTACTCAGAAACAAAAGATCATCAAGGCTTGACAGACTTTCTTTACAGTCTTAAATATGCGTGAGCATACGCCAAGTCAATCAAAATAAATTCTCGAAGGAAGATATTACTAAACCATACCACATCATAGGCAAACAAATCATGTTGGTATTCCAATAACACATTGGGAACCCCCCAGATATTTGAGACTAACCATAAGAAAACATGAACTACTAAGCGCCATCATGCACGTAGCATCTTTATCATAGACATATCAACCAATGCAACGGAAGCAAACTCTCTTAATAAGGCGAGCATGGTAATTAAAGAGAGTTCAAGCAACCAACTAAACAAAAGCTCTTTGAAAAGATAAGCATGAAAGCTAAGAGTTGAACATGATAGTAGCTATTAAAAGACAAAGAACACACACAACAAGGATAGACATGATAATTCTATGTTATGTTCTAGGTAGAAGTGGAGCGTGTTTCTCTCCCACATAAAGAAAGCTGAATTCCGACTCGTTATGAAAAACTAAAGAAAACTAAAAGCAAGACGCTCCAAACATAGCACATAACACATGAAGTGATTAAAATATAGTGGAACGAAAGACGAACTGATAATGTTGATGGAGAAGGGGATGCACGGGGGCATCCCCAAGCTTAGACTCTTGAGTCTCCTTGAATATTTCTTGGGGGTGCATGGGGGCATCCCCAAGCTTGAGCGCTTGACACTCCTGAATCTTTTTATCATCTTCCCTCGCACACTTGAAAACTCCCTTCATACATAACTCATCATAATCTGATTAGCGAGGTTAGTACCCATAATAAAATAATTGTACCTTGCTGGAAATAAAAATATTCTTGAAGGTCTACTGTTTCTCAAGATTGCCAAAAGGTTTTTGCAAAGAAAAAGCAAGCTCTTGGTTTGCAAAATGAAGGAAAGGCAAAACAGGACAGAATCTGTGAAAAAAGAACAGCAGGTAGTAATTGATTTGTTCGGGGCACTTCTGCAATTCTAATCAAAAAACTCAGAACAGACACACGAAAGACAATTATATAGAGCACGCTGTCGAAATAATTCAGACCAAAAAGATGATCTGGTGATTTTATACGAATTTTTCTATCCAAGGACAGAATTTGTTTCCTGGACAGCACCTCACAACTTTTGAACTTTCTAGCAATCAGAGGCTACACTTGGCACAAAATTGAAAAGCAAATATACAATGATGATGCTACAGTAGTAACAACATCAAGACACAAAAAAAGCAAAATAAATTTATTCATGTGGGCTGCCTCCCAAAAGCGCTTTATTTTATGCCTTTAAGCTAGGCATAATGCATATAGATCAAGTCTTATCAAGAGTAAAATAATAGCTAGCCCGTACAACGGACACAAAAGGTAACTTGATCTTCTTTCGAGGGAAGTGTTCCATCCCTTTCTTGAGAGGAAACTGAAATTTTATATTCCCCTCTTTCATGTCAATGATAGCACCAACGGTGCGTAAAAAGGGACGTCCCAAAATAATTGGACAAGAAGGATCACATTCAATATCCATAATAGTAAAATCAACGGGAACATAATTATCATTGACAATGATAAGAACATCGTCGATCCTCCCCAAAGGTTTCTTTATGGAAGAATCAACGAGACGAACACCAAAAGAACAAGAATCATAAGGTTTTAATTTAAGCATATCATATATTCTTTTGGGCATAACAGAGGTACTAGCTCCAACATCACATAATGCATAGCAAGAGAAGTCATTCAATTTAATTTTTATCATAGGATCCCAACCATCTTCTAGCTTTCTAGGTATGGAGGCTTCTTACTCTAAGTTTCTCCTCCCTAGCTTTGATGAGAGCATTAGTGATATGCTCTGTGAAGGCAAGGTTAAGCGTGCTAGTGCGGAGATCTCTAGACATCTTGTGAAGGAAATCAATAACTTCGGTAAGAGTGCAATTATCAAAATCAAGGTCACTAGCATCAAGTAAAGTGGTAGTGGTGTCCTTTAGGTTCACATGTTTGGTAGTTTCTATAGTCATAGCATCACCATCAATAGGTCCAATGGGACCAGGAGTACATTGGGTGCTAAGAGTTTGGATATCCTCAACAACTTGGATAGTAGCAACAGTGTGGTGGGTAGGAAGGCTCTTAATTCTATCCTCTTCCTCCCTTTCTCTAGCCCATCTTTCTTTCAGTTTAGCCATCATCCTAATATTTTCATTAATTTGCACTTGAGTAGCATTAATAGGAGTGACCTTCCTCTCCTCAAGAGGAGAAGTTTTAATTTTAAGCAATTCTATCTCATTGGCTAAATGGTCTACCTTCAAAGAGAGATCATCTAGTTTATATAGTTTTTCTTCTACACTCTTATTAAAGGATTTTTGGGTAGTGATGAAATCTTTAAGCATAATCTCTAGTTCAGTATTGGAGTTCTTGGTGCTAGGATAAGCATTGTTGTTCCCATAAGAATTAGAGGGGAACGGTCTAGGATTGCTACCAAAATTACTCCTATAAGCATTGTTGTTAAAAATGTTTCTAGAGATAAAGTTCACATCTACTTGTTCTTGAGCAATCAAAGAATTTAAAGGAACATCACGAGGATCAACAGAGGATTGCTTCGAAAGTAGAGACATGATCAAGTCAACTTTTTCATTAAGGGAGGAAATTTCCTCGACAGAGTTTACCTTCCTACCTGTTGGAGCGCGTTCGGTGTGCCATTGGGAATAGTTGGTCATCATCTCATCGAGAAGCTTCGTGGCAGCACCAAGTGTAGTTGACATAAAGGTTCCTCCCGCGGCCGAATCTAACAAGTTCCGCGAGGTAAAGTTCAAGCCTGCATAAAAAGTTTGGATAACCATCCAAGTAGTCAAACCATGAGTAGGGCAGTTCTTGATAAGAGATTTCATACGTTCCCAAGCTTGGGCAACATGTTCATTATCCAATTGTTTAAAATTCATTATGTTACTTCTCAGTTGGATAATTTTAGCAGGTGGATAGTATTTTCCAATAAAAGCATCTTTGCACTTGTCCCATGAATCTATGCTATTTCTAGGCAAAGACTGAAACCAAATTTTAGCTCCTCCTCTCAAGGAGAAAGGAAAAAGCTTAAGCTTAACAATATTACCATCTATTTCTTGGTACTTTTGCATATCACAAATTTCAACAAAGTTGTTCAAGTGTAAAGCAGCATCATCTCCAGCACCAGAGAATTGATCTTTCATAACTAGATTCAGTAAAGCAGGTTTAATTTCATATGAAGGTGCTGAAGTGGCAGGTGTAGTGATAGGTGTGCTGATAAAGTCATCGTTGTTGTGACTAGTGAAGTCACACAACTTGGTGTTCTCGGTGGAACCCATAGTAGCAAGCAAGCAAGATAACTATTTTTGTGATTTTCGATAAAAGATACTAAAGCAAAAACTGAAAGGTAAACTAACAAGACTAAAAGCAAAGGTAAAAGATAGCATGCAACTCCCCTATCTTGAAGAGTGGAGTCCCCGGCAACGGCGCCAGAAAAACTCTTGCTAGGCTTCTCGCCCCTCGTTGGTTACCCCAAGTGGAAGGTGTGAGATGTAGTGTTGCGGAAGTTTTTCCCTTGGCAAAGATACCAAGGATCGAATCCCCAGAGACTCCTAGGTTCAACAAGAAGGTGTCAACTGCTACGGCGCCAGATATTATCAATCAACGTGGACCTGCACACAGATACAAATAAGTTTGCTCCCAACGAGTACAGAGAGGTTGTCAATCCCTCCGGCCTTGTAGTTCACAAAGGATTAAACGCAAGTGATAGTAGTGATAGATATAATTGCAATAGTAAATAATAGCGAAAAGTAAATAGCGGATGTGATCAATGATGGTAATATGGACCGGAGTCTCATGATGTTCACTAGTGATGTCTCTCTCCCAAAAGACGATAAAACAGCTATGTGAGGTAAATGAATTACAGATGGGCAATTGACAGGACCATGTGCGCAAACCAATGCTAACTACATTGCAAGAAAGGTTGAGGTTCAAAGCATGGGCAGTACGCCAAAGTAAGTAGACCGAAATCCATCAATATCTACTACTAATCATCCACCTTGAGATATCTATCCAGAACATCTCGCTGGTATTAAGTTGCGAGTCCCACCCATAGTGTAAACTCAATGCAACAGACAACTGCATTAAAAGAACTTTGCGTAAAGTAAACAATCCTTGCACCCGCGGGCACAAGCACCGTTGTTTTCCCCCTTGTGGCAACAGCACATCCCCTAGACTCATGTTTCTGTCACTCAAACTAGTCATCGAGGGGCATGAACCCACAATCAAGCATAACGTTCCCTCTTGGAGTCACTACCTATTACTTGGCCAAAGCAATAAATAACAATGGAGAACATGCAAGAATTACTTACGAACATAAATATAAAAGAGGTAGATCAAATATATTACTCAAGTACAATCTGAACATAATCTCATAATCCATCGGATCCCAGCAAACTCATCATAGCAACAGCATAAGGATTACATATGTGCCTCGATCATGTAGGGCAGCTCACGAGGACTAATTAGTGAAGCACAAGAACGGGAGGAGAACATCACATAGCTACTGGTCATGGACTCACGGTCCAAGGGAGACTACTCACAACTCATCCGGGAGGCGTCCATGGTGGTGGAGAGGCTCCCGGTGGTGATCCTCCCCTCCGGCAGGGTGCCGGGAAGAGTTCTCCTGGTGCTCCCGATCTTGGAAGCGGCGGAACAGAGATGAGATCGCGAAAAGAGTTCCTTCCTCGAGGGTTTCGGGAGACGCTTTAAATATATGCCAAAGGGGGGCATCGGAGGAGCCTCAGGGGGCCCAGGCGCCCCCCCGGCGTGGCCTAGGGGGGCGCCTCCAGGGCGCCTGGAGCCCTGGTGGCCACCCCCGGCTGTCCTTCGGACGCACGGTAGTTTCTGGAACGCTGATTTTTTATATAATTTTTCTGGATTTTTCCTGGCAGTTCTCATAACGTGAAAACCTGAAATAAAAAAACAGCCGAAAACAGAAACTAGCACTGGGGTGCACTGAGTTAATAGGTTAGTCCAAATATGATCAAAAGTGTATGGAAGTGTATAAATATCATAGCAATATCACCCAAAAGAGGCATGGAGCAAGCAGAAATTATAGATACGTTTTGGACGTATCAGCATGCAAGCACGGCAGGTGCTCGCGGAAGGGAATGAAGAAAGAGCAAAGATAAGAGCTAAGTACACGGAACCATTGCTCAAAAATTGCTTTATATTTTGCATTTGTTCTATCCCTAGGCCATCGAGGTGTCTGTATGAGGAAACCTTTTCGTATTTACAACACCTTACTGGTTCTCGTTTTGTAACACCCCACATGTGTGGTACCTTCCATTTATAGCAATATAATCTTCGTTGACTTAATCAATTCCATTCCGGGCTCTCTTTCGTTTCGGGTTTCTTTGTTTTTGCGTGTGCGTGTGTGCATTTCATCCATGTCATGTCATCATGTGCATTGCATTGCATTCGTGTTGTCACTTTCACCCGGTCATACTCGTCTCTCCCCGTTGTCCGTTTCGAGTTCCGACACTCACACACGTGCCCGTGGCACCTCCGAGTCCTTCTTTCATTTGTGGCCATGAAACGTTCTCGGAATGAGGTGAGACTTGTCGCACGTTGTTGTTTTAGTACGTGTAGGCCACCTGTCAAGTTTCATCACGTTTGGAGGTCGTTTGATACTCCAACGGTTAACCTCGTGGGCTAAAAGATCCTCTTCCTTTTGGCCCAAGACCCCTCCACAACAGCCCACTAACCCAGCACAACCACTCCCATCCTATAGCTCATCGGATCGTGATCGTGTGGGCGAAAACCGCACCCCATTTGGACACTCCTATCTCCCTCTACCTATAAAACAGCCCATCCCCTCCTTTTTCGGGTAAGAAACCCTAGATCCGTCTCCCTCTCCGCGCCGGACACGTCCGGTCGCCGCCGGACGCGTCCAGCCACCGCGCGCGGCCAATCTCTGCGCGCCACGTGGCTCCCCGCTGCCGGCTCCTCCACCGCGCCGACCGGGCCCGCTACGGCCCGGATCGGGCCCGCTCGGCCCGCGCGACTCCGCGCCCGCGCGCCCACGCCCGCCGCCACCACCTTCACCTCTGGCGCTTCCCGCCGCCGTGGCGCTCGTCACCGCCACCGGCCGAAGTCGCCGCCGCCGGCGCCGCTTCCTCCGCCGCCTAGCGCGACGGCCTCGCCCCACGGCCGCGTCCCTCTTCTCCGCCGCCATCGCCGCCACCACAGTCCGCCGCCCCGCCGCCGCCGCTCGGTAGGGCCGCCGCCGCGCCGACAGCTTCGGGCGCCGCTCCGGCCGGCCTTCTCTTCCCCGACCTCCGCCGGCCGCCTGGAGCCGCGGCACCCGCCACCGTCCCGTCCCTCGTCCGCCTCCGGCCGGCCCCCGCCGGACCGCCACCGCGCCTCCTCACCGCCGCCTCCCGGAGCTCCTACGGCGAGCAACTCCGGTGATCCCGATCCGGATCGGGATCGGGATCAGATCCACCAACTCTGCCAACCAAACGGCCCGCTCCGCCCGGATCCCTCTGTCCCGGAATCCCTCCATCCCGCGTTGACTTTTTGCGGAGGTATAATTCCAGTAAGTCCCCAGATCTGTTAAATTTGTTGCCTCCTTCATTATGCAATATCTTTGTGCTCGGTGCTCCGTTTTGCGCGTATGATATGTCGAAATGTTCGTCTCATCGTGATCTACATGTTAGTGTCAGTTTCATGCATGTTAGAATTCATCTAGTTGACTTAATCTTCATGGAAAGAGTGCTTCGTGCTAAAACTGTTTTAGCACTTGTTGTCTATGTAAATTTGTTGGCATGCTCGAGGGCTAGTAACTTTGTGCATGTTGGTCCTAATGGAGTGAATGATATGTCCAGATCTTCATTGTGAAATGCTCTACATGATGGTTGTTGTAGCATTCATGTTAGATGTCATATTGCCAAGTTTATCCCTATTGCAAAAGTGCATTTGGCTGATAAGTTTCTGAACTTGTTATGAGATGAGGTTTTGTCTCGCTTGTGTAGATTAATCCATGTGTCATATGAGCTAGGTGTCAACATGAGTTTTGCTCTTGAGTATGTGATCTACATGATAGATTCATTTTCATGCCATGCTATGTCTGGAAATAAGTGCAACAAGCTTGTTAACATGTCATCATGATGTTAAATTTCTGCTAAGTGTGAATCTGGTAATTTTTATGCCATGTATCCATGATGCCATCGTCTTTGTTGTGCATGTTTAGAGTTGTCCAGTGGATGTTCCTTGATGTATATGTTATGCTCTAGCTATACATGCTCTTGTTTGCCAAGATGCCATGTTGTAGCTTGTTGTTATGAGGCCCTCAAGTTGCTATAAAATGTTTCTGGCAGCATGCCCAGATTTTGCTAAGTCTGGATAAACTTTTGCACTTTTGCCATGGTGTTTGGGACATGTTCTAGTATGTTGTAGAAGTAGCCATGTGGTTCTTCTTGAAGAGCATGTTATGTATGTTATTTCCATGCCTTTTGCTTGCATGATGGCTTGCCGTAACTTGTTGTTTTCATGCTCTCAAGTGACTATAAAATGTATCTGTCAGCATGTTATCAACAAGTTCAGTTTTGCCACGAGTGTAGCTAGTGTTCTATGCATCCTATGAGCATGCTCTTGCTTTGAGTAGCTTCTCAAATATGTCTTCTTGCTGTTGGTTATCTTAACTTTCCATGCTATGCTTTGAGTTGAGTTGCACAAGCTTGCAAACATGCCTATTCGTTGTAATTCTGCCATGCCTTGTAATTTTCATTAAGTCTGAGAATTCTGTAAATTTATTGCCACTTGCCATGCTTGTTTAATTGTGTTCTAGCAAGGTTTTCGTTGTGCTCTAAGTTCATGCATGTTAAGTATCATGTCTATTTCACATACATGCCCTTTGTCTCCATGTTTGGGTGCTGTAGCATAATTATTTCTTGCTCCAAAGATGCCATGTTGCTGTAAATTGTAGTTCTGCTTGAATCTTGTTTTGCTTGCCATTTGCAAACCGTGCATCCGTTTCCGGTGATCTTTATATCGATTTCAACCGAAATCTTCCCCTCTATCTAGTGGATTGCTTGGTTTCCCAAGATGAGGCCATTTCCATCATCTTATCCTTAGGCTCAAGAGCTTCCTCATGCATACGCACATCATACTCGCATCCCTTGATATGACTTGCATCATGTTGATTGTGCATTGCACCGTGTTTGATATTGTGCCGTTGTTGTGTTCTTGTGTTGGGTAGATCTGGGAGCCGATTCGGAGTATGAGTTTCCTACCGAGGCTGAGTTTGAGGAGCAAGGTTACGATCCTTCCGTGGAATCAACAAGCAAGATGACCATTCCCCGATATCACTTCTATATTTGCCTATGCTAGATGTCTCGCTCTTTAGATATTGCCTCGATGCCTATTCATGTTTGTCAGCCCTCCTATTGTTGCCATGAAACTCTCTAACTACCTTCCTAGCAAACCGTTGTTTGGCTAAGTACGCATCGCTCAGCCCCTCTTATAGCGTTGTTAGTTGCAGGTGAAGTTTTGAAGATTGCCCCGTGATGAAGTTGTTGTTGGGATATCACAATATATAATCTGTTAAACTAATTCACCTATATATTGGTAATGGGTGGAAGGCTAATCCTCTTGCTTGGTGTTTGGTTCCACTCATGCTACCCTAGGAACCGATAAACCGGTGTTATGTTCCTTGATTTTGCGTTCCTAACACGGTTGGGGTTTATGGCCCCCCCTTGATAATTCACTCTGTGCTAAAGCCTTTCCAGCAAGGCCCAACTTTGGTTTACATTTGCCTAATAACTAAAACTTGCATAGGGCGTTGCAAACCCGAGTTCTTAATTAACAACCCGGGCCAGTGCTCCTCATGAGTGTTGGTCCAAACTGGGGGTTCTGCGGGGCCACCACAGGGGAACCCGAGGTTTGGTATATACCTGTAGAATCGCCCATCCGATCGTGGCCTAAGACGAGATATGCGCGGCTACTATCAGGGTGTCGGCACGCCGGGAGGTCTTGCTGGATTAGTTTTACCTTTGTCGAAATATCTTGAGCACGGGATTCCAAGAATACTCGGGTCTTCCCACTTTGGAGTTGCGACTCCGCAGATCGTGAGCTTGTGATGGGCTAAGTTGGGACACCCATGCATGGTTTGATCTTTCAAAAGTCGTGCCCGCGGTTATGTGGCAGATGGGAATTTGTTAATATCCGGTTGTAGATAACTTGACACCTTATTCATGAATACACTACCTGCGTGAGTAACCGTGATGGTATCTTTCCGAAGGGCTTCGGGAAGTGAACACGGTGGGGTTATGTTTGATCGAGAGTAGCTAGGATCACTTCTTGATCAACTTGGCGATCGTTGGCACTTGTTCCCTTCTCGCTCTAAACTCGTAAGCTACTGCTTAGTGCTTGCTGCAAACCTTGTTTATAGACTTTCCACACCTAAGGCTTTGGTAGTTTTGATACCCGGGAACGGGATTGCCGAGTCCTCTGTGGCTCACAGATTCAACACCACACTAGATGCATGTACCGTTGAGAACTATGCAGGAGATGGTTTAGAGCTATACTGGGAGTTCGATGAAGAGCGTGGACGTTACTATGTGTCTTATCCCGACGATCAGTAGTGGCTCTTACTAGGATGATCCGGGCTTGTGTTATTTATTGTATCTTTTTCGTTCGGATTTCGTCCGTAGTCGGACTCTGATGTTATTTTGATGATGTATGTTATTGTATTTCATTGTGTGATGTGGCGAGTGTAAGCCAACTATCATTTTACACTTTCATCCTTGATTTTACACAAGTTGTGCAAAGATACCATACTTGAGATCATTCTAGTATGCGTTTATGTCCTTAAGTCGTGCCTCGACTAGTGGGGGACATAGTCGCATACTGGGCATTACAAGTTGGTATTCAGAGCCTTCTCCAACCTAGGAGCCTATATCGGAGAGTAGGATTTCTTTTTACTACTCATCCCTTCATCGCTCTGGTGAGGACTCCTGACATTGTTCTATCTCCTCTATTCTCAAAAATTCACTAAATTTTTTTAGGATCACGCGAGTATTGTTTGGATTGTTCCGATATCTTTGTGACGAGCACATTGTTCTCGATGCCTCCTGTCATTTAGGGGTTGTGGCAGTGTTCCGGGGAGTTGAGCTCTGAGGTGTTGTCGTCACAAATGTATCGTAGCGGTTCTAGAATACTTAAGACGGCCGACATCGAAAACTCTTCTATGCGGTTAGTGGTGAGATAACCCCGACGTCACCCAGTACTGGGGAGATAGTTTGGGAGTATTGCCACAGCTAGTATAGCGGATGCGTTTCGAAGGTCCGAGGTAAACAGTTTCCGAGGATGACTGGTTATGTGTTGACGGATGGATACAACTGGATGTAGGTTTAGAGTTGAGTGCGCGGTGCTTCCCCTGTATCCCCAACACCAGATTGCATAACCGGAAACCTTCGGGAATTAATAGGTGGGTTTTCAAGTAGCTCGTAGGCATTCTTCCAACGAGTGCATGGTTTGAGGTTTGGGGTTCAACATCGAGTGAAGAGGTTTCATGGGCGTTGTTCCAATTGGGAGTTGCATCTTAAAGGGTCCTTGGCTATTCTGATCCGGGGATTCCAACACCCTTTGTAACACGTTCCATGGGGCATTCAGCACGAACTTGTGGGACGAAGCTTCTATCATGTATTTGTTCCATCTGCACCTTGTTGTTTTATTTACCTTTTGTTCTCTCAAGTGGCTTCTCGAGAAGATTGTTGTACCATTAAACTGTGGAATTCATTCATTCATTTCGTTCGAATGTTTATTGTGAAGTCTTATGTTGCAAATTTCTAGCCATTGATTCATCTTACTTGTTTTGCATCAATGGCTAACGGTTGTCATCATATTCAGGATGGCTCCTAAGAAGGTTCCCAACCCTAACCAAGAGGGTGAAGAAGAGCGTCCTCCTGAACGTCCTCCTTCCCCTCCTCCTCCGTCTGAGGCATGGAGAGCAATTATGCAAGAAACCAACCAGAACACTCAGATGCTCATCCAGATGATGCAGAACTTTCAAGCCAATCAAGCAAATAAAGGCAATCATGGGAACCAATGCCAAGGCAATCTGTTCAATCAACCTCACTTTGCGACACTGAACCAATTCCTAGCAAACCAACCGAAGTCGTTCAGTTACTGTGTGGACCCGCTAGATGCTGAAGATTGGATCACAGACATCAAAAAGCACTTTGAATGCAGTTACGTGAGGCCTGAGGATTATGTCAAGTTTTCCGCTTTCCAACTCAAAGATCAAGCTGCTGATTGGTGGCAACAGTACAAAGATTCCAGAGGTGATCGTGAGATCTCGTGGACTGACTTCTGCAAAGATTTCTGCTCTCATCACATTCCAACCAGTGTCACTGAAGGCATGCGTGAGCAATTCCGCAACCTGAAGCAAGGCACCATGTCCGTCTATCAATACAATGTCAAGTTCCAGAATCTTGCCCGTTATGCGAAGCAAGACATCCCCGACGCCAAGAGCAAGATATATCAGTTCCAAGGTGGTCTGAAAGATGAACTCCAACTTGCTCTCACCTAGTTCGAGCCGGATGAATTTGATCAATTCTACAATATGGCTCTCAAGCAAGAGGCAGCTCATCTCAAGTGTGAAGCTTCCAAAAAGAGGATTAGAGATGATGTTCACTCCTCCTCTTCCTCTCAAGTGGTTTCCAAGCAGCAGAAGTTCTGGCTACCGCCTCCTCCAGTGCTCCGTCCTCCAAGCAGCAACAAGCACTCAGGTGGTCGTGCATTCTCCCACCCACCCAACACAAGCAATCAGTCCAAGCCTCAGTTCCAAGCTTCAAGATCAAGTGGTCCTTATCATCGGCCTCTTTCAGAAGTTACTTGCAACAAGTGTTCTCAAAACGGTCACTATGCTAACAAGTGTCCCAACCCAAGGCGCCTTCCGCCTCCTCAACCTGTTAGCACTGCTATTGTCAAGCACAATCCCAAGCATGCAAGAGTGAATCTGATGAATGCAGCTCAAGCAGAGAATTCTTCAGATGTGATACTTGGTAATCTTCCAGTTAACTCTATACCTGCTAAAGTCTTGTTTGATTCGGGTGCATCATGCTCTTTTATTTCTCACCCATTTGCAAGGAAGCACAATTTTGCCACCAAAAATTTGCCAAGGGAGTTATCAATTGTTTCTCCGGGAAAGATAATGCATTCTAGTGTGTTTGCTCCGGATATATCTATTCATATGGGTGATTACAGTTTTCTGGTTTCTCTAGTTATTCTCAGCAATTCCGACATTGATCTTATTCTGGGGATGGATTGGCTCTCCAAGCATGATGCAAACATTGATTGTGCAAATAAGAAAGTCAAGCTTACTCATCCTGACGAAGACGTGATTATCTTTGCTTCTCGAGATAACACAATCAGGCTTTTCTCTCTCAATGACAAGGGCGAGATTAATGCCATTTCTCAGATTCCGGTGGTTTGTGAATATGAGGATGTATTCCCTGAAGAGCTTCCAGGCATGCCTCCACATTGTCAAGTTGAATTCGTCATTGAACTCAAGCCCGATACCGAGCCAGCATGTCGGCGTCCGTACAAGCTTTCTCCTAATGAGTTGAAGGAGCTGAAGAAACAACTCGATGAGCAAGAACATATGGGTCTAATCAGGCCTAGTACTTCTCCTTGGGGCTGTGGTGTTCTATTTGTCAAGAAGAAGGATGGCACGGAATGCCTTTGCGTTGATTATCGGCCTGAACAAGAAGACAATAAAGAATAAGTATCCGCTCCCCAATATCAATGAATTGTTCGAGCAGCTCAAAGGAGCAAAGGTGTTCTCGAAGCTCGATCTCCGGATGGGTTACCATCAGATTCGTATCCGTGAAGAGGATATTCCCAAGACCGCATTCAGAACAAGCTATGGCTCCTATGAATACACGGTCATGTCTTTCGGCCTTGCAAATGCTCCACCCACTTTCTCTCGGATGATGCACTTCATATTCAACCCCTACACCAATGAATTTGTTCTTGTCTATCTGGATGATATCTTGGTATTCTCCAAGAATGAAGAAGACCATGCCAAGCACCTCCGCTTGGTCCTTGACAGGCTCCGTGAGCACATGCTCTATGCGAAGGTCTCCAAATGTGAATTATGGCTGGATAAAGTCCTATATCTTGGCCATATTATCTCTGCTGAGGGCATTTCTGTGAACCCCGAGAAGGTTGAAGCTATTGTCAACTGGGAACCGCCGCAGAATGTCAAGCAACTCCGAAGCTTCCTTGGTCTCGCTAGCTATTGCAGAAGGTTCGTTGAGAACTTCTCCAAGATTGCCAAGCCTCTTTCCAACTTGCTCCAGAAGAATGTCAAGTACTCCTGGACTCCTGATTGTGATGTGGCATTCAAGACACTCAAAGAGAAGCTCATTTTTGCTCCGGTTCTTACTCCTCCGGATGAGTCCAAGCCTTATGAAGTCTTTTGTGATGCTTCATTGCAAGGTCTTGGTGGTGTTCTCATGCAAGACAAGAAGATTGTGGCATACACTTCTCATGACTTGAAACCAAATGAGAAGAATTACCCCACACATTGTAACACCCCAAAAATATTTATTTGGAGTTTTGAAAACTTTTTCAAAATTTTAGCTAGGATTTAAAATTTTCTTGGAGGGTTCTGTTTGAAGGGTGGGTTTTATTTGATTTAATTATTTTGGAGGTTTTCAAAACTATTTCTTTCTAAAGAAATTTTTGGTTCTGGATTATTTGATTTTCAAAAGCAAAAGCCTTTTTCCACCTTCTCTAGCACCCTAAACCACTCCAAATATTTTTCTGCCACCCCAAGACTGACCTCACAAGTCATACACATCTTCTATGATATTATCCAACTCCTTTCCACTCCACAAAAATATTTCTTCTATATATTTTGAATTCCAAAGATGGAATTTGAAATAATCATAGTTTCTTGACTTTACAAAGGAACTATATTTTTCTATAACTCTTTTGCCACACCAAAATTATCCCTGCATATACATGGTACCCTTAACCCATTTCTTCAAAAACATTTGGTCCCACAGTTCAAAAATTTCAAATTCTACTCAATTCAAATTTGGTCCAGAAATCATTTTTCTGCTCCAAACCATTTCCAAACTCCACCAAAACTTTTGGCCTTCTGGCAAATTCATTTTTGAGCAACCACTCACCACCACAGCAAATCCCATGATCAACTAAGATGATTAACATCATATAGCATTTCATCAAACACTTGGCCTGCATACTGTTCATAACTGAATTTAATTCAGTTAACTGAACTAGTTCAGCCGACAGGGGCCGGCGATGCCGTGCACTCCTCCCCTTCCCCTCCCGCACGGCGTCGTCGCCCGCCTTCAATGCCGCCGCTCCCCCTGGCCCATCGCCCAGCCTCTCCACGCCGGTGAGCTGGCAGCTGGCCGGTGCAGCCACCCCCGAGCTCACCCACGGCGAGGCCGAGCGGACCGCCTCGGCCATCGGCCTCCATTCACTGCGCCGCACCTCCCCTACCTACCTCCCCGCCCACGCGTCGCTCTCCCTCGCTTCTCCGCACAACGGACGCACCGACCACGCCACCCGGGGCCCGTATGGCAGTCGCCGGAGCCGGCCACGCTGCCGCACCCGTGTGGACAGCGCATCACGGACGTGGCAAGCGAGCACGAGCCCGTCCAAGCGGAGGCTTCGGGCGAACTCCACCGGCCTCCTAAATGCCCCGTCGCCCCAGACCACCGGCCAAAACCAACCCCGGCGACATAATTTACTCCGGCGACCTCCGCCCGTCTCGGCCATCCTCGACTCGCCTATAAAAGGGGCCCCCGAACCCCTCCAGCTTCACCATTCGCCTCCACCACCTCCCACTCTTCCTCCTAGCCACCCACCCGGCCACGAGGGGGTCATCTTCTCCCTCTCCGGCCAATGCTCCGCCGCCTCTGTCCACGAGCCAAACCTCGCACTTACTCCACCAGAACCTCCCAAACTCCGCCGATCCACCTCTTTTCCACCACTATACCGAACCCCTAAGCCAATTCCACTCCCCGAGCCCTCTCCGACAAGCCCCAACTTCACCCGAACCACCGTCCGCCGGCGTCGAGCTCACCGCCGTTCAGGTGATCGCCGGTGGCCACCACCACCACCCACGGATGCGGAAGTCCACGCTGGACACACTGCAACCAGCACCGGGCTCTGAAACCCCGGCGATCGTCGCCGGCGATCGCCGCCTCCCCTCTGTACACGCGCGCGAGCGCGCTCAAATTCAAACCTGACGGGTGGCCCCCACCCGTCAGCTCTCTCTCTCTGTTCTCTGTATTCAGCGAAGGCGTACTCTATGCTTTACGCCTTCTCCACGGGAAGGCGTATTCGCTGCCGAACCGTTTTCTTTTAAAACAGCCCAGGGGCTTCTGTTTTGCAGAAAGACCCCTGGTTTTAAAAAGTTAATAGCTTTTAAACTATTAATCCAAACGAGCTGATTCTTTTTGCTAAAATTTTCTTTTCTTCTCTAGTTTATTTTAAGATTTAATTAAAAATATTTTGAGAACTTTTTCTGTTCTGTGTTGGAATTCTCATTCGAATTCAAATTTGAATTTTTCAGAAAAAGAAGAAGGATCTTTTGCTGGAAATTCAGAGGGGTTTTCTCCTGATTATTTTGGACAAGGCAAGCATTATTGAACTTGGGATATGGTGTTTGCATTTTTGCATGGATACATAGTTTGATATTTGCAATGCATATGTTGCATGTTTCATCACTTGTGTGTGCATGGTCATGTCAACTTTTTCCTTGCTTGCATACCACACTAGCAGCTCTCTGACATATATATATGGCTGCTTGATGGCAGAAGTTTTTGCTGCTGGTTTGGACGTGCTAGTGGGCACGGTCCTTTGTTGACACAGTGGTGTCGTGTGATATTGATAGAGGATACTGGTGATATTTTATAATACCTCCTGAGTCTGCCTAGATCGAGTCTTGCTCTATACACCTAGCTGTACACCGTGCTGCCACGGGTCCTTCCGAAAGGAGGGTACGGCCTAGTAAGTTGATAACCCCTGTACGGGTGCATGCCACCCAGATAACCACGATGAAGGTTGTAGCCTGTCATCGGGTCAGGGGCATGGGTGTTTCCGGTTGTAGCCGAGAGGGGGGCACCCCTTGTAATCCGCGCGTTTAATAGTGATCCCATGCTTTTCGGAGGTTGTAGCCTCCCTGACTTAAGGTTTCTGGAGCGATGCTTTGGGTGAGTCCTGGCATCCGGTCGGTGTGTACGCACCAGGCGTGTTTTCAACCCAAAGTCCGTATTGGGTATTAGCCAGTGCACGGTGCTGACTAAGGAAATCCCATACGCGTGGGTAAAGAGTACACCCTCTGCAGAGTTATATCTATTCGAATAGCCGCGTCCACGGTCAAGGACTTAGTTGGGTGGGTCAAGTATCGGTCCCGGTGTCAGTCTCTGGAGGAAAAATAATATACTTGAGCATGTTCATGTTTGCATGATGTTCTTGTTGCAGTCAGTATTATCATGAATTTATTTATGATGAAAATTATGCTTATGGACTAACCCTATGATTTTATTGTTACCTTCCCGAGTGTCTCAGGGGCTGGCTAGACTACCCCGGACACTCGCATTTCTTTTTAAGACCTTTTGTGGCGTCCCTCGAGTGTCAGGCGGTTTATCACACCACTACTCTTGTGGACACCCGACTGGCATTTCTTTTTAAAGTCCTTTTTGTGGCGTCCCTCGAGTGTCAGGCGGTTTATCACGCCACTACTCTTGCGGATACCCGACTGGCATTTCTCTTCAAGCCCTACCGTGGTGTCACTTGACATCCGACCGGCATTCTTTTTATTTATTTATATTATTGAAACTAATATTTATTTTTGTACTAACCCTGTTGCACCATGCCAAGTTTTGATAATTGTTGCATGCATGTAGTTCATCTACCATGACATTCGCATGTTCATAATGTTTGCGAGTACATTCAAAGTACTCACTGGCTTGTCCCTGGCTATTTACTTGGCCAGACTTGGAGGAGGACGAGCTTTTGGAGGAGAATTGCGCTAGCGAGGCCGACGCTTAGAAGGTTCCCAGTCAGCACACCTGTGTCATGGAGTCTATCACTTGTATCATCCGTCAAGCTTCCGCCACACCAATAAAATAGTCAAGCCTCACACTGACGCTTGACTCTATGCTAGTATATCAGTGTTGAGTTCCACCATCCACTGTCACATTCCGCCACCTTAGCGCGTTGAGTTGTTGTAATAAATTGTTGAGTCACCCTGACTCAACCCTGTGTAATATTATATTGTACTGGTTATCTATATCAAGGTTGTCCACTGGTTGTTCTTGGGAGCCAGTGTGACTTAAGGCTATTCTGTGATTTATTTCCCAGAAATGAGCCTGACAGACCTTGGTATCAGAGCCAGGCTGACTGTAGGAACTTTAGGCGCGATCGCTAGTCACCGAGTCAGTGCTGACATTTTTTTTCCAGCATGCATCTCATGCATCGTAGCAAATTTTCCTTAGTCATCATACAATTATGACTTGGCTACTTGGATTTTTGTCTACTGTTGTAGATGGCTGGTGGCAGCTGCCCATCGCAGGTTTTCGCCAACGAGCCTGCGGGATTCTCCCGTCTTCTCGCGAGCATCGCGAGGGACGCGATGGGATCTCTCGGGCGTCCGGAGTACGTCATTTACCCTGACAAGATCTCAGAGACCCTGACTATGTACCAGGCTTCGGTATATATTCGGGGTGGTGTTTCCGTATCTTTCCGCAACTATCGCTTCATGGGGAGAGCCATGCCCACTGAGAGGCATGCTATCCAGATGGCCGCACGTGAGGCTATCGCTCGTCTCAGGGACATCCTGCCTGTTATGCAGAACCGTCCCTACTACTACCTGCCTTGCCACGTTCCATATACTAGCCACTATGCCTTTTCCTGCACCATAGGGGAAAGGGATCTGGCTATCGAGCCACTTGTCCAGTACATCATGGCCTTGGAGTCAGCTTTCACCTCCCTGGTAGATGACTATCTCACTGCGCGGATGGACTTGTCTCGTGCGAGAGTTATTCGCAGGAGCGAGTACCGCTCTCCTTCGCCTCGTGCTCCACACACTTCCACTCTACCAAATACTTCTCTGGCTAGTCCCGCGGCTCAGCGCTCGACCTTGTCTGGCGATGCTAGCCGTCTGGTTGCACCCACTCCGACCCGAGCTTCTCCACTGACGAGCACGGTGCCACCTCCAGCAGGCACGGCATCAACGACTACCCGACTAGAGGCGATTCCCGAGGAGGAGGAGGAGGGCGAGATCGCATCCTGGGTGCCGTGTCTGACTCTCACTCTCAGCAGGACCTAGGATGGGCTGTGTGGGCTGACGCGGTTATTCTCACCAGATGACCGCTTGGGAACACGGATGTAATATGTTTATCTCCTGTTCTGCCTATCCTTTGTAAGATAGCGATGTTAGGACCGCAAGTCGATGAGAGCGCGGAGAGTGCGCTAGTAGAAATAAATGATCTTGTATGATACAGTTTCCGCATGCATCCTGTATAATTATATCCTGTATAATTAAATCCTGCTTGTATAATTAAATTACGTGTGTAATATAACTGGCTGCCTTGTCTTACCTTGTCCTGGGGGGAAAAACTTATTTGGAAATTTATTTTCTGCTATTTTGATTATTTTCTTTGGTGTTATGCAAATACCCCAGAAAGAAAATGCATCGTCCCTGGACCCGTTCTATGCCAACTCCACCTGAGAACAACTCTGGACAGATGGGAAATAATTTTACTCAAGGGCAGACAAGTCAGCAAAGCAGTGATTCAGCTTTCTCGCAAGTATGTCGCCTATATGAGCAGAGTCAGCAACAGCATCAGGAGATGATGCAGCATTTGATTAACATGGGAAATCACCATGAACAACAGCAACCCAGGTCCAAACTGTCTGAGTTACAAAAGACCCGCCCGACGGTCTTTACTCACACTGACAAGCCACTAGAGGCAGACGACTGGCTTCGAGACATGGAAATAAAATTGGTCATTGCCCAGTGTACTGACCAGGAAAAGGTGCTGTACACACCACACTATTTTTCTGGAACGGCTGCTTCGTGGTGGGAAAACTTATGTCACACCCACCCTGACGGAGCAAATATGACATGGGAGCAATTCAAGGAGAATTTCCGAGGAGCACATATCCCTAATAGCATTATGAAATTGAAGAAGAGGGAATTTGAGGATCTCAAACAACGGGGCTCCACAGTATCCCAATATCTGGATCAGTTTACTCAGTTGGCCCGGTACGCCAACGACGAATATATGACAGATAACAAAAAGATGGAAAAATTTCTCGACGGACTTATTTCATCTCTAAAGTGCTAGCTGATGGTTCATACCTTTCCAGACTTTAAGACACTTGTGGATAAGGCTATTATTCTGGAAAATGAACACCGCAATATGGATGAGGCTCGCAAGCGTCGCATGAACCAGTCAGTACAGGTTCGCAACAACAGGCCCAGGAATGATGTTCAAAAACCAGTAATAACCCGACCAACAACTACAGCTCCACCACAGAACCGCAGTGCATTCCACAATAGGACCAAGGATACAGCTTTTTATCCTGGAGTCACCTGTTATTCCTGTGGAGAAGCGGGGCATTATGATAAACAGTGCCCAAAACAAGGAAACAACCCTCCCAAAGCCAACAACAACAACAATGGCCGTGGTGCGACCAACGCTCCGCGACGCAATAACTTCAACCCCAATAACAACCACAAGCAAGGACATATCAACCACGTGACTTTTGAGGAAGCTCAGAACGCACCGGATATCGTGTTTGGTACGTTCCCCGCCAACTCAGTAGATGCTACAATTTTATTTGATTCCGGAGCTTCCCACTCTTGCATTTCTAAAAGATTTGCCTCGAAGAATCAGTTTTCCTTTTTGCCGTTGCAAAATTCCATGGTTATTCAGTCCCCGGGATCAAAGCAAAATACTCAATGGTACTGCAAGGATGTAAACATCGAAATTGAAGGAATGGGATTCCTAGCCAATCTCATCGTATTGGACGCAGTTGATTTGGACATTATTCTGGGAATGGATTGGTTAACCACAAACAAAGGTTTCATAGACTGCTATAACCGCACGGTAACTCTTATCAATTGCCAAGGAAAGACAATAAAAGTGGGTACAAGGAAGATTGCCACATCCAAAGGGAAATTAAATCAAGTGGATACGGTGGAATTAAGTAAGGTTCCTGTAGTCTGTGAATATCCTGGTGTATTCCCTGAAGAGTTACCAGGAATGCCTCCGGACCGCGAAATTGAGTTCGTTATTGAACTAGCACCCGGAACGACACCCATATACAAGAAGCCGTACCGTATGGCCCCAACGGAATTGGCAGAATTAAAGAAACAAATTAAGGAGTTGATGGAAAAAGGTTACGTTCGACCCAGCTCGTCACCATGGGGGTCGCCAGTTTTATTCGCCAAAAAGAGGGATGGTACCCTACGGCTATGTATTGATTACAGGGCACTTAATATGGTCACTATCAAGAATAAATATCCACCGCCCAGAATCAACGATTTGTTTGAGCAGCTAGCAGAAGCTAAAGTCTTCTCGAAAATAGACCTAAGATCGGGTTATCATCAGTTAAAAATTCGGACGACGGACATACCTAAGACGGCATTTACTACCAGATACGGATTATATGAATTCACAGTGATGCCGTTCGGTTTAACCAATGCCCCGGCGTATTTTGTACATCTCATGAACAAGGTTTTTATGAAATATTTGGATAAATTTGTGGTGGTATTTATCGATGACATACTTATTTACTCTAAGACGCCCGAAGAACATGAGCAGCATCTTCGGATAGTACTGGAAGAGATAAGAAAACATCAGCTATACGCCAAATTCAGTAAATGTGAATTTTGGTTGAGAGAAGTTGGTTTCCTTGGGCACGTATTGACCCAAGATGGAATCGCTGTGGACCCGGGAAAAGTAAAGGATGTGTTGGGATGGAAGCAACCCACAAACGTAACGGAAGTCAGAAGTTTTCTTGGCCTAGCGGGCTATTATCGAAGGTTTATTGAAGGGTTCTCCACTATAGCCAGACCCATGACCCAGTTACTCAAGAAAGACAAGAAGTTTGAATGGACTGAAGCTTGTGAAAAGAGTTTTCAGGAGTTGAAAAAGAGGTTAACAACATCACCAGTCCTGGTTGTGCCCGATGTGCACAAAAATTTTGATATATAATGTGACGCATCCGGGAAAGGCCTTGGATGTGTGTTAATGCAGGAAGGAAAAGGAGTGGCTTACACCTCAAGACAGCTACGGCGACATGAGGAAAATTACCCCGTTCATGATCTGGAACTCGCTGCAGTAATACACGCACTCAAAGAGTGGCGACACTATCTTCTGGGGAACCGATGTGAAATATACACGGACCACAAAAGTCTTAAGTATATTTTCACGCAGCCAGAATTAAATTTGAGACAACGACGTTGGCTTGAACTAATTAAGGATTATGACGTAGGAATTCACTATCACCCAGGTAAAGCCAATGTTGTGGCAGATGCCCTCAGCAGGAATCCATGCGCCGGTGATGACAGTGTACAACTCTCGCAACATGTGTTCAGCCAGGAATTTGCCAAGCTTAACATGACACTAGTCACGGAGGGGACCATTTCCCAGTTGGAAATAAAACCAACATTAGAGGACCAGATCAGAGAAGCCCAGAAGGGACACCCAAGTATCGAAGGGATTAGGAAAAAGATGAAACTGGGCAGGGCGCCCGAATTTATTGAAGACAGCCAAGGAGTTATTTGGTTTGGACAGAGATTATGCGTACCAAACATTGAAGATTTAAAACAGCAAATAATGGCAGAGGCGCATACCACTCCATATTCCATTCACCCCGGAGGGACCAAAATGTATAAGGATCTACAGGAGAGATTCTGGTGGCACGGGATGAAAAGGGATATAGCCATATATGTGGCATGTTGTGATACCTGCCAACGTGTGAAGGCGGAACACCAGAGACCAGCAGGGTTGTTGCAACCAATTAAGGTTCCTGAATGGAAATGGGATAGAATTGGAATGGATTTTGTTGTTGGTTTGCCAAGGTCACGCCATGGGAATGATGCTATCTGGGTAATAACAGATTCGCTAACCAAGGTAGCACATTTCATTCCGGTAAAAACCACCTACTCAACACAGAGGCTAGCCAGGCTGTACCTATCCAGGATTGTTTGTCTACATGGGGTACCCAAAATAATTGTCTCTGACAGAGGCACCCAATTTGTCTCTAGATTTTGGGAACATCTACAGCAAGCCTTAGGCACGCAACTGGCTTTCAGCACAGCATACCACCCGCAGACCGGAGGACAGACAGAGCGGGTAAATCAAATATTAGTAGACATGTTGAGAGCATGTGTGCTTACCTACGGAGTCAGTTGGGAGGATAGTTTGCCTTATGCAGAATTCTCCTACAACAACAGTTATCAAGCTAGCCTAAAAATGTCACCTTTCGAAGCATTATACGGACGACGATGCCGGACCCCACTAAATTGGTCTGAAACCGGAGACAGCCGAATTTTTGGACCAGAATTACTAATAGAGGCAGAAACCAAAGTCAAGCTTATTCAGGACCGACTAAGGGCAGCTCAAAGCCGACAGAAGAGTTATTATGATCAAAAACACCGCCAGGTCCACTTTGAGCCCAATGACTACGTATATCTTAGAGTATCTCCGACAAGGGGACTACAGAGATTTAAGGTCAAAGGGAAATTAGCACCAATATTTATTGGACCGTTCAAAGTAACCGCAAGAAGGGGCAAGGTTGCCTATCAACTGGAATTACCAGCAGAATTATCAGATGTTCACGATGTGTTCCATGTGTCTCAGCTGAGGAAGTGTGTTAGCAACCCGGAAAAGCAAATTCAGCACCAAGAATTAGACCTTCAACCCGATCTTACCTATCGGGAACGTCCTATAAGAATTTTGGAGGAGTCTGAACGGAGGACCCGACAAAACGTAATAAAATTTTACAAAGTCCAATGGAGCAATCACACCGAGGAAGAAGCAACATGGGAAAGAGAAGATCACTTAAGGACTGAGTATCCGTACCTGTTTGAGGGACAGCTGAAATCTCGGGGACGAGATTTTTCTTAAGGGGGTAGGTGTTGTAACACCCAAAAAATATTTATTTGGAGTTTTGAAAACTTTTTCAAAATTTTAGCTAGGATTTAAAATTTTCTTGGAGGGTTCTGTTTGAAGGGTGGGTTTTATTTGATTTAATTATTTTGGAGGTTTTCAAAACTATTTCTTTCTAAAGAAATTTTTGGTTCTGGATTATTTGATTTTCAAAAGCAAAAGCCTTTTTCCACCTTCTCTAGCACCCTAAACCACTCCAAATATTTTTCTGCCACCCCAAGACTGACCTCACAAGTCATACACATCTTCTATGATATTATCCAACTCCTTTCCACTCCACAAAAATATTTCTTCTATATATTTTGAATTCCAAAGATGGAATTTGAAATAATCATAGTTTCTTGACTTTACAAAGGAACTATATTTTTCTATAACTCTTTTGCCACACCAAAATTATCCCTGCATATACATGGTACCCTTAACCCATTTCTTCAAAACATTTGGTCCCACAGTTCAAAAATTTCAAATTCTACTCAATTCAAATTTGGTCCAGAAATCATTTTTCTGCTCCAAACCATTTCCAAACTCCACCAAAACTTTTGGCCTTCTGGCAAATTCATTTTTGAGCAACCACTCACCACCACAGCAAATCCCATGATCAACTAAGATGATTAACATCATATAGCATTTCATCAAACACTTGGCCTGCATACTGTTCATAACTGAATTTAATTCAGTTAACTGAACTAGTTCAGCCGATAGGGGCCGGCGATGCCGTGCACTCCTCCCCTTCCCCTCCCGCACGGCGTCGTCGCCCGCCTTCAATGCCGCCGCTCCCCCTGGCCCATCGCCCAGCCTCTCCACGCCGGTGAGCTGGCAGCTGGCCGGTGCAGCCACCCCCGAGCTCACCCACGGCGAGGCCGAGCGGACCGCCTCGGCCATCGGCCTCCATTCACTGCGCCGCACCTCCCCTACCTACCTCCCCGCCCACGCGTCGCTCTTCCTCGCTTCTCCGCACAACGGACGCACCGACCACGCCGCCCGGGGCCCGTATGGCAGTCGCCGGAGCCGGCCACGCCGCCGCACCCGTGCGGACAGCGCATCACGGACGTGGCAAGCGAGCACGAGCCCGTCATGGCGGAGGCTTCGGGCGAACTCCACCGGCCTCCTAAATGCCCCGTCGCCCCAGACCACCGGCCAAAACCAACCCCGGCGACCTAATTTACTCCGGCGACCTCCGCCCGTCTCGGCCATCCTCGACTCGCCTATAAAAGGGGCCCCCGAACCCCTCCAGCTTCACCATTCGCCTCCACCACCTCCCACTCTTCCTCCTAGCCACCCACCCGGCCACGAGGGGGTCATCTTCTCCATCTCCGGCCACCGCTCCGCCGCCTCTGTCCACGAGCCAAACCTCGCACTTACTCCACCAGAACCTCCCAAACTCCGCCGATCCACCTCTTTTCCACCACTATACCGAACCCCTAAGCCAATTCCACTCCCCGAGCCCTCTCCGACGAGCCCCAACTTCACCCGAACCACCGTCCTCCGGCGTCGAGCTCACCGCCGTTCAGGTGATCGCCGGTGGCCACCACCACCACCCACGGATGCGGAAGTCCACGCTGGACACACTGCAACCAGCACCGGGCTCTGAAACCCCGGCGATCGTCGCCGGCGATCGCCGCCTCCCCTCTGTACACGCGCGCGAGCGCGCTCAAATTCAAACCTGACGGGTGGCCCCCACCCGTCAGCTCTCTCTCTCTGTTCTCTGTATTCAGCGAAGGCGTACTCTATGCTTTACGCCTTCTCCACGGGAAGGCGTATTCGCTGCCGAACCATTTTCTTTTAAAACAGCCCAGGGGCTTCTGTTTTGCAGAAAGACCCCTGGTTTTAAAAAGTTAATAGCTTTTAAACTATTAATCCAAACGAGCTGATTCTTTTTGCTAAAATTTTCTTTTCTTCTCTAGTTTATTTTAAGATTTAATTAAAAATATTTTGAGAACTTTTTCTGTTCTGTGTTGGAATTCTCATTCGAATTCAAATTTGAATTTTTCAGAAAAAGAAGAAGGATCTTTTGCTGGAAATTCAGAGGGGTTTTCTCCTGATTATTTTGGACAAGGCAAGCATTATTGAACTTGGGATATGGTGTTTGCATTTTTGCATGGATACATAGTTTGATATTTGCAATGCATATGTTGCATGTTTCATCACTTGTGTGTGCATGGTCATGTCAACTTTTTCCTTGCTTGCATACCACACTAGCAGCTCTCTGACATATATATATGGCTGCTTGATGGCAGAAGTTTTTGCTGCTGGTTTGGACGTGCTAGTGGGCACGGTCCTTTGTTGACACAGTGGTGTCGTGTGATATTGATAGAGGATACTGGTGATATTTTATAATACCTCCTGAGTCTGCCTAGATCGAGTCTTGCTCTATACACCTAGCTGTACACCGTGCTGCCACGGGTCCTTCCGAAAGGAGGGTACGGCCTAGTAAGTTGATAACCCCTGTACGGGTGCATGCCACCCAGATAACCACGATGAAGGTTGTAGCCTGTCATCGGGTCAGGGGCATGGGTGTTTCCGGTTGTAGCCGAGAGGGGGGCACCCCTTGTAATCCGCGCGTTTAATAGTGATCCCATGCTTTTCGGAGGTTGTAGCCTCCCTGACTTAAGGTTTCTGGAGCGATGCTTTGGGTGAGTCCTGGCATCCGGTCGGTGTGTACGCACCAGGCGTGTTTTCAACCCAAAGTCCGTATTGGGTATTAGCCAGTGCACGGTGCTGACTAAGGAAATCCCATACGCGTGGGTAAAGAGTACACCCTCTGCAGAGTTATATCTATTCGAATAGCCGCGTCCACGGTCAAGGACTTAGTTGGGTGGGTCAAGTATCGGTCCCGGTGTCAGTCTCTGGAGGAAAAATAATATACTTGAGCATGTTCATGTTTGCATGATGTTCTTGTTGCAGTCAGTATTATCATGAATTTATTTATGATGAAAATTATGCTTATGGACTAACCCTATGATTTTATTGTTACCTTCCCGAGTGTCTCAGGGGCTGGCTAGACTACCCCGGACACTCGCATTTCTTTTTAAGACCTTTTGTGGCGTCCCTCGAGTGTCAGGCGGTTTATCACACCACTACTCTTGTGGACACCCGACTGGCATTTCTTTTTAAAGTCCTTTTTGTGGCGTCCCTCGAGTGTCAGGCGGTTTATCACGCCACTACTCTTGCGGATACCCGACTGGCATTTCTCTTCAAGCCCTACCGTGGTGTCACTTGACATCCGACCGGCATTCTTTTTATTTATTTATATTATTGAAACTAATATTTATTTTTGTACTAACCCTGTTGCACCATGCCAAGTTTTGATAATTGTTGCATGCATGTAGTTCATCTACCATGACATTCGCATGTTCATAATGTTTGCGAGTACATTCAAAGTACTCACTGGCTTGTCCCTGGCTATTTACTTGGCCAGACTTGGAGGAGGACGAGCTTTTGGAGGAGAATTGCGCTAGCGAGGCCGACGCTTAGAAGGTTCCCAGTCAGCACACCTGTGTCATGGAGTCTATCACTTGTATCATCCGTCAAGCTTCCGCCACACCAATAAAATAGTCAAGCCTCACACTGACGCTTGACTCTATGCTAGTATATCAGTGTTGAGTTCCACCATCCACTGTCACATTCCGCCACCTTAGCGCGTTGAGTTGTTGTAATAAATTGTTGAGTCACCCTGACTCAACCCTGTGTAATATTATATTGTACTGGTTATCTATATCAAGGTTGTCCACTGGTTGTTCTTGGGAGCCAGTGTGACTTAAGGCTATTCTGTGATTTATTTCCCAGAAATGAGCCTGACACACATGATCTTCAGCTAGCAGCAGTTGTACATGCCTTGATCACTTGGAGACACCTTCTGTTGGGCAGAAAAGTGGACATCTTCACCGATCACAAGAGCTTGAAGTACATCTTCACTCAGCCAAACCTTAACCTTCAGCAGACTCGTTGGGTTGAGATGATTCAAGAGTACGATCCAAGCATTGAGTATACTCCTGGCAAGGCCAATGTCATTGTAGATGCCTTGAGCAGAAAGGCGTATTGCAACAGTCTCCTTCTCGAACCGTTCCAGCCTGAACTTTGTGAATCATTCAGGAAGCTCAACCTCCAAGTCGTTCCGCAAGGCTTTCTTGCAAACCTTCAAGTTGCTCCTACCTTGGAAGATCAAATCCGTGAGGCCCAACTCAGTGATGCTATAGTGCAGAAAGTGAAACATGGTATTGCTAAGGGTACTCCCAAGTACAAGTGCTATCGTGTTGATGAGAAAGACACCTTGTTCTTTGAGGACATGATTGTGGTTCCCAAGGGTGATCTCAGGAATCTCATAATGAACGAAGCACATGACTCCCTCCTCTCGATACATCCAGGAAGTTACAAGATGTATCATGACCTCAAGAAATCATATTGGTGGACTCACATGAAAAGGGAGATTGCCCAATTCGTGGATGAATGTGATGTCTACAAAAGAGTGAAGGCAGAGCATCAACGTCCAACTGGAATCCTTCAACCTCTACCTATTCCCGAGTGGAAGTTCGATCACATTGAGATGGATTTCGTCATCGGTTTTCCCAAGTCCAAGAAGGGAAATGATGCTATCTTTGTGGTGATTGACAAGCTAATTAAAGTAGCTCATTTTCTTCCTGTCAAAGAATCCATCAACGCAGCTCAGCTGGCAGAGATGTACACCTCTAGAATTGTTTATTTGCATGGCATTCCTCAAGTGATCTCCTCAGACCGTGGAAGCTTGTTCACCTCCAAGTTCTGGGATTCCTTTCAGTCAGCCATGGGCACAAAGATTCGCTTCAGTACTGCGTTTCACCCTCAGACTAGTGCTCAAGTCGAAAGAGTGAACCAGATCCTCGAAGATATGCTAAGAGCTTGTGTCATCTCCTTCGGTATGAAATGGGAAGATTACCTTCCATTTGCCGAATTCTCCAACAACAACAGCTTCCAAGCAAGTGCAGGAAAAGCTCCGTTTGAAATCCTCTATGGCAGAAAGTGCCGTACCCCACTCAACTGGTCCAAGACTGGTGAACGTCAACTCCCTGGAAATGATTTGATCTCAGAACCCGAAGAAATGTGCAAAGTCATATGTGAGAATCTCAAAGCCGCGCAATCGCGTCAAAAGAGCTACTATGACGGCAAGCATCGTGACTTGGCTTTTGACATTGGAGACCATGTCTATCTCCGTGTTTCTCCCATGAAGGGCACTCAGAGGTTCGGTATCAAGGGCAAGCTTGCTCCAAGATACATGGTCCCTTTCAAGATTCTTGGCAAGAGAGGCGATCTAGCCTACCAACTCGAGCTTCCCTCCAACTTTGCATATGTGCATGATGTGTTTCATGTGTCTCAACTTCGCAAGTGCTTCAAGACGCCTGGACGCACCATTCCATTCGAAGAGATTGATCTTCAACAAGACTTGTCTTATCGTGAGCACCCCGTTGCTATCCTTGAAGAAACTAAGCACAAGACCCGCAACAAGTCCATCAAATTCTTGAAAGTCAAGTGGTCACACCATACCGACCGAGAAGCTACATGGGAACAAGAAGATCATCTCCGTTCTGAGTATCCCTCCTTCTTTCAGTCCTAGATCTCGGGACGAGATCTTTTTGTAGTGGAGGAGAGTTTGTAACACCCCATATGTGATACCTTCCATTTATTGCAATATAATCTTCGTTGACTTAATCAATTCCATTCTGGGCTCTCTTTCATTTTGAGTTTCTTCATTTTTGCGTGTGCGTGTGTGCATTTCATCCATGTCAGGTCATCATGTGCATTGCATTGCATTCGTGTTGTCACTTGCACCCGGTCATACTCGTCTCTTCCCGTTGTCCATTTCGAGTTCCACACTCAGACACGTGCTCGTGGCACCTCCGAGTCCTTCTTTCGTTTGTGGCCGTGAAACGTTCTCAGAATGAGGCGAGACTTGTCGTACGTTGTTGTTTTAGTACGTGTAGGCCGCCTGTCAAGTTTCATCGCGTTTGGAGGTCGTTTGATACTCCAACGATTAACCTCGTGGGCTAAAAGATCCTCTTGCTTTTGGCCCAAGAGCCCTTCATAACAGCCCACTAACCCAGCACAACCACTCGCATCCTATCGGTCGTCGGATCGTGATCGTGTGGGTGAAAACCGCACCCCATTTGGACACTCCTAGCTCCCTCTACCTATAAAACAGCCCCATCCCCTTCTTTTTGGGTAAGAAACCCTAGATCTGTCTCCCTCTCCGCGCCAGACACGTCCGGACGCCGCCGGACGTGTCCAGCTGCCACGCCCGGCCAATCTCTACACGTCATGTGGCTCCCACCGCCGGCTCCTCCACCGCGCCGACCGGGCCCGCCCGGCCCGCGCCTCTGTGCCTGCGTGCCCACGCCCGCCACCGCCACCTTCGCCTCCGGCGCTTCCCGCCGCCGCGGCGCTCGTCACCGCCGCCGGCGCCGCTTCCTCCGCCGCCTAGCGTGCCGGCCTCGCCTCGCGGCCGCGTCCCTCTTCTCCACCGCCATCGCCGCCACCACAGTCTGTCGCCCCGCCGCCTGGCTTCCTTGCCACCGCCGCCGCTCGGTAGCGCCGCCGCCGCGCCGGCAGCTTCGGGCGCCGCTCCAGCCGGCCTTCTCTTCCCCGACCTCCGCCGGCTGCCCGGAGCTTCGGCACTCGCCGTCGTCCCGTCCCTCGTCCGCATCCGGCCGGCCCCCGCCGGACAGCCACCGCGCCTCCTCACCGCCGCCTCCCGGAGCTCCTCCGGCGAGCAACTCCAGCGATCCCGATCCGGATCGGGATCGGGATCAGATCCACCAACTCCGCCAACCAAACGGCCGGCTCCGTCCGGATCCCTCCGTCCCGGAATCCCTCCGTCCCGCGTTGACTTTTCGTGGAGGTATAATTCCACCAAGTCCCCGGATCTGTTAAATTTGTTGCCTCCTTCATCATGCAATATCTTTTTGCCCGGTGCTCCGTTTTGCACGTATGATATGTCGAAATGTTCGTCTCGTCGTGCTCTACATGTTAGTGTCAGTTTCATGCATGTTAGAGTTCATCTAGTTGACTTAATCTTCGTGGCAAGAGTGCTTCGTGTTGAAACTGTTTCAGCACTTGTTGTCTGTGTAAATTTGTTGGCATGTTCGAGGGCTAGTAACTTTGTGCATGTTGGTCATAATGGAGTGAATGATATGTCCAGATCTTCGTTGTGAAAAGCTCTACATGATGGTTGCTGTAGCATTCATGTTAGATGTCATATTGGTAAGTTTATCTCTATTGCAAAAGTGCATTTGGCTGATAAGTTTCTGAACTTGTTATGAGATGAGGTTTTGTCTCTCTTGTGTAGATTAATCCATTTGTCATATGAGCTAGGTGTCAACATGAGTTTTGCTCTTGAGTATGTGATCTACATGATAGATTCATTATCATGCCATGCTATGTCTAGAAATGAGTGCAACATGCTTGTTAACATGTCATCATGATGTTAAATTTTTGCTAAGTGTGAATCTGGTAATTTTTTATGCCATGTATCCATGATGCCATCGTCTTTGTTGTGCATGTTTAGAGTTGTCCAGTGGATGTTCCTTGATGTATATGTTATGATCTAGCTATCCATGCTCTTGTTTGCCAAGATGCCATGCTGTAGCTTGTTGTTATGAGGCCCTCAAGTTGCTATAAAATGTTTCTGACAGCATGCCCAGATATTGCAAAGTCTGGATAAACTTTTGCACTTTTGCCATGGTGTTTGGGACATGTTCTAGTATGTTGTAGAAGTAGCCCATGTGGTTATTCCTGAATAGCATGTTATGTATGTTATTGCCATGCCTTTTTCTTGCATGATGGCTTCCTGTAACTTGTTATTTTCATGCTCTCAAGTGACTATAAAATGTATCTGTCAGCATGTTATCAACAAGTTCAGTTTTGCCACGAGTGTAGCTAGTGTTCTATGCATCCTATGAGCATGTTTTTGCTTTGAGTAGCTTCTCAAATATGTCTTCTTGCCATTGGTTATCTTAACTTGCCATGCTATGCTTTGAGTTGAGTTGCACAAGCTTGCAAACATGCCTATTCGTTGTAATTCTGCCATGCCTTGTAATTTTCACCAAGTCTGAGAATTCTGTAAATTTATTGCCACTTGCCATGCTTGTTTAATTGTGTTCCAGCAAGGTTTTGGGTGTGCTCTAAGTTCATGCTTGTTAAGTATCATGTCTATTTCACATCCATGCCCTTTGTCTCCATGTTTGGGTGCTGTAGCATAATTATTTCTTGCTCCAAAGATGCCATGTTGCTGTAAACTGTAGTTTTGCTTGAATTTTGTTTTGCTTGCCATTTGCAAACCGTGCATCCGTTTCCGATGATCTTTATATCCATTTCAACGGAAATCTTCCCCTCTATCTAGTGGATTGCTTGGTTTCCCAAGATGAGGCCATTTCCATCATCTTCTCCGTAGACTCAAGAGCTTCCTCATGCATACGCACATCATACTCGCATCCCTTGATATGACTTGCATCATGTTGATTGTGCATTGCACCGTGTATGATATTGTGTTGTTGTTGTGTTCTTGTGTTGGGTAGAGCCGGGAGCCAATTCGGAGTACGAGGTTCCTACCGAGGCTGAGTTTGAGGAGCAAGGTTACGATCCCTTCGTGGAATCAACAGGCAAGATGACCATTCCCTGATATCACTTCTATATTTGCCTATGCTAGATGTCTTGCTCTTTAGATATTGCCTCGATGCCTATTCATGTTTGTCAGCCCTCCTATTGTTGCCATGAAACTCTCTAACCACCTTCCTAGCAAACCGTTGTTTGGCTAAGTACGCATCGCTCAGCTCCTCTTATAGCGTTGTTAGTTGCAGGTGAAGTTTTGAAGATTGCCCCATGCTGAAGTTGTTTTTTTTTGACTATGTACTGCAAGGCAACAGCCTCACGGTGTCATGATGAAGTTGTTGTTGGGATATCACAATATATATTTTGTTAAACTAATTCACCTATATATTGGTAATGGGTGGAAGGCTAAGCCTCTTGCTTGGTGTTTTGTTCCACTCATGCCACCCTAGGAACCGATAAACCGGTGTTATGTTCCTTGATTTTGCGTTCCTAACTCAGTTGGGGTTTATGGGCCCCCCTTGATAATTCGCTCTATGATAAAGCTTTTCCAGCAAGGCCCAACTTTGGTTTTACATTTGCCTAATAACTAAAACTTGCATAGGGCGTTGCAAACCCTAGTTCTTAATTAACTTGACACCTTATTCATGAATACACTACATGCGTGAGTAACCGTGATGGTCTCTTTCCGAAGGGCTTCGGGAAGTGAACACGGTGGGGTTATGTTTGATCGAGAGTAGCTAGGATCACTTCTTGATCAACTTGGCGATTGTTGGCACTTGTTCTCTTCTTGCTCTAAACTCGTAAGCTAGTCCTTAGTGCTTGTTGCAAACCTTGTTTATAGCCTTTCCACACCTAAGGCTTTGGTAGTTTTCATACCCGAGAACGGGATTGCTGAGTCCTTTGTGGCTCACAGATTCAACACCACACCAGATGCAGGTACCGTTGAGAACTATGCAGGAGATGGCTCAGAGCTGTACTGGGAGTTCGATGAAGAGCGTGGACGTTACTATGTGTCTTATCCCGATGATCAGTAGTGGCTCTTACATGGATGATCCGGGCTTGTGTTATTTATGGTATCTTTTTCGTTCAGATTTCGTCCGTAGTCGGACTCTGATGTTATTTTGATGATGTATGTTATTGTATTTCATAGTGTGACGTGGTGAGTGTAAGCCAACTGTCCTTTTACACTCTCATCCCTGATTTTACACAAGTTGTGCAAAGATACCATACTTGAGATCATTCTAGTATGCGTTTATGTCATTAAGTCGTGCCTCGACACGTGGGGGACATAGCCGCATACTGGGCATTACACGTTTGCACCCATATGTCCCGAGTCCGCTCGCAGAATGGGTCGCAATGATGAAACTGCCAAGGAAAAACCTATCGGGACATGATCATGCCAAGAAGACTGTTAAGGGCCCGACCCTTACGACAATAACGACAATGCAATACTGGCAGGCAACCAAGACATGCACAAAGGATTAATCGTATGAACACCAACGAGTAAACTCAGCAAGGGATAGGCATGCAACTAAGATTAGGAGAAAGCATCAGTTTATCATACAGACATACATGATACGTCTCCAACGTATCTGTAATTTTTGATTGTTCCATGCTATTATATTATCTGTTTTGGATGTTTAATGGGCTTTATTATACACTTTTATATTATTTTTGGGACTAACCTACTGACCCAAGGCCTAGTGCAAATTGTTGTTTTTTTTGCCTATTTCAGTGTTTCGCAGAAAAGGAATATCAAACGGAGTCCAAATGGAGTGAAACCTTCGGGAGGATCGTATTTGGAACAAACGCAACCCAGAAGAATTGGAGTACACGCCAGGGAAGCCACAAGGTGGCCACAAGGCAGGGAGCACGCCTCCCACCCTCGTGGGCCCCTCGTAGCTCCACCGACATGCCTCTTCGTCCTATATATACCCATGTACCCTGAAAACATCTGAGAACACAACGAAACCCTAATTCCACCGCCACAACCTTCTGTACCCGTGAGATCCCATTTGGGGCCTGTTCCGGAGCTCCACTGGAGGGGGAATCGACCACGGAGGGCTTCTACATCAACACCATAGCCTCTCCGATGAGTTGTGGGTAGTTTACCATAGACCTCCGGGTCCATAGTTATTAGCTAGATGGCTTCTCATCTCTCTTTGGATCTCAATACAAAGTTCTCCTCGATCTTCTTGGAGATCTATTTGATGTAATTCTTTTTGCGGTGTGTTTGTCGAGATCCGATGAATTGTGGGTTTATGATCAATATTATCTATGAACAATATTTGATTCTTCTCTGAAATCTTTTATGCATGATTTAAATATCTTTGCAAGTCTCTTCGAATTATCAGTTTGGTTTGGCCTACTAGATTGATCTTTCTTGCAATGGGAGAAGTGCTTTGCTTTGGGTACAATCTTGCGGTGTCCTTTCCCAGTGACAGCAGGGGCAGCAAGGCACGTATTTTATTGTTGCCATCGAGGATAAAAAGATGGGGTTTATATCATATTGCATGAGTTTATCCCTCTACATCATGTCATCTTGCTTAAAGCGTTACTCTGTTCTTATGAACTTAATACTCTAGATGCATGCTGGATAGAGGTCGATGTGTGGAGTAATAGTAGTAGATGCAGAATCATTTCGTTCTACTTGTCACGGACGTGATGCCTATATACACTGATCATGCCTAGATATTCTCATAACTATGCGCTTTTCTATCAATTGCTCGACATTAATTTGTTCACCCACCGTAGAAATCTGCTATCTTGAGAGAAGCCACTAGTGAAATCTATGGCCCCCGGATCTATCTTCCATCATATCAATCTTCCATCAACTATTTATCTTTACTTTAATTTTATTTTGCAATCTTTACTTTCAATCTATATAACAAAAATACCAAAAATATTTATCTTATTATCTCTATCAGATCTCACTTTTGCAAGTGGCCGAGAAGGGATTGACAATCCCTTTATCGCGTTGGTTGCAAGGTTCTTATTTGTTTGTGTAGGTACGAGGGACTCGCGTGTCGTCTCCTACTGGATTGATACCTTGGTTCTCAAAAACTGAGGGAAATACTTACGCTACTTTGTTGCATCACCCTTTCCTCTTTGAGGGAAAAACAACACAAGCTCAAGAGGTAGCAATACACGACATAACAAGGCATGCATCATGTTATTGTTACAGGACAACACAATGATGAGGATGGTTCAACGTCGGGCCTGGTGACCCCGAGGAGCCGTCGGGACCTTAAGGACCTTGTCGGCCCAGGGGGCAGCTTGCTTCTCGGTAGCAGAAACATCTGCTCCCACAGGCAGCTTCCTGAAGCCATCAGCAAGGTCGAGGTCTGGATGGCGGCAGAAGATGTTGCTCAGAACCATGAAGAGAGCGTTGCGGGTGAGCCTCTGAGACTCAACCGCGAAGCGGCCTGCCCTTCCTTCCTCGTGCATCTTCAGCTTTCCGACCAGCTCATGAAAGAAGACCCCTACTTTGACACTAGGTGCCTCTTGATTGCTGGTCGAATAGACCGGCCCGTCCATGCCCATCGTCGTAGCTTGGGCAGTGAGGCGTTTAGCGACATGAATCAAGATCCTGGTCCAGAGCTCAACCTGCTCAGAATGGTTCGCCAAACTATCCTCTACATCCTTCCGAAGATGCCATGCAGTTTAAAGATCTTTTGCCAGCCGCTGCTCGCGGGCTCCGCTGGATTCAGTCAAGCTCTTCAATGTGCCAACACTGGCTTGCAGTTCTTCAATGGTGCCATTGGCAGCCTCGAGACCTTGGCTCTTGGAGGAGAGCTGCGTCTTTGTATCCTTCAGTAGGATCCCTACTTTTTTGAACCTCCTCCTTGAGGGCTGCAACTTCTTGGACCCTCTCGGCAAGCTCCTCAGTCAATCTTGTCACCTACCGATCGAGGTCAGCTTTGACAGTGGATGCAACAGCGAGATCGTCAGCCAACTTCTTCAGTTGGGCAGCAGAATCAGTGGTAAGGGTGTCGAGGGCGGCTTGGTGCTTGTCCTCTAGCTCCTTGGTACGCCGCTGCACAAGGGCTTCTAGATCATCATCTTTGGCGCGAAGAATGGCCTCGAGCTTCTCCTCCCGGGAATAAAGGTCCCGCTCCTTGGCGTCCAGGAGCACTTTGCATTCTACCATACGAACCTCCCGAGCGATGACATCCTCCCTCGCCATCGAGATTGTCTCATGTTGCCTCATCAGGGACTAGAACCGGTTGTCATGCCAATCACACAGCTCGTTGCCTTTGTCCCTCAGCTGCTGGTCTACCTTGTTCGCACACTTACACTACTCCCTAAGCGCTTGCCACTTCTGACTATGCCAGCCCTGCATTTCCTTGATGCCTGCCACCACATATTCCACAAAAGACAAATCCATCGCAACTACGACAGAATCATCTACCTCATCGTCCCCTTGGTGCAGCGACGCCGGAATGCACTAAAGCTCTTCGTCAAACTCATTGCTCGTCGTCACTGACGAGTCAAGGGCTCCAAGCCCAGGCTGGGAAAGTACTAGCGCTAGTTGGTTCGAAGATGATGGCGGAGCCTCCGTTGAAGCGCCAAAAGTAGGAAGAGGATCCATGGTTGGAGGGGGATTTTCTCTTCGACCACTGACCCCGCCCCAGACATGCTGCCGGGGTTCTTCTCTGGCTATTCCAGAAGCCCTTGAATGTGCTCGACAGAGCATTCCAGGTCCTCTGCAACAAAACTCTTGGAGGCTTCTGATAACCCACAAGTGTAGGGGATCGCAACATTTTTCAAGGGTAAAGTATTCAACCCAAATTTATTGATTCGACACAAGGGGGGCCAAAGAATACTCTTAAGTATTAGTAGTTGAATTGTCAATTCAACCACACCTGGAAACTAAGTATCTGCAGCAAGGTAGTTTAGTAGCAAAGTAATATGGAGATAGCGGTAACAGCAATAAAAGTAACAGTAGTGTTTTTGTAGTTTTTGTAATAGTAGCGGCGGAAAAGTAAATAAGCAACAAGCAATATGTGTAAAGCTCGTAGGCATTGGATCAGTGATGGGGAATTATGTCGGATGCGATTCATCATGTAAAAGTTATAACCTAGGGTGACACAGAACTAGCTCCAGTTCATCAATGTAATGTAGGCATGTATTCTGAATATAGTCATACATGCTTATGGAAAAGAACTTGCATGACATTATTTGTCCTACCCTCCCGTGGCAGCGGGGTCCTAGTGGAAACTAAGGGATATTAAGGCCTCCTTTTAATAGAGTACCGGACCAAAGCATTAACACATAGTGAATACATGAACTCCTCAAACTATGGTCATCATCGGGAGTGGTCCCGATTATTGTCACTTCGGGGTAGCCGGATCATAACACATAGTAGTTGACTATAGACTTGCAAGATAGGATCAAGAACACACATATATTCATGAAAAAATAATAGGTCCAGATCTGAAATCATGGCACTCGGGCCCTAGTGACAAGCATTAAGCATAACAAAGTCATAGCAACATCAATCTTAGAACATAGTGGATACTAGGGATCAAACCCTAACAAAACTAACTCGATTACATGGTAAATCTCATCCAACCATCCACCGTCCAGCAAGCCTACGATGGAATTACTCACGCACGGCAGTGAGCATCATGGAACTGGTGATGGAGGAAGGTTGATGATGACGATGGCGACGATCTCCACTCTCCGGAGCCCCGAACGGACTCCAGATCAGCCCTCCCGAGAGAGATTAGGGCTTGGCAGCGGCTCCGTATCGTAAAACGCGATAATTCTTCCTCTCTGTTTTTTCTCGCCGAAAGTGAATATATGGAGTCCAGGGGTACGTCGGAGGAGCATCAGGGGACCCACGAGGCAGGGGGGCGCGCCTAGGGGGAGGGGGCGCGCCCTCCACTCTCGTGGACAGGGCACTACTAGGAAAAGGGCTATAGATGATATTGACACTAATGGCGCACCATGCATGTGGTGCGCCATTAGTGTCCTCATTACTAAGGGCGCACCAGACACACGGTGCGCCATTTCTAACATATTTTTTTCCAAAACTACTAATGGCGCACTAGGGCAAAGTGCGCCATTACTAGTTTTAACTAGTAATGGCGCACCACACTCTGCGCCACTACTAACAAATTTTTTATTTTTTATTTTTACATTTTTTCAAAACTAGTAATGGCGCACCTGGGTACAGTGCACAATTACTAGTTCAAACTAGTAATGGCGCACCACAACCACGGTGCGCCACTACTAACAATTTCACCAAATGCAACACGCCCCCATGTGGACCGCCTTTTTAGGTTTTAAAAAAATAAAATAAAATGATGGAAATGTCAAAAAATATAAGAAAATAAGTTTCCCATGTGATATGTGGTCTAGTGATTGGGAAAATTTACAAATATGAATTTCGACTTTATTTGCAAAATCTCTCTGGAATTTAGTAAAGCGGACATAACTTTTGCATACGAACTAGGATAAAAAAGTTTTTTATATGAAAAATTATCTACTCGAAAAGGGAACCCGTTGAACAATTTCAAAATCTCAAAAAACCTAACAGAACGATAGTTATGGGGCTTTTAAGATCTACAGGGGGGAAATATGAAAACAAAAATTCAAACTTACTAGTAGCGCACCATTTGCTAGGTGCGCCACTAGTAACCGATTTTTTTTTTGGATTTTTTTGTAATTTTTTTTTTTGGAAATTGTTTTCAAATTATGATACGTAATATGACCGAGAAGTTTGAAATATTTTTTCGAAATTTCATCACACTCATGAACATGACCGAGAGGTTTAATAGGATTGATATGATAGATATATGAACAAGTGCGTGTGAAGTGAGCTGGTGCTGGGGTTGGATAGAACTGCGAAGTTAAGCGTGCTCGGGCTGGAGTAGTGTGAGGATGGGTGACCTTCTGGGAAGTTTGACTATGGAGTGCGATTTGACTTGAGATTAAGCATATTGACCCGAGATTAAGCCATAGTGACCTGAGATCAAGAAAAGAAAAAAAAAGCAGGAAAAAAATTAAAAAACATTTCAAAAAAAAGTATTTTCTGAATTTTTTTTTTTGAAAAAACTTTAGTAATGGCGCACTTCTATGTGGTGCGCCATTAAAATTTTTTTCAAAAAAAAGTATTTTCTGATTTTTTTTTTTGAAAAAACTTTAGTAATGACAACACTTCTCAAAACAATCATAATACGATATAAAAAGATGGTATCTCGCTAGCCCTTTCTAAGACCGCAAAACATAAATGCAGAGCACCTTTAAAGATCAAGGACTGACTAGACATTGTAATTCATGGTAAAAGAGATCAGTCATGATCATACTCAATGCAAATTCATAGTAATGCATGCAAATGACAGAGGTGCTCTCTAACTAGTGCTCTTTAATAAGAGGATGATGACACAACATAAAAGTAAATAGATATGCCATTCGAAGAGGGAAGAAGGGATTTGTAGAGGTGCCAGAGCTCGATTTTTAAATAGAGATGAATAACATTTTGAGCGGTATACTCTCATTGTCAACATAACAACCAATAATCTCGATATCTTCCATGCTACGCGCATTATAGGCGGTTCCCAAACAGAATGGTAAGGTTTATACTCCCCCAGCCACCAACAAGTACACTCCATGGCTAGCCCGAAACAATGGGTACCGTCCAAACCAACAACAGCCCTGGGGTTGTTTTGTTTAATTATTATGATTTTGAGCATGGGACTGGGCATCCCAGTTACCAGCCATTTTCTCATGAATGATGAGCGGAGTCCACTCATCGTGAGAATAACCCACCTAGCATGGAAGATATAGACATCCCTTGTTGATACATGAGCTGTTCGAGCATACAAAACAGGATTTCATTTGAAGGTTTAGAGTTTGGCACATACAAATTTACTTGGAAAGGCGGGTAAGTACCGCATATAGGAAGGTATGGTGGACTCATATGGAATAACTTTGGGGTTTATGGAAGTGGATGCACAAGTAGTATTCCCGCTTAGTACAGGTGAAGGCTAGAAAGAGACTAAGAAGCGACCAGCTAGAGAGCGACAACAGACATGAACATGCATTAAAATTAATCAACAATGAATGCAAGCATGAGTATGATATAGATCACCATGAACATAAATATCATGGAGGCTATGTTGATTTGTTTCAACTACATGTGTGAACATGTGCCAAGTCAGACCACTTGAATCGTTCAAAGGAGGATACCACCCTATCATTGTGACGCCCGAGACCGACGTCCCAGAAGATTCCAGAAGATTCCCGAAGATTCCAGATGTTCCGGGTTGCCCGTGTGTTTCAGTTCTGCTTGTGTTATTTATTTTTTTGCATTGCATCATGTCATCATGCCATCATGTCATATTTATTTTTTTGGCATCTCAACCTAAATAAATCGTGTGGACCTTCGGTCCATTTAAATCGAGGGAAGAGTGTCTTCTCTTTATAACATATAAAAGCCTCCCAATATTATTAGGGAGCTATATAATAATATTCCATTTGCTTCGGAATCAACATAACACACTTGCATTTTCCCCATGTCTTTTCACTTCGAGTTTCACCTTCAAAACTCTTGCCAATAATTCTTTCCGTTGTTTCGAGGTTCTTCCAAAAAACCCTCCTTCTATTTTATTTAATTCCTGACATTTTGTGAGTCCAGGGAATTTTTACCCTTGCTCTAACTCTATTTCTAGCACCTTCTATCTTTCCTTCTTGTTGTTGTTTTTTTTAGAAAACAGCAGCAGTTTTTTAAACAGAAGGGAGCAGCCAGGCCTCTGCATCCCTCAGGCCCATCTCCTTCCTCCCTCTCCTCCTGGCCCAGCCGCAGCCAGGCCCATCTCCCCCAGCCAGCCACCCTTCTTGGCCCAACCAGCCACTCTAGCCAGGCCTCTCCTCTCCCTCTTGGCCCAACAGCCGACAGAACCCTAGGGCGCTCGCACCCAGTCCCGATCGATCCCTCCCTCTCCCTCTTAGCGCCGCCGCCACCCTCTCGTACGTTTCTTCTCCTTCGCCCGACCCAGTCCCGCTTCTCTCTCTCGCCCCGATCTCCCCGCTCCCTCTCCTTCGGTCTCCTGTCCCCGAGTCCCTCGTTCCTCGACCTCCCGCGAGCCATGCCGCCGCGGCGATTCCCCTCGCCCGAGCACCTTCCACGGCGCCTCTGCAGCCCCGCGACCAGCGCGAGGCCGAGCCCCGCGGCTCCCCTCTCCAGAGCCGCGCCCGGCCCCGTTCCTCCGGTCGACCAGCGCCCGTCCTCCTTCCTAGGCCGGCGACCGCCCCTACTTCGTCCAGGCCGCGACCTCCCTCCGGCCAGGCTCCCTCGCCTCCTCTCCAGCAAGCACAAGGTCTCCCTCCTTCGCGCCTCGCAGCCGCGCCCCTGCCGCGTCCTCCCTGGGTCGCCGAAGCCCGGCGCCCCGAGCCGAGCAGTGCGCCGCCCCAGGCCGCGGCCGGAGCTGCTCCCTCCGTCTCCAGCGCCATGGAGGCCCCTCGTCCTCCCGTCGCGCGAGCGGTCACCCGAGCTCCTGGCTCCGACCCATCTGCACCTCTCCGCCTCCGTCCAGTGGAGCCCCTGCCTCGGCCTCTTCTTCGTCTGGCCTGAGCCAGCACGCCGTGGCCTCCCTCCGTACAGCGCCTCTCCTCCGCCGAGGCTCTGCCGTCGCTCCTTGCGCGCCCCCGTCGCCAGGGCCGAGCCCCTACAGCCACCTCGCCGTGCCGCTGCCTTGGTTCCTTTTCGCAAGACCTGCTGCTGTAGTTTTGTTTTGTTTTTTGTGTTGCTTGTGTTGATGAATTGTCAGATGACCCGAACGAGTACCCGGCGAACCGACCAAGTACCTCTCCGAACGGGATGTGAACGACTACACGTGTACCTCTACGGGAACGACTTCTTCCTCTTCGGACACGTGAACGACTACTTCCTCGACGAACTCGAACCGTCCCGAAACGAGTGTTTCGAAGGTATAACCCCGAGAAGTGACCCGTGTGATGCTTGTGTTGTATGAAATGTCTCCCGTGTGTGCTTCGTGTCCGTTTCGTCCTTTTGTCTTGTTCCTCGGTTGCCTCGTCGCCGACCCGTGGGAACCCGGCAACGGGAACACCCCATCATCTCGTTTGACTCGCTTCGTCACCTTTTGCACCGGTCTCTCAACGAGATACCGGAACCGATATGATGCGTTGCATCATTTTCGGATCGTTGCCGTGGCACCCTTTCTTTCCACCACGATGACTATTTCTCCTTATCATCTATATCTCTTTTAAGTCAACCTTTCAAAATTGCATAAACTTGATCATCTCATGCGCATCATGTTAACAACATTGATATGTTAAATTGTTGTTTGCTTATAATTATTAAACATGCTCATGGGGATTTTCTGGATATGTTGTTGTTATTTCCGGCCTCATTTAAAATGCCTAAATAGTGTAGTTTCTTTATGCTTCACCTCTTGCCATGTTAACCAACATTTAATCTTGTCTTGTAAATAATGAGAGTCAACTAAATAATTAAATGTGGTGTTTCGTCAATATGCAACTCGTTGCATATTGAGCTCCATTTAACTTGTAGTGTTGTTTGTGCACTTTGCCATGCCATGCTTATTTAAACCGGACATGCATCATACTTGTTTGTGCATCTTATGCCTTGTTGATGCTTGCGTGTTTACCGTGTTGTTTCTTTCTTTCCGGTTGCTTCTCTTGTTAGCTTCGTTTTCGTTCCGGAGTTGTGAGGATTCGCTCGACTGTTGCTCCGTCTTCTTCGTGGATCCGTTCTTCTCCCTTGTGGAATTCCAGGCAAGATGACCGAACCCGGATACCATTACTATCTTTGCCTATTGCTAGAGTATCGCTCTATAGTTTTGCCTCGATGCCCATGTTCTTCTTGTCAGCCTCCTACTTGTAACCAATTGCCATGTTTAACCACCCTACCTATGCAAACCGTTGTTTGGCTATACGTAGGCTTCGCTCAGCCCCTCTTATAGCATTGCTAGTTGCAGGTGAAGATTGAAGATGCTTGCTTCATGTTGAAGTTTGGTTGGGTTATATCACACTATATAAATGCTTAAAAATGAAATCATCTATATACTGGCAAGGGTGGAAGGCTAAGCCTTTTGCTTGGTGATTTGTTCCACTCATGCCGTTAGGAACCGTATAAACCGGTGTTATGTTCCTTGATTATGCGTTCCTAACACGGTTGGGGTGTATGTGACCCCCTTGATAAACCGCTAAGTGCTAAGTCTTTTCCAGCAAGTCCCAACATTTGGTACTATTTGCCTCATAATAACAACTTAATTAATTAATTAAATTTGCATAGGGGGTCGCTCCCTCGAGGATTCCTAATTCTACATAGCAGGGGGGGCCAGTGCCGATGGTGTTGGTCCCAAACGGGGAGCCTGCGGGAACCACCACGGGGAAACTCGAGGATTGGGTCCTGTAGCTTCGCCCATCCGGTCGTGTCCTGAGACTTAGATACGCGCGGCTACTATCAGGGTGTCGACACGCCGGGAGGATTTGTTGGATTAGCCTTACCTTAGTTCGGTTTAACTTGAGCACGGGATTCCGAGAATACTCGGGTCTTCCCACCTATGGAGTTGCGACTCCCGGATCGTGGGCTTGTAATGGGCCAAGTTGGAACACCCCTGCAGGGTTTGAACTTTCGAAAGTCGTGCCCACGGTTATGTGGCAGATGGGAGCTTGTTAATATCCGGTTGTAGATAACTTGACACAATGTTTCCAATACACTACCAGCGTGTGTACCGTGACTGTCAATTTCCGAATAGGGATTCGGGAGTTGAACACGGTGGGGTTATGTTTGACCGGCTTTAGTTAGGATCACTTCGTGATCATCTTTCGACCGATGCTCTTCTCTTCTCGCTCTCTTTTGCGTAAGTTAGTGCTAGTTGCTGCTGCAGACTCTTGTTTGTTTTCCTTCACCTCATATTCTTTCTTCAGCCTTATCCTCACCCAAGGCTTAAATAGTCTTGTTACCCGGGAACGGGATTGCTGAGTCCTCTGTGGCTCACAGTTACTTCACCACCCCAGATGCAGGTTCAGCCGAGTTTGATGCAGGAGCTGGCTCAAGTTCTTCACCAGGAGCTCGATGAAGAGCGTGGCCGGTTGTTTGTGACGTTTCGATGATCAGTAGTGGTTTCTACTAGGATTCGATCTAGGACCTGTGGCTTTATGTTGTTTTGGTATCTTTCTTTTGGATCTTCACCCGTAGTCGGGTTGTGATGTTTTGAATGATGTTTTGCTTATGTAATGTATTGTGTGAAGTGGCGAGTGTAAGCCAACTATCTCCTTTTGCAATTTTAATCCCTCTTTTACATGAGTCGTGCAAAGATACCAAACTTGAGATCATTCTAGGATGGGCTTATACCTTTAAGTCGTGCCTCGACACGTAGGAGGTATAACTCCATCCTGGGCATTACAAGTACCACATCACAACCATTTTAATATCATGTTGGCACGCAAGATAGACCATTATAAATTCCTAACTAAATAAGCATGGCATGAGCAGCTATGATCTCTAATTGTCATTGCAAGCATGTCTCATTCATAACAAGCTGAATCGGGAACGATGAACTATCATATTTACAAAAAACAAGAGAGGTCGAGTTCATACCAGCTTTTATCATCTCAATTAGTTCATCATATATCATCCTTATTGCATTTCACTCGCACGACCGAATGGTGTGGATAATAATAATAGTGCATGTGCATTGGACTAAGATGGAATCTGCGAGCATTCAATACAAGAGAGAAGACACGGTAATATGGCTCAAGGTTAAATCAATAATAAAGCATATGAGAGCGACCAAGCATTTCCAACATGGTCTTCTACTCCTAACCCCCAAAGAAAAGAAAAGAAACTATTTACACGGGAAAGCTCCCAACAGGCAAAAGAAGAACGAGAAATCTTTTGGGTTTTCTTTTAACTACTACTACAAGCATGGAAAGGGGGCTAGCTAAAAGCTACAACTAATATTTTTTGTTTTTTCTTAAGGTTTTTCTAACACACAAGAAAAAGACTAAGAAAAAGAATTGAAACAAAGCATGGATGGTACAATGAAAGAGTGTGAGGACCGACAACTAGAATAAGTGTGTGAGCATGAATGTAAAGTTGGTGAGAAACACGTACTCCCCCAAGCGTAGGCTTTTAGCCTAAGTTGGTCTACGGCCAGTATTGGCCTGACGGATATCCAAAGTTGTAGTTGGGGTTGTACTGAGATGCAGCAGCTACTGCCTGCTGAGCTGCAGCTTGAAGACGGGCTGCTTCCATCATATCATGATACTCATTTTCCTCCTCCCTGGTTATAATATATCTCCCTTTTGCCTGAAAGTCAAACAAGGTAGGGGCAGGAAGAGCAATATGGACGGTGTGATGCCTATTAAAGATTTGTCGACATTTGAGGGATTGTTCACCCCTCTCTATAAACCGGTGACTAACCATAGCATTGTAATCCAAATAAGAAAGTAGTAAAGGTTCATCATTTTCATGTACATGCACACAAGAAGGCGGCCTATGTGAGTGGCATAAATCCCACCAAATAAATCTCCATACAGACCATTATGATGTAGCCTACATGCAACAATGGCTCCCAAGTTATATTGTCTATCACATAATACAACACTCCTGAGAATACTAAGATCTGGGACACACATGTGGCAAGCCTCATCTTTACCGTTTATGCATCTACCAATAAAGAGAGCAAAGTAATGAATAGCAGGAAAATGAATGCTCCCTATGGTAGCTTGCGTGATTTCTCTAGATTCCCCCACAGTGATACTAGCAAGGAAATTTCTATATTCAGATTTGCGAGGATCACCCATACTGCCCCACTGCGGAAGCTTACAAGCATCATTAAAATCCTCTAAGTCCATCGTGTAGGATTTATCATAAAGGTCAAACATGACAGTGTGAGAATTTCATGAAGATGAAAATTTAAACCTTCGCACGAAGGTATTAGTTAAGTAACGGTATTGAGGGCACTTATCTTGCATGAAGCCCTCGAGGTCAGCGTTGCGCACATATGCGTCAAATTCCTCCTTAATGCCAACCTGAACCATTAGTTCGTCTGACGGACATTAACAAGGCCGCACTTTAGCTTCCCTCGGTAGTTCATCATCTGGCTCACGAATCACGAGCCTTGGTTCTTGCTTCCTTGAAGAACCACCTTGGAAGATTTTACTATGCATTTTTTCTGAATTTTTCTGAAATTTTTAGTAACTCAAAATAAAAGTGAACCAAACTCAACTAGATTGATAGCAACAACTCCTACAAGTGCCTAGAGACTATATCATGCACTAGAACTACTTGGGACCAAAGAAATTAGACATGCAAGCTCAAGAACAAGGTCACCACAGCAGCAAAAATTTGCAATAAATAAAGCACTAGAACAAAAACTAATTGGACCAATGGAGGAGTCACATACCAAGGAACAATCTCCCCAAACAGTTTTGTGAATGGAGCTTTAAGCAAGGAGATCGAAAATGGCAGCAAGATGAGCTAGAACTCGTGCTTGAGCTGGATAGTGATTTTTTTGGGAGGAAGAAGAAGGGCATGGGTGTAGGAATAAGTGGAGGGGGCCCACGTGGGGTCCACGAGGCAGGGGTGTAAGGGCATCTCTTGCCTGAGGTTTTGGTGATGATGACAATCCTTGTGTGGACTAATCGTGTGTCAATATTACTCAGGTTTATAGCATGTGGCACTAGACGGTTAGGCCTTCCCTCTTTAAGGAAAAGATCGAAGACGGATGTTCTGATGCCTTTTTGTTTCTCTTGGTCATAGGAAATCCGTACTATTAAGAGGGAACCCACATCGGAAGGTAATGGGTGAATCAAGTCACGTACACAGTCACTTTGCACCCACTATATTGCCTCCGTTCGTGGAGAGAGAGGTCCCCTTTCCATTCCTCCTTTTGTGTAGATTCATCTATTGCGGTAGTGTCGCCGTGGTAGGCGGTTGTACCGGCGGCCGGTAGTTCCGGTCGAACCACCGCCCCAAGTACCGCTCAGGGGTGATACCTTCTGTACTGGGTGCGCTGGTAGACCGGTGGTGGCCCGGAAGTACCGGTGTTCTTCTCACAAAACCGGTACTACCGGTGTTCCGGGCGGTAGTACCGCTCTGACTGCCATCACACAGAAACTATCTGCCTGGCGGTAGTTCCGGCCCAACCACCGTCCCAACTACCGCCCTTGCTTGAAACCTTCTGGTTTCTAAGCGGTAGTTGACTGGTGGTGGAGTGGTAGTTCCGGTTTTCTCCGGAAGACCGGTACTACCGGGTGAGCCACCGGAAGTACCGCCTTGGTGTCATGGGCGCAGGTCCCTTCACTCACCGGTACTACCGGTTGGGTAAGCGGAAGTACCGGTCCTATGTTATTCTGCACATAACGGTTGGATTGGTGGAGACCCTATTTAAGGAGGCCCTTCTCCCACCTCCATCTTATCTCTTGCCTCTCTCTCTCCACCATTAATGCCATTTAAGCTTCCTTGCCCGATCTCTCTCTCTAACCAACCAAACTTGTTGATTTTCTAGGGATTGAAGGAGGAGACCTAGATCTACACTTCCACCAAAGGAAACTTGATTCCCCCATACTTTCTTGTGTGGATTTTGTTACTCTTGGGTGTTTGAGCACCCTAGACGGAAGAGGTCACTTCGGAGCCACAATCCATTGTGGTGAAGTTCCGGGGTTTCGTTGGGAGCCTCCAATTAAGTTGTGGAGAGAGCCCCAACCTTGTTTGTAAAGGTCCGGTTGCCGCCTTCAAGGGCACCACTAGTGGATTCACGGCACCTTGCATTGTGTGAGGGCGTGAGGAGAATACGGTGGCCCTAGTGGCTTCTTGGGGAGCATTGTGCCTCCACACCGCTCCAATGGAGACGTACTTCACCTCAAAGGGAAGGAACTTCGATAACACATCCTCGTCTTCACCATCTCCACTTGTGGTTATTTCTATCCTTTACTTGTGCAAGCTTTACTTGTTTATCTTATATAGCTTGCTTGTGTAGTTGTGTTCTTTACGTTCTTCTAGTTGTCATCGTAGTATCTTATCTAGACAACTTACTTTGAAGCTTAATTTAAAAGTGGTTAAGAAAAGCTAAAATTGTTAGTTGCCTATTCACCCCCCCCCCCTCTAGTCAACCATATCGATCCTTTCAATTGGTATCAGAGCCTCATCTCTTTTTAAGGACTTTACCGTCCAAAGAGTATGGGTGACAATGTAGTCGAGACGGAGGATCATTCCGGTGGAACTCCGTCCTTGCCTACGTCAGATGGGGGAGCCTCGGTCTCTCGTGAGGAGTTCAATGTGGCCTTGACCATATTGAAAGAGTCACTAGCGACCGAGGTCAAAGGCATGTTTAAAGATTTGCATGAGGGGCATAAATTATCCACCGCACCGTTGGAAGTGGTTCGTCCCGCTACCAACGTGTCGGAGGCTAATCCCGACAAGGGAGAAGCTAGTAGTAACAAGCCCCTGTTACTAACTATGGGAGTGGTATCTTTGCCCACTCCGCTCCACCTACTCACTATGGAGGACCCGTTCCTACACCGCATTTAAATTCCGTTGGGCCTCCTCCCAAGTTTATAAAAAAAAATCTGATTTTGCTACTTGGGTATTTCGTTTCAAATGTCATATAAATCATTGTTCTACTAATCTTTGGAGAATCATTGAGCAAGGTTTTTATCCGCGTGATCCCGACAACATGACTCCAAGAGAAACTGCGGATCATCAATTCAACGAGTCCGCTCTGTGCATTCTTCAAGATGCTATTCCTCCAGAAGACATTGCACATCTTCGACCCTTTACTGTGGCCAAGGAAGCTTGGGAGCATGTTGGCACTATGTACAAGGGAAGCACTAGCACTCAACGCTCTAACTATGAAGTTGTGCAAGATGAAGCCGATGAGTTTGCTATGATTGAAGAAGAAGATCCTCGTGAACTTTATCGGAGATTAACTACTCTTGCGGTCTCTCTTCGAGATCATGGCAGTAAGGACACGAATGACAATTGGATCAAGCGCAAGTTCCTCAAGGCCATGATGCCATATCATAAGGCCATGTCCTCTGTCATTCGTCAGAGACCGGACTTCCACCACTTATCTTCTAATCAAGTGTTGGATGAGTTCGTTGCCATGAGTATCTTGGACATGACCGCCGACAATGCGGTCTTAAGAGCTCAACGATCGAAGAAGGCCAACCTTGACCTGAAAGCCAAGGCTTGTGTAGAAGAAGAGGAGGTGGAGGATGATGATGAGTGTAGCCCCGAGGACACCAAATATGCCTATCATGAGCACATGGCTCTTGCTTCAAGGCAATTTTGGGGCAACAAGAAGAACACAAGGCCCAACTTCAACAGGAACAACTCTAGTGGGAACAAGGGCAAGCAACGAGTGAGGACATGCTTCAACTATGGAAATGTAAGCCACTTCGTTGTGGATTGCCCTTATGAGAAAAGAGAAGACTTTGGAGGCAAGCTTATCCGGAAGGACAAGTCAAAGTCCTATCCCAACAAGAACAACTTCAACAAGAAGACTCCTCCGAAAGGGTTGGTGGCCCAAGAAGAATATGTTGAGGATGATGATAATGATGAAGATGATGAGATGGTCACCATGGCCACAATTGCTATTGGTACTACTCCGCACTCATCTCTCTTCGACTCGCCAAATGAGAACATCACCGCCAAGTGTCTTATGGCCAAGGCCACCAACAAGGTAACCCCAAACATCAATACTACCATCACTTCTAATCCTTCATTGACGAATTGTATTGATGAAAGTGAGGGAACTAAGGAGGGAGAGAATGAATTTGAGTTGTTCATGAAAAATCTCAAGGGCAAACCCAAGAAGCATTTTGTTGCTCTCTTGGAACAACTCGGTGAGGCCAATGACATGATCGAGGCTCACGAAGAAACCATTACTAAAATGGAAGGACATAGTCGAGACTATGCCCATGAGATAACGATCTCTCTAACGCCCTAGAGGAAGAGCGTGGTCTTCGCTTGGCTCTTGAGGAGTCACACAACGATGATCATGCTAAATTAAAGAAAGATCTTGAGCATGCATTAGTTATCTCTCGTGTGCTTAATTCCGAGAAGGCAAAACTTGAGGATGACCATGCTAAACTCAAAGAAGAGTTTGTCATACTCGACAAGGCTCACAAGGCCTTGAAAAGTATGCATGCTACTCTCAAGGAGTCTCATGATCAACTCCAAGTTTCGCTAACCAAGGAAAAGGCTATCTTTCCTCGCATGGTATTAATTGATAATGCAAATGCTACAAACCCGTGTTGCGAGCATGTGCATCTTGTTGAAGAGAATGCCGAGTTGAAGAAGTAACTTGAGAAAGGCCTTGTGACATGTATAGAAGGTGAGAAGAACCTCAACAACCTTTTGAGCAATCAAAAGGAGGTTGTGGCAAAGGAAGGAATTGGGTTTGTTCCTAAGCCTAAGAAGAAGAAAAATGACAAGACCAAGCAACCACCCCCTCTCCGACAAACTTTTGTGAAAGAAGGAGAGGGCGCGTCAAAGAAGAAGAAAATGGTGAAAAGTGGTGGTGTCAAGAAAAACTCCACCATACCATCAAACATGGCCGACGACTTTAATCCTTCATATGTTTTATGTCGTGCTAGTGATGGTCATGTGTTTGCTAAGTTTGTTGGTTCTTCTTATGAGTACATTGAATGGTCCATTTGGGTTCCTAAGACCCTTGTTACTAACCTCAAAGGACCCATTACCAAATGGGTACCTAAATCCAAGCATTAATCTCTTGTAGGAGTTTGCTTCCGGTGGGGGATCATGGTTGCTCGATAGTGGAGCCACAAATCAGATGACCGGAAGCAAAGACTTGGTGGTGGACGTGCATCTAGGCTCATCTATGGCCACCAACGTCGAATGGGGTGATGCTTCATCTTCTAAGGTATTGGGGCTCGGCAAGGTTGTTGTTTCTCATGATCTCACGATCGAGAAAGTCATGCTTGTTGAGTCCCTTGCATACAATTTACTTTCTGTTCGCCAACTTGCACTCATGGGCTTTGCTACATTCTTTGATATTGATACCGTGGCCCTCTTGTGGAGCAAGACTCTTAAAGTAGCCTACGTTGGGCATGTCGAGAACGGTCTTTATGTGGTTAACTTTTCAAAGCAACCCACGAAGGTCGCGACATGCTTAATGGCCAAAGTTGATGTGGGATGGCTTTGGCATCACCGTTTGGCCCATGTCAATATGAGATCTTTGCAAAGTCTTCTCAAGGGGGACCATGTCCGCAGACTAACAAATGTTAGCTTTGCCAAAGATCGTGCTTGCAAGGCTTGCATTGAAGGAAAGTTACATGAGACGGCTCACCCTCCCACGACTATCATCTATTCAAAGAGACCCCTAGAGCTCCTTCACATGGACCTCTTTGGGCCTCCATCTTTTGATAGTCTTGGGGGAAGAAAGTTCTGCTTAGTGATTGTGGATGATTACTCAAGATACACCTGGGTATACTTCTTCAAGAAGAAGAGTGAGACCCAACAAACCGTCATCAACTTTGCAAATGAAGCTCAACGACAACATGAAGCAAATATTTTGATGATCAGAAGTGACAACGGCACCGAGTTCAAGAACTACACCTTGGATGAGTTTCTCAGTGATGAGGGGATCAAACATCAGTATGCAGCTCCCTATACCCCTCAACAAAACGGTGTAGCGGAGAGAAAGAACCGAACTCTGATGGATGCGGCAAGAACCATGATGGCAGAATTCAAATCTCCATACAACTTTTCGGCCGAAGCCATCAACACTGCTTGCCATGCATCAAATCAGCTCTATCTCCGCAAAGGCTTGAACAAAACTCCATATGAGATACTTACCGGTAACAAGCCCAATCTCAAGTACTTTCGGGTATTCGGGTGTAAGTGTTTCATTCTCAAGAAAGGTGTTCGCTTGTCTAAATTTGAATCTAGAGCTCACGAGGGCATATTTTTTGGTTATGCTACAAACTCTCATGCTTACCGTGTCCTCAACAAGTCCAATGGACTCATTGAGGAGACGAGTAACGTAGAGTTTGATGAAAATAACGGCTCCCAAGTGGAGCAAAGTGGTACTTGTGATGTAGGTGATGAAATTCCTCCTCAATCCATAAGAAGAATGGGTGTTGGATATATCCTACCATTGAGGAACCCCTTGTGGCCGAAGGAGAAGGACAATGTTCCAATCAAGTGGAACCATCACCAACCCAAGACCCACACGCTTCCGAAGAACAAAGTGAAGGCCCTCAACCGGACGAACAAGGCCAAGTGCAAGATCAATCACAAGATGGTGTAGAGCCACCAAATGATGCACAAGGCCAAGTTCTGTCCTCCGAGCAAGATCGAGGTCAAGAGGAAGCTCAAGATCAAGATCTAGCTCCTGACGACGCTCAAGATGATCAACTCAATGCTCCTCAGTTATCTCTTGAAGAGAAATTCGAGCGTCGTACTGCAAAAGTTGCCTCCAGGCTTGCTTCCAGAGAACATCACATGGAGAACATTCTAGGAAGCATCAAAAGGGGGGTAAGCACTCGTAGACAATTAGCAAACTATTGTGCTCATCAAGCTTTTGTCTCCTGTGTTGAACCTCAGAAGGTTTATGAGGCGCTCGAAGACCCTGATTGGCTCAATGCAATGCATGAAGAACTCCATAATTTCGAGCGCAACAAGGTGTGGCGCCTAGTGCCAAGGCCAAAGGAGAACCATAATGTCATTGGAACCAAGTGGATCTTTAAGAACAAGCAAGATGCCCATGGCATTGTCATCCGCAACAAGGCGCGTCTGGTGGCTCAAGGCTACTCCCAAGTCGAGGGTATCGACTACGATGAAACCTTTGCCCCCGTTGCTCGTCTTGAATCCATTCGTTTGTTGCTTGCCTATGCTTCCCATCATAACTTTAAATTGCAACAAATGGATGTGAAAAGTGCATTTCTTAATGGTCCTATTAATGAGTTGCTGTATGTTAAACAACCCCCGGGGTTTGAGGATCCTAAGCTCCCCAATCACGTGTACCAACTTGATAAGGCACTCTATGGCCTTAAACAAGCCCCACGTGCGTTGTATGAGCATCTTACCGAGTTGTTACAAGATCGTGGGTTTGAAATTGGGAAAATCGACCCCACTCTTTTTACTAAGAAGGTCAAAGGGGAGTTGTTTGTATGCCAACTATATGTTGATGATATTATCTTTGGTTCTCCTATCAAAGCTTTCAATGATGAGTTCGCCGCACTCATGACCACACATTTTGAGATGTCCATGATGGGAGAGTTGAAGTACTTCCTTGGGTTTGAGATCAAGCAAAGAAGAGAAGGGATCTTCATCAAACAATCCAAGTATACTCAAGACATGCTCAAGAGGTTCAATCTAAGTGATGTCAATCCGGCGACTACTCCTATGCCAACCAAGTGCCAACTTGACATTGATCCCAATGGTAAAGCGGTGGATCAAAAGGTATATCGCTCTATGATCGGTTCCTTGCTTTACCTTTGTGCATCTAGACCGGATATTATGTTGAGTGTGGGAATTTGTGCACGGTTTCAAGCCTCACCTAAGGAAAGACACTTTGTGGCTGTCAAGCGAATCTTTCGATATTTGGCTCATACCCCAAACTTTGGCTTATGGTACCCAAGAGGAGCAAACTTCAACCTTGTTGGTTTCTCTGATTCTGACTGGGCGGGAGACAAAGTGGATAGGAAGTCCACTTCTGGAGGGTGCCAATTTCTTGGTTGCTCTCTTGTTAGTTGGTCTTCCAAAAAGCAAAGTTGTGTGTCTCTCTCGTCCACCGAAGCAGAGTATGTGGCTGCTGGCAGTTGTTGTGCTCAACTCTTATGGATGAGGCAAACTTTAAAGGATTACAGTGTCACTTGTGACAAAGTGCCTCTCTGGTGTGACAATGAAAGTGCCATCAAGATTTCTCTCAACCCGGTGCAACACTTCAAGACAAAGCATATAGAGATTCGGTATCACTTCATCCGGGATCACATAAGGCAAGGAGAGATCGAGCTTCACTATGTCAACACTCATGATAACCTTGCAGACATCTTCACGAAGCCGCTGGATGAAGCAAGATTTCGCGAGTTAAGGCATGAGCTAAATATCATTGATTTGAGCAATGTGGCTTGAGCACGTGCACACCCCACCATACTCATCATATTGTCTAGTCTAGGTGTAGGCATGGAAATAGGGGGAGTGGTGTTCTCTCAATGAACTCACCCTCCCCCCATTATGCATAAATTGATATGCTTTTCACATTCGTCATTTTTAATGACACTTGTGTTTCAAAGACGAGTTTTGGTTATGGGCCCAAGGATAATTCTTCGCGGTGCCATGCCAATTGACTCTAGCATAGGTGGCTCCGGCCACCGCCCTCAGTCTTGTTTGGTTTCTGGCTTTCGTGTTTTTATCATACTACAGTGACTTGCTCCATCTTAAGCCATCCCATCCAAGCCATCTACTCCAAATGTACACAAGCTTGTTATCATGGAGTGAGTGGGTGCTCCCTGGCGGTACAACCGGTGGTACAAGCGGTTCTACCGCTTGATCACCTGGTTACAGCCCAGCGGTTGTACCGATCAAGAGCCAGCGGTTCTACCGCTGGTACTCTAACCTGTGCCCCTGGTCGGTACTACCGGTGTTGGGCCGCGGAACTACCGCCTGGTGTGGAAGTACCGCTCCAACCACCTAGTAGCATCCGGATCGGTACTACCGGTCCCCAGACCGGTACTACCGGTGGCTGAACAGGGCGGGTATAAAAGGCATGGGCTGAAGAGGTTTTCCCCTTCACTCGTCCATTCTTTTGCCCTAGCCGCCGGGTGCTCCACTCACTGCCCCATAGCGCCCTCCGGCACTTCGGATCCATCGGCCCTTCACCGGATCTGCTCCGTGGAGGCCGCCTCCTCTTCGATCTCCTCCCATGGATACCGGTATTGCCCTACTTCTCCTTTTTGCTAGGGTTCTTCTTGAATCCTTCTTCTAGGGCAATTCGTGTATTCCCTCATTTTGGGCTAAATGTTTTGAGGGAGAGATCCGTATAGATTCCTATTCACTTGTGCGTAGTTAATAATAGACATCGTGCATGTAGTTTTGAGATCGGGTAGTTCCCCTCCTCTACTTGGAAGATCCGCTCTCAGCGGTACTACCGGTTACACGACCGGTACTACCGCCGGTACGAAACTTCCGGTGCTGTTACCGGAACTACCGGTTGCTCTGAATTTATATGCATTGTCTCTATTCTCCTTACGTACTTGTGAATTATTCTTCTGGCCTTGTGTACATTCCTCTCATCTTTTCTGGGTTGCTATGTGTTCTCCGTGTGCGTTTGCAGGTGGCTCTAGCTCTCGTACTGGTCAGTTTGCCAAAAGAAAGGCCCGTAGGGGCAAGAGGCCAGTAGATGATGAAGACGTTCCCGAGGTTGTGGTCCCCTCCAAAACAACTCGCCGGGAAAAGTCAGTTGCTGCCAAGCAACGTGCAGCGCTTCCTATGTACAAGTGGAAGCTTCCGGACTGGGAGAAGTTTCGGTTTCAAGACCCCTACACCGCACCACCTCCTCCACGCTGGAATAATCCTCAATTCCGCAATGAAATGCAATTGAGGATTGTGGATGAAATCTTCGAGCACCACAAGAACAAGTTCACCCGGATGTGGTCCATTGACCTTGCAAAGTGGAGAAGCAGCCCCAATTACTTTGGAGAGGCTTTGGAGGTCTGTGAGGAGTTTGATTTGGTCAAGCTCATGGAGTTGCGATGTGACTTTGATGTGGAACTCATTCATCAGTTCTATGCTACTGTCCACTTCGGCAGTGACGATCAGCGTCACCTTTCATTTATGTGCCGGGATGAGTTCTTCCGTGTTCCCTGGAGTGCCTTCTGCAATGCTCTGGGCTATGATGACACGGGCTTGGAAGGTCAAGGTGGTCTCCGTCCTCACGACCGAGCCAACCCCATGGATAAAGTGAAGCTAGCACCTTTGTATATCCCTGGTCATGGCATTGTAGGTAAATCCAATGATCTTCTGCCAGTCTATGACATTATGCACCGCGTGTTCCGATGTGTGCTGCTGCCCAAAGTTGGGAACCAGGATGAAATTTATGGTTATCTGGTGGATCTGCTTGTGTCCATGTAGACCAAGCGAGGCAAGGGCATCACTTTTGATGTGTCCAAATGGATGTGGGAGGATATGTACAACTGTGTCTGGTACCGCAAGGTACCGATCTACGCTCCCTTTGTGATGCGCTTCTTATACTCGGTTTGGGAAGTTCGGAGGCCTGGAGAGCCTCTTTCTACTCCGGATAGGCTCACGGAGCATGAGGTCAAGGTGCTGAGACAGAAGAAGCATAAAGCTCCTAGATTCGCTGTGGGAAATGAGGAGGATGTCTTTGCTACCTCGGATGATGATGACTTTGAGTTAGAGGCTGGGGCCAAGCCCTCTTGGGTGGAGAAGCTTACTGCCAAGGTCAAGAAGACCTTCTGCCTGCAAGCTCACATCCAGAAGAAGCTCTACAAGGCTCATGTGACTGAGAAGATGGCGCGCCGCCGGCAAATTCAGATGATGAAGCACCTCAATGTGCCTGATGTGAAGAGTGGCTCCGAGAAAAGCATCACTCCTGAGGATAAGTGGTGTCTGGCCAACTGCCAGTGGTCGGATGATGAGCCTACAACTTCCACTACTCGAGCGACTGTGGATGCGACGGAAACTAAGGCTGAGGCTGCTGAGGACAATGAGGACACGGATGACTCTGACGATGGTGACTCGGATGACTCTCTGGCGACAGGCGAGGAGCTTTACTGAGCCCTGGGGCGTTAGTCTCGCTCTTTTCCTTTTTGGTGCTTGATGCCAAAGGGGGAGAGTTGAGAATTGCTAGGTCACGGGAGTTGCATGGGTGTTTCTTGGTGTTTCTTGGTGTTCTTTTTCTTTCCTGTGAACTTCAGTAGCATGGTGTAAGACATGTTATCTAAGTTATCTATGCTCTATCTTAGTTATCTACGCACTTCGTTCATGTGAACTTCAGTAGCATGGTGTAAGACATGTCCCCTTATCTAAGTTATCTATGCTCTTATGTTTTTAGTTCTCTGCAATCATATGCTCTATTGACTATTTGTTTTGTTTGTAGTCGCTGGTTGGTCTATAAAACCTAGGGGGAGCATAGAACCTAGTTTGAGCACTTTTGCATTCCAAAATCAAACTCTAAATAAGTGCTCACACTCAGGGGGAGCTCTGCCTACATTCTATAGACCCCCGTGATTGTCTTGTGGTTGTCATCATTCACCAAAAAGGGGGAGATTGTAAGGGCATCTCTTGCCTGAGGTTTTGGTGATGATGACAATCCTTGTGTGGACTAATCGTGTGTCAATATTACTCAGGTTTATAGCATGTGGCACTAGACGGTTAGGCCTTCCCTCTTTAAGGAAAAGATCGAAGACGGATGTTCCGATGCCTTTTTGTTTCTCTTGGTCATAGGAAATCCGTACTATTAAGAGGGAACCCACATCGGAAGGTAATGGGTGAATCAAGTCACGTACACAGTCACTTTGCACCCACTATATTGCCTTCGTTCGTGGAGAGAGAGGTCCCCTTTCCATTCCTCCTTTTGTGTAGATTCATCTATTGCGGTAGTACCACCGTGGTAGGCGGTTGTACCGGCGGCCGGTAGTTCCGGTCGAACCACCGCCCCAAGTACCGCTCAGGGGTGATACCTTCTGTACTGGGTGCGGTGGTAGACCGGTGGTGGCCCGGAAGTACCGGTGTTCTTCTCACAAAACCGGTACTACCGGTGTTCCGGGCGATAGTACCGCTCTCACTGCCATCACACAGAAACTATCTGCCTGGCGGTAGTTCCGGCCCAACCACCGTCCCAACTACCGCCCTTGCTTGAAACCTTCTGGTTTCTAAGTGGTAGTTGACCGGTGGTGGGGCGGTAGTTCTGGTTTTCTCCGGAAGACCGGTACTACCGGGTGAGCCACCGGAAGTACCGCCTTGGTGTCATGGGCGCAGGTTCCTTCAGTCACCGGTACTACCGGTTGGGTAAGCGGAAGTACCGGTCCTATGTTATTCTGCACATAACGGTTGGATTGGTGGAGACCCTATTTAAGGAGGCCCTTCTCCCACCTCCATCTTATCTCTTGCCTATCTCTCTCCACCATTAATGCCATTGAAGCTTTCTTGCCCGATCTCTCTCTCTCTAGCCAACCAAACTTGTTGATTTGCTATGGATTGAAGGAGGAGACCTAGATCTACACTTCCACGAAAGGAAACTTGATTCCCCCATACTTTCTTGTGTGGATTTTGTTACTCTTGGGTGTTTGAGCACCCTAGACGGAAGAGGTCACTTTGGAGCCACAATCCATTGTGGTGAAGCTCCGGGGTTTCGCTGGGAGCCTCCAATTAAGTTGTGGAGAGAGCCCCAACCTTGTTTGCAAAGGTCCGGTTGCCGCCTTCAAGGGCACCACTAGTGGATTCACGGCACCTTGCATTGTGTGAGGGCATGAAGAGAATACGGTGGCCCTAGTGGCTTCTTGGGGAGCATTGTGCCTCCACACCGCTCCAACGGAGACGTACTTCCCCTCAAAGGGAAGGAACTTCGATAACACATCCTCGTCTTCACCGTCTCCACTTGTGGTTATTTCTATCCTTTACTTGTGCAAGCTTTACTTGTTTATCTTATATAGCTTGCTTGTGTAGCTGTGTTCTTTACGTTCTTCTAGTTGTCATCGCAGTATCTTATCTAGACAACTTACATTGAAGCTTAATTTAAAAGTGGTTAAGAAAAGCTAAAATTGTTAGTTGCCTATTCACCCCCCCCCCCCTCTAGTCAACCATATCGATCCTTTCAAGGGGCGTGTGCCCTATGAGGCTGGGCGCGCCCTGGACCCTCATGGCCAGGTGCTGCCTCCCCTCACTATGTTTTCTGTGCTATATATTCTCAAATATTCTAGAAAAAATCATATTTCATTTTGAGGGCATTTGGAGAACTTTTATTTTCGGGGTCTTTTTTATTGCATGGATAAGTCTGGAAACAAACAGAAAATACTATTTGTTTTTGCTTTATTTATCCTAAACAATAGAAAGTAAAAGGGGGATACAAAAGGTTGTGCTATCTAGATTCACCTATCTCATGCTCATCGAAAGGAATCCATTAACAAGGTTGATCAGGTCTTGACAGTAGGAAGAGGAAATTCAAAACCTCCAATAGTAATAGTTGAATTTTTTCCAATATAATTGATACTATGGCCCTGAGGTTGTTTCCTCGGAAAGTGTACTGTATGCTCATTACCATTGACATGAAAAGTGACATTGCCTTTGTTGTAATCAATAACAGCCCCTGTAGTATTCAAAAAGGGTCTACCAAGGATAATGGACATACTATCGTCCTCGGGAATATCAAGGATAACAAAGTCCGTTAGAATAGTAGCATTTGCAACTACAACGGGCACATCCTCACAAATACCGAGGTATAGGAGTTGATTTATCGGCCATTTGCAAAGATATTTCAGTAGGTGTCAACATACTCAAGTCAAGTGTATGATATAAAGAAAGAGGCATAACACTAACACCGGCTCCAAGATCACACAAAGCAGTTTTAACATAGTTTCCTTTAATGCAGCAAGGTATAGTGGGTACTCCTGGATCTCCTAGTTTCTTAGGTATTCCACCTTTGAAAGTGTAATTAGCAAGCATGGTGGAAATTTCTACTTCGTGTATTTAGCATAAATAATATCCTTCATATATTTAGCATAAGGATTTGTTTGAGCATATCCGTCAAACACATACGCAAAAAGATAGGTCTAATCATTTCAACAAAGCGCTCAAAATCCTCATCATCCTTTTTCTTGGATGGTTTAGGAGGAAAAGGCATGGGTTTCTGAACCCATGGTTCTCTTTCCTTACCGTGCTTCCTAGCAACAAAGTCTCTCTTATCATAACGTTGATTTTTTGATTGTGGGTTATCAAGATCAACAACATGTTCAATCTCTACATCATTATCATTGCTAGGTTGAGAATCATCATGAACATCATCATTAACATTATCACTAGGTTCATGTTCATTACCAGATTGTGTCTCAGCATCAGAAACAGAGATATCATTGGGATTCTCAGGTGTGTCAGCTACAGGTTCACTAGAAGCATGCAAAGTCTTATCATTTTTCTTTTTCTTCTTCTTAGAAGAACTAGGTGCATCTAAATTAGCTCTCTGAGGATTTTGCTCAATTCTCTTAGGATGGCCGTCATGATACAAAGGTTCTTGAGTCATTTTACCACCTCTAGTTGCAACTCTAACAGCATAGTCATTATTCTTACTATTTAATTCATTGAGCAAATCATTCTGAGCCGTAAGTACTTGTTCTACTTGAGTGGTGACCACAGAAGCATGTTTACTAATGAGTTTCAATTCACCTTTAACTCTAGACATATAATCACTCAAGTTCAATCATATAAGCATTTCGTTGCAGTTGTCTACCAACATAAGCATTGAAGTTTTCTTGTTTCACAATAAAATTGTCAAACTCATCTAAGCATTGGCTAGCAGACTTATAACGAGGAATACCACCTTCATAAAATCTATAAAGAGAATTTACCTTTACTACCTGTGTCGGGTTATCAAGACCATGTATTTCTTCAATAGGTGGTAAATTCTTAACATCTTCAGCTTGAATACCTTTTTCTTTCATAGATTTCTTTGCCTCTTGCATATCTTCAGGACTGAGAAATAGAACTCCCCTTTTCTTCGGAGTTGGCTTAGGGGCTAGTTCAGGAATTGTCCAATTATTTTCATTGGCCAGCATATTATTCAATAGTAATTCAGCTTAATCAACTGTTCTTTCCTTGAAAACACAACCAGCACAACTATCCAGGTGGTCTTTGGAAGCATCGGTTAGTCCATTATAAAAGACATCAAGTATATCGTTCCTTTGAAGAGGATGATCAAGCAAAGCATTAAGTAATTGGAGAAGCCTCCCCCAGGCTTGTGGGAGACTCTCTTCTTCAATTTGCACAAAATTATGTATTTCCCGTAAGGCAGCTTGTTTCTTATGAGCGGGAAAATATTTAGCAGAAAAGTAATGTGTCATATCCTGGGGACTATGCACACAACCAGGATCAAGAGAATTAAACCAAGTCTTAGCATCACCCTTTAAAGAGAAAGGAAATAACTTAAGGATATAATAATAATGAATATTTTCATTGTTGGTAAACAGGGTGGTTATAGCAATCAACTTAGTAAGATGTGCCACAACAGTTTCAGACTCATAGCCATGGAAATGATCAGATTCAACCAAACACTACCAAAAAAACACTTCAGTGATGATACGTGCTTGTCACAGTCGGTCACGTTTTCTGTCATGCATGTACATCCATGACGATTTTATGATAGAATCAAGATAGTCATACCTGTGCTGTCGTAGAAGTGTTCCATGACATTACGAAAATTATCATCACGAAAGTGTCCACTTCCATGACAATAAATTGTGCGTCACAGAAGTGCTTTCGTCAAGGGTGACCGACACGTGGCATCCACCGTAACGGAACGCCGTTAAGCTATCGGGTCTGGTTTTGGATCCGATAACCCATTAACAGCCCCGACCAATGGGGATTTTCCACGTGTAAAATCATCATTGGCTGGAGGGAACACGTGTTGGCTCGCCGTTAGAACAGATGCCATCCACTCATTGGACCCATAGCACCTATGATACGTCGACACGTGGCATGGCCCAATAGAGGCCCATTCTTGTGAAAAGGCCGGCCCGTTTGACTTGGTCAAAAGGTGGCGGGCCGGCCCACGGCAAGCCTGTTAACGGCATGTTCGCATATACCCCATTTACAGCCCGCTAACCCAGGGCCCATTTACGGCCTATCCGAATTAGGCCCAGTAGCATAATCTGGGCCGTCCAATATAATTCCATCCCATTTTGACTTCCGTCCCATGTATGGCCCATGACGTCTTTCGGCCCATATGAGGCCCTTAGTAACCCTCGGCCCATTAACGGCCCGTCGTAAAACTGGCCCGTAATGAACAGTGCGCAACAGAGGCTCATTCCTGTGAAAAGGCCGACCCGTTTGACTTGGTCAAAAGGTGACGGGCCGGCCCACGGCAAGCCTGTTAATGGCCTATTCGCATATAGCCCATTTACAGCCCGCTAACCGAGGGCCCGTTTACGGCCTATTTCGAATTAGGCCCAGTAGCGTCATCTGGGGCGTCCAATATAATTCCAGCCTGTTTTAACTTCCGGCCCATGTATGGCCCATGACGCCTTTCGGCCTATATCAGGTCCTTAGTAACCCCGTGCCCATTAACGGCTCGTGGTAAAACTGGCCCGTATTGAACAGTGTTTTACTTTATACGCATTAACGTCCCATTATTCCGTCGGGCTGTTTCCAGCCCATGTTATCTTTCGGCCTTCTCAGGGCCCATTTATTCTTGGGCTCATTTCTAGCATTCGTTTACTTTTGGCCCGTTACTGTCATTTTCTGCTTGTGGGCCAAATTCAGCCAGTGGTTACAGTCGGCCCGTTTGTGGCCCGTTAATACGCTGGGCCGTTTTCATAGCGTCATCAAATACGGCCGATTAACGACGGCCCGTTATGGTCGGCCCATGAACGGACGATTTCAACTCTAGCCCATTTACGGCCATAATGTGGTCTGTTATTGGCCCATGTTTGGCCAACCGATCATACAGCCCATAGAAGGCCCATTGTGTCTATTGCCCATATAAGGCCCATTGTTTCTACGTCCCTTAGAAGGTCCATTGTTTCCAGGGCCCGTAAGAGGCCCATGTTAACTACAGTAAATATGTAGCCCATGGTTAATGTGGCCTAGTTTTAAAAAATAGGCTATTGCGGCCACTAGCAAACCGCGGAAAAAAAAACTGCACTGACTACAAGAAAACAAATAAACAAGACAATAAGGTAATAAATAGGCAAGCAACTTACGCTAGGCTATCACGGCTATTACACATATTACATCCACCGGGCATCAAAGTTCGCCACCAGTGCAAATATAGGGAACAAAGCAGCATATAAATGCCGCAGCAAAACAAGTCCAGAACTGAAACCACTTCAGAAGAGCTCAAGAAACAATATCCTGGGTACCCATAATGCTGGCAAGATGCTTAGCAAGCTTATTAACTTTCTCTTGTTTGGCGCTTAAATCCTCCAGCACTTGTTGTTGCACCAGAAAGTATGCATTTGAATTCTGCAGGGACTTCCTCAGTCCTTCGGCTTCCTGTCGCATAACATCTGATCGATGTCTTTCAACTTGAAGTTGAGACTCAAGAAGCCGAACTGATTCAGGCAGCGAGTTTGAAGAGCTGGTGCCAGCAGCAGTAGCCAGTAACTCGAACACTGCATCAAGACAGGACTTTGGGGTTGTCTCAGTGTCTTCAATATAGTTTTTATCAGCTTTCTTGGAGACCAACAGGGATGTCTCACTATCTTGAACCTTATGTGCATTACTTCATGTACCATTGCAAAACGTGGTACTCTTCTCCAATATTTTATCCGCATTCTAAAAGAGAAACAAACAAACACATCATAGGTTTACAATGTAGTATATGAAACTCATTTTGGTAAACCAGTTCAGTAGTAAGGTGGACAGGATAACATCATGAAACAAACATATATCTATGTAGTATGGTCACTGTATGGTCTATATCATTCTAGTTTATGTTGCCAAATCAAGATAGATACAGTTCGAATCATATCTATTTAAGACAAAGCAGCTTAGACAGAATATAAGTGTGGGAAACTACACAGCAATAACAACACTTGTAAGGTGCATGGCATGAGAATATAACTGTTTTTTCAATTGAAACTGAAATCAACATAGAGCAAGTTACAATAGCAAACATGTTAAAGAAACAGGTTTAAATCATACCTGTTGTGCCATTGGAGTTTCAATTGCATCCTTCAAACTTGAAATTAGTTGGTATGAGTAAATACAGTGATGCAAGAGCAAAGTAGTATGAACCATAGCTACGGAACCTGACCTGAGAACAATTCTTCTTCTGCTTTAAGCGTTGACTTGGGGTTCGGAGTGGTGGTCCTCGTGCTTTGGGCACTGCAGTTGCCTTACTAACTGCTCGTGTTTGGGTGCTCTGTGGTGGAGACGGTGCTGTGTCAACAGGAACTGGGTTAATATCTGCTAGGGTTGGGGTTAGAAGGGGTGTAGTCTGGGTTATGTATGGTGGGGCTGGCTCTTGGGCAAGTACAACCGTGGTTCTATCTCCATTGACAGGTAGCATGATCTTTTATGAAGACCGTGTTTTTACTCCCACAGATACTGCCATCGCCCCCTCCAATTGAAATGGCTGATAAAGAAGAAAAGTAATTGAATGTACAGACATTGTAAGATAGACAGGTGCAATGGATAGTAGGGAAGAAACAGGGCATGAAATAATTCACATTTATGTTGTCTAACCAAACAGAATAGCAGGACATAATTTCATGTATATGATGGCTAATTAAACAGGATAGCATGACACAATTTCACATGTATGATGGCTAACTAAACATGATAGAATGACATACTTCAAAATATGATTACTATGTAAACATGATGACATGATATAACTATACAATGTGTCTATTAAAGTGGTTGGCATGCCATAAATCACAAACATGCCATCGATGGAAACTTGATGGCATGATATAATTCACGGATAGAATGACATAATTCAAAATATGATGACTATGTGAACAGGATGAGATGACATAACTATATTATGTCTTTAGAAAATGGGTTGGTATGCCATAATTCAGATACATGCTGTCTATGTAAACATCATGGCATGATATAATTCAAATATATGATTTATATACTAAGGAAGTGAGCAGAGGGCAATCGCATATATGATGTGTCAACTAAGGAGATGACATTCAATATCGTGTATATGATGTAAAAACTAAGCATTGCAATACAACATATGCATGATACGAGTAATATAACCCTGCCAAGTTTGAGCATACACCTCAGGGGGATATAGGACTGGTCATCTGCCTCTGAATCCTCCTCTGAAGAGCTATCTGTAACCAACAAGATATCTGCTTCACCAGGTAGCATTGTCTTCTCTGAAAACCTTGTTTTCACTCTAGATTTCTCCATCACCAATTCAAATGGCTGATGCACAGGAAGAGCAGTTGAATATACAAACATTGTCGACAAAAGCAATGAGAAATACAAAAAAAGGACAGCATGATATAATTCAAATATATGACGCCTGGCTAAACAGCATGGCATTGCATAATTCACATATATAATGCCTTGCAACAAGATAACATTGCATAATTCACATATATAATGTCTTGCAAAAATATGGCATTGCATAATTCACATATATGGTAATTAGACACTAAACAGGTGGCATTCACACAAATCATGTCTAAACTAAGCAAATGACATAGCAATGCAAGATACCATACGCACGATATGAGCAACATAAACCTGCCAAGTTAGAGCATGCACCTCTGGGGGGGGGGAATAGGACTGGTCATCTGTCTCTGAATCCTCCTCTGAGGAGTTATCTTCCTCTTGATTACGGTCCGAAATGGGTGGAGGGGGGTGCCTTTGCGCCCACCATGGAGAGACGCCTGCATGAAATTTTATTGCCACGCAAGGCTCGTCTCTTTTGCTCTACATGTTCAGTTCCATTGTGTACAATAACTGACATGCATAGGAATAAAACATAGTGAGATTATGTAAGGAGTGCATGCACAAATCCAGAGTGAAGGTAGCAAACTGTGGATAGACCCAAAACCAATGACAGCAGGCAGATAATGACTTTAGTTAAAAAATACATATAATGGCTTCTTTAATGCTTGTTTGCACCCAACATGAAACTCATGGTAGACACCCGACATTAACCAGATAGTAGACATATAGTACTGATTCCTGGCCCAATATGTACCCCACGACCATTTAAAAACTCAAGTTTCAGCATAAGTTTGGACCTGAGTCGGAGTCTAATAGGTGAACACAACGATAAAGTAGCATGTCATCCTATTAAGTGATGCATAACGTAACCAGACACGGAAGAGTGCGACCTCTCTTGCAGACCCGTGTAGTCCTCAAGGTCATCTGCTCAGTTGATGATGGTAATGCAGTTGTCGTGGCTGCCGGCGGCGGGGAAGAAGATCTGAGGCGGCGAAAGACAGTCCGGAGAGCGGATCCCTATTGTGGTGAACCCTTCCGTCATTGGAGCAGCTGAGCTGGGGTGGAACACAGCACCTCATGAGGAGGACAAACCACACAAGGTTTTCTTTGACACATATCTGTAACAGATGTAATTGTGTAAGGGCTTGTTTGAATTTGAGGATTCTAACAATGCAGGGATAGGAAATAGACATGAATAGGATAGGAATGCACGTGCAAAATAGAGAATTTAAAAACACAGGATTTCTGCCAATCTGGGTGTTTGGTTCACAAGAATTGGAGGATCACATGATGCAAAGAAGCATGGTGAGATTAAGTCAAACCACAAGAAGTGTACAACCTCTTTGGCGAAGCCATGTCGATCTCAGCGTGATTGGGTTGGCCGGTGAGGATGCTCCGGCTGACTTGGCTGTCAGAGGAGGGGAAGAAGATCTTAGGCGTCTGGAGATGGAGCCCGAGGTACTGCTCCGCTGTGATGGAGGGTTTCATCATTGGAGCAGCTCCGGTGAGTTGTACGATGTCGAGGCTGAAGCACGACAAGAGAGACAACATTAACCTGAGTGGAATTCTAATAGCATCTCCAATAGATGACATAAAATACATAACCACAAAGTGATAGATGTATACATCAGCCGCTCATCTCTGAACTTAACTATCGAAACTGGATTTAACTGTTGAAACTGAACCTAACTGTCGAAACTAAATTTTTCTGTCGAAACTGAATTTAACTATCAAAACTGAATTTTGCTGTCGAAACTGAACGCACTAGAGGTGAGGCTACACGTCAGTCGACTGACTTTTTCATCTCTGGTCAGTCGATTTTGCAGCCGTTGGATACGAAATCATGGGCCTGCAGTTCATCTTCAACCTCCACCCCCCTGAGCCGCCAGCCACCACCGGCCAAACAGTTGCCCCCAGCCGCCCGCGGCCGGCGGTGCACCGCCAGGCCCGCCCTGAAAACACTCCCCACCGTCGATCCGCCGCCACCCCGGCCATCCCTGTAGGGCCCCCCGTTCTGAGCTTTTTCTCCAGCGATCCCCACGCCACCGCCCCACCACCACCGGCGACCACCGCCCCCATCCTGAACGCTAAGATAGATAGTGGGGTACCTCTCCGGCGAGTCCCCTCCCCGCTACGGCTGGTTCTTCCTTAACTCTGATGAGACCCCCACCCCCTGAAAATCGATTGACCTAAAAGTCGATTCAGTCGACTGAAGTGTAGCTAAATCGGAGCAGCATCACAAGCAAGAGCAAGATCGAGAGCAGCACCACGAGCAAGAGCAAGAGCAAGAGCAGACCAGGCAGGGGACCAAGAGCAAGAGCAGAGCAGCAGCGCGAGCGAGAGCTAAAGCAGCAGCAGCTCCTACTGATGTGGACGTCGCTGCCGAGGGAGCGACGACGTGGAGGAAGTGGCCGGCGACGCCGCCGTGGATGGAGCCGCGCCATGTCTGCTCGGGACCGAGCGCCGGCAGCACCGTGGGATCGAATCAAGAAGAAAATGCGGCGATTAATGTACAACCTCTTTGGTGGCGCCGATTAGGCCGCAACTTCATCCGAGGAAACAGTGATGATGATGCTCTTCCGGTCGTGCAGGTGAAGACGGCGATGTGGGAATGGAGGTGGCGTGAAAGATGAGGGGAACGTCGGGGAAGCTCCTTGGAGGTGGAGGATGGGGTGGCTAAACCGGCGGGACGACCAGATCGATGACGGATCCTCATCCGGTATGGTGGATGAGGGACGTCAAGGTGTTGCTGTGGACGATGTCGTCGGGGAAGAGGCTCCGGCTAGGTGGCGGACGGAGGAGGGTGTGGGGCTTCTCGGGTTTTGCTGGCCTCGGTGTACGAATGGGCGGGCGGATGGGATGGGAGTGGGGAACCATGGCTTAGGGACGCGCTTGTCCGAAATGTGGGGTAAGTTACGAAAGTACCCCCACGAATTTGAGGCGGTTCTTTTGGTTCAGGGGTATCACGGGCATTTCGCGTGTCGAGATTTCACAGGAGGTGGGAGTTTCCGCGCACGTTGAAATTTTGGAATAGCAAGGCACGGGTTGAGATGGAGGGAGTTGTCGGAGCACAACGAGACAAAGATATATCTTAAATATTTCGGGCTAACAAGGCGCGGGTTGAAATTTCTGGACAAGCCTAACGTGTATTGTACCAAATCAATTCGCACTACAAATTTCATTCAAAACTTTGAATTCATGTTATGTTCAATTAAAATATTTCGCTACGTGTATAATGCATGCAACCTAGTACTCAAATGAACGTTTTAGTGCATTCCAAACGTATATACTACCACTTCAATATGAACTAAATTTGAATTCGTTTCTCCATTTGAATAAGATCTACAATAATGATTGTTGTGAAGTCAAAGCATTTGAATTCGTTTCTCTGTTTAATAAGATCTACAATCGTCATTATTGTCAAGTTAAACCATCATTTGTGTATTATCTTCACAGCACACCACATGATTAGTCTCGAGTTACATATAAACTATGTGTACTATATGAACTCGAACTCGATTTTTTGAATCCACTTTATGTTCATTTGCATATGTTTAAAACACTATGATCTCCTATTCAAATATATGAATCCACTTTCATATCAAATTATGATCTTTCTTAGTCTCTTACACCCACACAATCCTCTAACCTTTGTAGCTACCACTAACTTTCTCTCGTGCATGCACACCCCTCCTCGCCCTCCCCCTCCCTCAGCATTCTATCCATCGCGCACATTCATTTTGTTTTCTTTAGGTCGTTCTCCCACAATCTCCACAACTCCTTTCCGACAGACACCGATCGATAAACCTCTCCAGCGATGTCTGCCTACAACATACACACACACCTTCAATCTCCTCCTTTAAGCGTCCTTTCCTCGTGTCTCTCATACAGTCCCACACACGTGTAAACTCTCGCCCCTCTTTTCATCGATCTCACAACTGCACACTCCTCCCCCTATCTAGCTAGTAGCTGGGCCTCTCGCACCACCTCCTAGCTCCATTCTCTCTGTCTATCCGTCTCGCCGGGCCTTATTTTCCTCTAACAAATGGACGTACATCGACCGATCTCCCGCTATACATATATCTAGCTAGGTCCTTATAACTTGTTTTTCCCCACGCGTCGATCAATCTACCTCATTAGTTATGTCTCTCCCTTCCTCCGACAAACAACAACTGATCTACCGATCTAGTTAGGTTTGCTTACCAAACACATGGTTCCCCTTCATCATCCATGGATGTGTCCCAACAGATCTATCACACACAGGCACACACAGAAACACATCCCCACTCTTATTGATAATATTGCAGTTCCACCCTTAGTTTTTCTAGTAGGCCTCTCCCACCATCTTCGAGAAGCAACTCCATCACCCATCCAACACTCTACCCCTCTCCCTCCCTCCCTCTCTCCTCTCTCTCTCTCTCTCTCTCTGTCCCATCCTATTTCCCGTCCTTTAGTTATGTATGGATGTCGACCGATCTCCCTCAAGACATAGCTGGGTCTCTCCTTCTCAACACATATACGAGTCGTTCTACCTCTATAGTTAGGCCTCTGCCTACCCCTCCCCAAAC
>LR738715.1:588179345-588211843 GCA_902687465.1 Secale cereale
AACCCCCCCCCCCCCCCCCACACACACACAGATACATCGAGCACTCTAGTCATGTCTCCCTGCCACACACAAACTTGACCTGTGCCCTCTGACGTTCCGGTAGCTAGGTCAGCCGCCCTATATCTTTGACTTGCACACACACACAATTTCGATGGCTCTCTTCATCGATCTCGCACCCACCCACTTGATCCTCTCTTCGACTCTATCAATATCTATGACCCCTCCCTCTCTTCTCGTGGATCGCCCGACCCTCTATATATGATATGGATAGGCCTCCATTTCACACACATTGCATGAAAAATTTTGTTTGAGATGTCATCGACACATATTCCCACAAATACATTCATGAAATCAAGCCCCCCCCCAAACAAAAAACACTCACGAACGCACACAAGCCATTCATCTAGGGTTGTATATCTCACACACACCCACGTAGGTGGGGGACATGCACGAAGAGAAGAGGTGCACGCACGGCGCATGTACTCCCGTCTCTTTCCCAACAACACCCACGCGGGTACACGGTGGAGCTCATTTCTGTACGAAAAGGCAGCCCACGTGGTAACTTGACATGTGTACTGGTTGTCCACTAGATGGAGGGAGGATCGTCTACGAGCAAGATTAATAACATAGCCGGCTGCTAGCTCTATCTTTGTGCCACCTCACTTATAACAACCTAAAAGCCCATTCATATAATAGTTGCTGGCTCTATACATCATGTAGTTAATGCTTGACCCCACTTTCTTCTCCCACAAAATGCATTGGAGCTTGTGCTGCAGCTGGCTACAAGTTTACAGTCCACTCCTCTTCTCTCTCCTCTCCTCTCTCCTCCACATCATCATAAATCTGAGGTGGCAACCCTTATAGCCCGCTTACATCAGCCTATTATACTTGCTCTATCACGGGTGAACAAAAAAATTGAGACTTGACACGTTATGTTAAACTAGTAAGTTGCACGTGCTTTGCACGTGAGAATCTAGGATATAAAGATGACACCCTAAGAATGAATAATATGCTCAGAACAGAATAAAGATTTAGTGATCCAAATGCTCTTATATTTCTTTGTAGAGGGAGTATATATTCAGTTGGGTTTAAAAACCTATTTTTACTTTTAAAGTGAAACACATGATCGAGTTTTTCCATAAAGTATTTATGTGACATAATCGTACATACTTGTATGAACTGTTTAGGAAAAGGTGGAAATAGATAAATAATAAGAAGCAGCTTGAATACATTCAAGCTAAAACAAATGTCCCGAGACTAGCGACAAATATATATGCATGAAAGAAATCTTGGATCTTAATAGCATAATCGCGTGCTTTGAATTCAGCAAAAAAAAACGTGTTTTGGTCACTATAAATTAGATTACACACTACTTATTTTCTTAATAGACGTCTCACTCAAATGGATTGTCAACAGTGGTTTTGCACTATGGACATTATTCTTTTGCTAAAGTACATTCCAAATAGAACATGTAGAGTTGTAATCAAATATTTCTCAATACGAATAAACAAATAAAATAAATTTAATTTAGTAAATGTGTTGTTCATTTGACAGCGCAGTTTTCATAAATTCTCTCAAGCTTTGAAGTGTTTTAGTCATTGGACATTGCCTAAAGAAACCTTTGTTATTCCTCTAAAATTTGAGATGATGAGCATTAGAGCGTGAAGCATCTCTCTTGCTAGTTTTTCCCTATCTTACTGGTTTTGGTATAATTTCTGGCTTCGCGTACAAAAATGTTTGTGGTTCTGCTATCTATCAAACGGACAGTAGGGTTGTCATATCACTTACACAAAATTTATTGGTGGTGGAGTCAGCTACCAGCTCGATCAAGCTAAAAAGAATCAATTCCTTGGGCTCATCTAGAACCTCTTGGGCAGACGTACAAGTGTCTAGAAAAATCGCCCAGCTTTTGGCTCGCAGCAGCGGAGGTGAATCTGGCGCACGCTAGCCGTAGAATTCGTAGAGCTGGTGGCTGATGAATGGTAGATGTCAACATGTTTTGGCAAATCAACGACTGCTATTACTCGAATGACATCTTGGCGGGAAAATTGATAGGGATGTGGTAAATCAAAATTTGAAACTCGTACATTATATTAGTAGAGAAAAAAGAGGCAAACCATGTGGGGCTTACCTTAGAGGCAAGGCTCTATACACTGGAGTACTTTTGATGTGTCCCGTCAACTCGGAACGAGGAGAAGCTTGCTTAGTACGCCGTTGTGACGCCCGAAGACCGACGTCCCAGAAGATTCCAGAAGATTCCAGATGTTCCGGGTTCTCCCGTGTGTTCTTTGTGCTTGTGTTATTTATTTTTGCATTGCATCATGTCATCATGCCATCATGTCATATTTTTTTTTGCATCTCAACTTAAATAAATCGTGTGGACCTTCGGTCCATTTAAATCGAGGGAAGAATGTCTTCTCTTTATAACATATAAAAGCCTCTCAATATTTAGGGAGCTATATCATAATATTCCATTTGCTTCGGAACAACCCAACACACTTGCATTTATCCCCCATGCCTCTTTATTCAAGTTTCACCTTTAAAACCTTCCATGTATTTCTTTTCCCAATTACCGAGGCTCCTCCAATTATCTAGACTCTTTTCAAACTCCTTGAGGCAAGCTATTTTTTTTTAGTTTGCACTTCCCTTTTTGTTGGAACTATTTTTGTGGGGTTGGAATTATTCCATAAAGCCTTACAAAAATGTCCATCATTTTATTCTTGTTCTTTGCCTCTTTTCTTTAATTTTGACTCTCTCTATTTCTTTATTCTGCAAAAGAAAAGAGATAAATATAAGAGGGCAGCCGCAACAGGCCTCCTCCTTCCTCCCAGCTGGCCCGTCTTCTCCTCCTCCCTCTGGGCCTCAGCCCCTCCAGCCGGCCCAGGCCTCCTCAGGCATCAGGCCCACCGGCCCGGCCACCACCTAACCCTAGCGCACCCCTCGTTCTCTCCCTCGACCCTCTCTTCCCTCTGGCCGCCGCTTCTCTCGATCCCCTCTCTCTCTCTCTCTCCCCTTGTCAGGCCCGAACCCCGCTCCCTCCTCTCGAGCACCCCATCGCCTCCAGCATCGCTCTTCAGCACGCAGCGTCCCAACGCGCCTTCCTCCGCCCGAACCCCCGATCCCCTTCCTCGCGCCAGGCCTCCCCTCCGCTGCACCTCCAGCCACCGCCTCCCTCCTCCGACCAGCAAGGCCGCGCCCTCCATCTTCCTCGCAGCAGCGAGCGGGCCTCCTCTGCGCCTCGCCTCTAGGCTACCAGCGCCGCGCCCGGCCTCGTCCTCGCCGGCCCGACCACAGTCCCTGCGACGCCCCAGCACGGCTCATCCGCGCCGAGCCCTCCTCTCCAGGCCGCCGCGCCTCTGCGTCCCCCCGGCCCTGCACCTCCGCGCCGAGCCGTGGCTCCCTCCTTCTCCAGGGCGCCGCACCTCAGCTTCTCCAGTGCGCGCGCCCGCGCCACTCCGTCCCCTTGCGGCCTCGCCTCCCGAGCGCCACCTCGCCAAGGGGAGGAGCCCCCTCGAGCGGAACCTGCGCGTCCCGGGCCTCTTCCTCGTCTCCAGAAGCCGCCCCAAGCACCGATCCCGCGGCCCTGCCTCTGCCGTGTCGTCTTCTTGCTGCTGCCATGACCTCATGGTTCCTTCCCGCAAGACTTGATGCTGCTGTTTTGCTCGCTGTCATGTTGCCGCGCTTCTTTTGTTTGCTGCCGTGGACGTCAAGTTCGTCGAACGAGGGACCCCGAGACGCCAAGTACCTCTACGTCGCAAGAACCCAGACCGGCGAGTGCGAAGACCCTCAAGTACCTCTACGGAACAAGTTTGACTACACGATGACAAGTACCCCTTCGGAGAGGAGAACGACTACGAACGGGAACGTCTACGCAAGATGACACGACAAGTACCACGACGTCGATGCGGCAAGTACCACGACGACCGAACGGCTACGATGACGAGTACATCTACGAACGTGAACAACTACCGTCGCCCGGAAACGAGGAATTCACCAAGTACCTCGACACGATGACGTGAACGGCTACTTCCTCTACGACCCGCGAGAACGCCTTCTTCCTCTACTATCTCGAACCGTCCCGAAACGAGTGTTTCGAAGGTATAACCCGAGACGATGACCCGTGTGATGCTTGTTGTGTTCTATGAAATGTCTCCCTTGTGTGCTCCGTGCCCGTTTCGACCTTTTGTCATGCTCCTCGGTTGCCTCGTCGCTGACTCGTGGGAACCCGGTAACGGGATCGCCCCACCTTTCATCTCGTTTGGCTCGCTCGCGCCATCTTTCCTTTTGCACCGGACTCTCAACGAGTTACCGGAACCGATATGTTGCCGTGGCATCATTTTCGGAATTGTTGCCGTGGCACCCGTTCTTTCCACCACGGTGACAAGTGCTTCATATCTCTCTTGTCAACCTTATAATAATTGCATAAACTTGTTCATGTCATCCACATCATGATAACAACATTATATGTGTGAATTGTTGTTGCTTTAATAATTATTAAACATGCTCATGGGGATTTTCCGGATATGTTGTTGTTATTTCCGGCCTCATTTAAAATGTCTTAATAGTGTAGTTTTATTATGCTTCACCTCTTGCCATGTTAAAAACATTTAATCGTGTCTTGTAATTAAATAAGAGTCAACTAAATAATTAAATGTGGTGTTTCGTCAATATGCAACTCGTTGCATATTGAGCTCCACTTAACTTGTAGTGTTGTTTGTGCACTTGCCATGCCATGCATAATTAAACCGGACATGCATCATACTTGGATGTGCATCGTATGCCATGTTTATGCTTGTGTGTTTACCGTGTTGTTGTTTCCTTTCCGGTTTGCTTCACTTGATAGCTTCGGTTTCGTTCCGGAGTTGTGAGGTTTCTCTCGTCTGTGTTGCTTCGTCTACTTCATGGATCCGTTCTTCTTCTTTGTGGAATTCCAGGCAAGATGACCGAACCCGGATACCATTACTATCTTTGCCTATTGCTAGAGTATCGTTCTTTAGTTTTGCCTCGATGCCCATGTTCTTCTTGTCAGCCTCCTACTTGTAACCACTACCATGTTTAACCACCCTACCTATGCAAACCGTTGCTTGGCTAAGTACGCTTCGCTCAGCCCTTCTTATAGCATTGCTAGTTGCAGGTGAAGATTGAAGATGCTTGCTTCATGTTGAAGTTTGGTTGGGTTATATCACACTATATAAATGCTTAAAATGAAATCATCTATATATTGGCAAGGGTGGAAGGCTAAGCCTTTTGCTTGGTGATTTGTTCCACTCATGCCGTTAGGAACCGTATAAACCGGTGTTATGTTCCTTGATTATGCGTTCCTAACACGGTTGGGGTGTATGGGACCCCCTTGATAAACCGCTAAGTGCTAAGTCTTTTCCAGCAAGTCCCAACATTGGTACTATTTGCCTAATAACAAACTAATAAAACTTGCATAAGGGCCTTGCAAACCCTCTTTTATTTTAATTCAACAACCCCGGGCCAGTGCTCCACATGAGTGTTGGTCCGAAACGGGGAGTCTGCGGGGCCACCTCGAGGAAACTCAAGGTTTGGTAAAAACCTGTAGAATCGCCCATCCGGTCGTGTCCTGAGACTTAGATACGCGCGGCTACTATCAGGGTGTCGACACGCCGGGAGGATTTGCTGAATTAGCCTTACCTTAGTTCGGTTTAACTTGAGCACGGGATTCCGAGAATGCTCGGGTCTTCCCACCTATGGAGTTGCGACTCCGCGGATCGTGGGCTTGTAATGGGTCAAGTTGGAACACCCCTGCAGGGTTTGAACTTTCGAAAGCCGTGCCCGTGGTTATGTGGCAGATGGGAGCTTGTTAATTCCGGTTGTAGATAACTTGACACAATGTTACTAATACACTACCAGCGTGTGTTCCGTGACCATCAATTTCCGAATAGGGATTCGGGAGTTGAACACAGAGGGGTTATGTTTGTGGAGCTTGTAGCTAGGATCACTTCGTGATCATCTCTCGACCGAGGCACTTCTCTTCTCGCTCTCTTATACGTAAGTTAGTGCTAGTGCTGCTGCAGACTCTTGTTTTTCCCTTCACCTCTTATTCTTTCTTCAGCCTTATCCTCTCCCAAGGCTTAAATAGTCATGTTACCCGGGAACGGGATTGCTGAGTCCTCTGTGGCTCACAGTTACTTCACAACACCAGATGCAGGTTCAGCCGAGTTTGATGCAGGAGTTGGATCAGTACTTCACCAGGAGCGCGATGAAGATCGTGGCCGTTTGCTTGTTATGTTTCGACGATCAGTAGTGGTTCTTCTACTAGGATTTGATCCTGACCTGTGGCTTTATGTTGTTTTGGTATCTTTCTTTTGGATCTTCACCCGTAGTCGGGTTGTGATGTTTTGAATGATGTTTTGCTTATGTAATGTATTGTGTGAAGTGGCGAGTGTGAGCCAACTATCTCCTTTTGCATTTTAATCCCTCTTTTACATGAGTCGTGCAAAGATACCAAACTTGAGATCATTCTAGGATGGGCATATACTTTTAAGTCGTGCCTCGACACGTAGGAGGTATAGTCCCATCCTGGGCATTACAAGTTGGTATTCAGAGCCTTCTCTGACCTAGAAGCCCCCACTGATTGATCGAATCGTTGACGGTTGAGTCTAGGCACACACTGAAAACTTTTTGAGTCCTATATATATATCGGAGAGTAGGATTTCTTTGCTTCTCATCCCCTTTCTCTCTGGTGAGGACTCCTGACGTCTACTCTTGCCTCTTCTACTTTCAAAAATTGCACCAAATTTTTTTTTAGGATCCCGCGAGTATTCTGGGATTGTTTCGATGTTCTTGTGACAAGGATATTGTTCTCGATGCCTCCTGTTCCCGGGGAGTTGAGCTTCGGGGTATTGTTGTCACAAGCATATCGCGGCAGTACTAAATACTTAAGACGGCCGACATCGAAAATCTCTCCTATACGGCCAGTGGCAAGATAACCCCGACATCACCCAGTACTGGGGAGGTAGTTCGAGAGTATTGCCATAGCTTGTTATAGTGGATGCTTTTCGAAGGTCCGAGGTAAACAGTTTCCGAGAAAGACTGGTTATGTGTTGAAGGATGGATACACCTGGATGTAGGTTTAGAGTTGATTGCGCGGTGCTTCCCGTGTATCCCCAACACCTGATTGCATAACTGGAAACTTTCGGAGATCTATAGGTGGGTTCATCTAGTAGTTCTAGGCATTCTTCCAACGGATGCTCGATATGAAGTTTGGGGTTCTACATTGAGTGAAGTGGTTTTATGGGCTTGTTCTGATCGGGAGTTGCATCTTAAAGGGTCCTTGGCTATGCTGATCCGGGGATTGCAAAACCCTTTTGTAACACGTTCCATAATCTTACAGCACAAAGATGTCGAACGAAACTTCTATCTTGTATTTGTTCTATCTGTTCCTTATTCCTTTTTATTTACTTTTGTTCTCCAAGTGGCTTCTCGACGAGCTGATGTACCTGCGGAATTCATTCGTTCAATTCTCTGTTCGAATGATGCTTGTGAAGATCATGTTGCATATCTATCCTTTGTTCTTGTTTTGATTCTGGTATTTGAGTTGCTTCGATGTCAAATGTTGATTCCATAACCTTCCTAATCCGTGTTCTCATATTTCTATGGGAGTGCTAATTCTTCTTGACCATCGAGATATTCATGTTAAATTATTTTCAACCGGTGTGCCTTCTCTTCAAGTTATTCCTTACGGAAACCGTTGAGAAATCTGACGATTTGTCTGTTTCATTCATCCCAAGTTGTCCTTATTTTCCCCACCCTCCCACCCTTCTTCTTTTTGGAGCTAGAATTCTCAAATGAAATATCCATTTTATTCATGTGATATTTCTTCATTCTTTTCCTTCGATGTTCTTATCCGGTGTTTTTTCGTGAAGATGCTCAAGAGCTTCAAGTTCATCATTCTTTTGTTCTCTAATTCTGCCGGTGGATGTAATTCAAGAATTCGGTGTTGATCTTATCCTTTTCCTCAGTTCACAATGCTTTCTTATTCCGGTGTCCCAATTAATCATTCTCCTCTTGTTATTCATATCCGAAGTGCTGAAGATTCATAATTCCATTCTTAATCCGTTCAAGCTATTTTGGGGATTATCATCTTTCTAGCCATTTAATTCAACCGGTGCAATATCTCTTAAGCAATCTTTTCAACGGTGATTTCTTTTGAGTGGGCCCTAACCCACAGGTCTTTTCCAGGATCTTACCTGACTCTTCTTTTTCTGGAGTTATACTCAAATTCTTGTCAAAGTGTGACGTAAGAATGATTTCCATCAGTCACATGCCTTCTCCAAGCTTGTTTTCAATTATTTCCATCTTTAGCTCCACCTTCCATCTTTTTATTCTTCCGGAGTGCTCAACAATTCTTATGGCATTTCTCTTCTTCATTATCAACATTTGCAGACCGGAGAAGAGTTTCTCTTAAACCTTGGACCGTTCTCTTGTTGAGAATTGTGGTTCTAGCTTCATGCCATCCTCATTATCGTTTTGATTGTGAGGAACCCTTTTATGCCATCCGGAGCTTTTTCATGAATTCTTTTCTTTGTGATCCTCCGAAGGCCATCATTTCAGAAGATTTCTTCGTTCTCAGTTTTCAACTTTGCCCTCCAAATATTCTTCTTTGATGCCTCTTCATTCGTCTTCTATTTTACGGTGGTTCTTTCAAGTTACCTTTCCGTTGTTATCGTTTTAATTCATTTGTTCTTTTCATAATCCTACCGGTGGTTCGTTGAAGATTTACCCAAGCTTGTGCGAGATCTCTCTTTAATTCTTTCCAACGAGAATAAGTAGTATGCCAAATCCTTTGGTTGTCATCAATTTAATTGGTGAAGGAGATGCATGACATAATTCTTATTCTTATTCCTTCAAGGTGATTTAATCTCTTTCTCCGGAGCTTTTTCATCATATCATATCCTTGGTTCTAAGTTTTCATCTTGTTTTCCGGAGCTCCAAGTTATTTCTATTATCATTTCAAAGCTCCATCTAATTCATCACAGGCCATAAATCTTATTCTTTTCATCTTTCACTTCTCATGCTTTCATTACCGGAGTTTTCATGGTGGTTCATCATGATTTAATTCATTCTCGAAGGTTTCATCAACATTCTTATTGGAGCTCAAGCATTTTCATCATGCATTAAAATTGCAATCCTTTCCACCTTATCTTTGAGATGGTGTTATGTCATTCTTGTCAATTTTTCCTTCATGTTTTATGATTCACAAGTTGTCAGGAATGAGATATTTAAACCCATCATTTTCCTTGTTCAGGAGATCTTTCCAACCATTCAATTTATTCATTGGAGTTATCTTGGGTTGTATTTCACCTAAAAGCTTTCCCTAAGGATTGTTGCTATTATGGTGCTTATAAATGACCCAAGTTCTGCATTATCATTCCGGTGAGTTAAGATTTCATCAACTTGTTCTTCTCAATCCAAGCAATTTGTTTCTGTTAGTGGCTGGTTGTCACCTCTTAATTTTGAGATGTTTTCCATAAGCCCACATCAAGCTTATTCTTTAGTTGTTGAATTTTCCAACAACTCTGTTCAACCCTTCTTCGTAAGGATGCTCTTTCAAATGCATTCGTGGGAGAAGTTGTATTTTTCTTCTCCATTCATTTCTTTCTTTGATTATATGCTATTCTTACATTCCGGAGGTATTATTATGTTGCTCTCTCCAAACCATCATCTCGTTTTATCAAGATCTTATTTTTTCCCTTGCTTATCATTTAACCGGAGTGTTGTATTCTTCATTCTAGTTCTCTCATCTTATCAAGTTTTGCCTCTCTTTTTAACCGGAGTGCTGTCTGAATCCTTCTTAACCTTGTGCCATTCTTTCAATGTTCCGGAGGCTGTGTGTTGTTGTTTTCATCAAGTATCATTCCATCTCCTCAAGTTCTTGTTAATTCCTTCCATTTTCAGACGGAGTGCTGTCCAAATTCTGTCATTCTTATTCCTTGGCTACACCTTTGCAGTTTCATAGTCTTTTGGTCCGTGAGCTCTTGCTTCATGTCTTTCAACCTACAAGGTTCTCATTGTGTCCTTGTTCCTCCTTTTATCGGAGTGCTCTCAACTTCGTTCATCTCCATTCTATTCTTCTTTAATTTTGTTTAACCTCTCAAGGTTCGTGGTTTCACTCGTCTGTCAAAGAAGCAACTTTGTTTACCTCTTCCTCTTCCGTTTTTTTACCCGGTGATATCTCTAGGATCTTGGGTCGAGATCCTCTGTTAGTGTGGGAGAGTTGTGACGCCCGAAGACCGACGTCCCAGAAGATTCCAGAAGATTCTCGAAGTTCCAGATGTTCCGGGTTGCCCGTGTGTTTCAGTTCTGCTTGTGTTATTTATTTTTTGCATTTCATCATGTCATCATGCCATCATGTCATATTTTATTTTGCATCTCAACCTTAATAAATCGTGTGGACCTTCGGTCCATTTAAATCGAGGGAAGATGACTTCTCTTTATAACATATAAAAGCCTCTCAATATTAGGGAGCTATATTTATTAATTATTCCATTGCTTCGGAATCACCATAACACACTTGCAATATTTCCCCATGCCTATTCCATATCAAGTTTGACTTCAAAACCTTGCTATAATTCTTTTCTCAATTTTCGAGGCTCCTCTAAAATCTAGACTCCTTTTAAACTCCTTTAAGACAAGCTATTTATTTTAGTTTGCACTTCCCTTTTTGTTGGAACTATTTTTGTGGGGTTGGAATTATTCCCGTAAAGCCTTATAAAAATGTTCCATATTTTATTTTCTGTTCCTGGCCTCTTTTTCTTAATTTTTGGATCCCTCTCTATTTTATTTCTGCTAAGAAATAAAATTAGTAGAGCCCAGGCCTCCTCCTTTCCCTCTCTCAAGCCCAGCAGCCTCCTGGCCCGTCTTCTCCTTCTCCCTCTTGGGCCCTCCTCCTCCCAGCCGCACCTGTCTTCTCAGCCGGCCCAAGGCCCAATTCTAACCCTAGCGCCTCCCACCGAGCCCCGATCGCCCCCTCACTCCCTCTCCTTTTCCCTCGTGCCGCCGCCGCACTCTTTCCTTCTCCCGATCCCCTTCGCCTCTGTCGCCCGAACCCTTTCCCTCGCTCTCATCCCTCACCTACTCCTCTCGATCTAACCCCCCGAGCCTTCCCCTTCCATCTCCCACCGCCGTCCTGCCGCTCCCCTCGCCCCAGGAGCCCCGGCGACTCCTTCTCCAGGTGGCCGCGCCGCCGCGGCACTTCTCCTGCGCGCCTCATACGACCCGCTCCTGTCCTCCAAGCCACCAGGACGAGCGCGGTTCCCTCCGGCCAGTTCCTCGTCCAGGGCCGGCCGACGCCTTCCTTCCAGCGCCAAGGCCAGGCCGCGCCCGGCCTCCTCTTCCTCTGCTTCGGGCCGCCCTGAGCGCTGTCTTCGCGCCTCCAGCGGCCGGGGGCCGAAGCCAACCAGGCTGGCGCAGTACGCCAACGCCAAGACCCCGTCGCCCCGAGCACCGATGCGCCTCCAAGGCCGCGACCCCGACCCCGCCGGCCTCGCCTTCCTCCGTCTCCAGGAGCCAGCAGCCAAGCACCTTCGTCCCCTGCTTCAGCGCCAAGACCCCAGCGACGTTTCTCCGTCCTCCAGCGCCGATCCGTTTTGGTTGGGCAGTTTTGCCTTTTGTCTTGTGCCAAGTCCTGCTGTTGTTGTCGCTGCGTGGACTCGCCGCTGTCCCGTGCTGTAGTTTTGTTTTGTTTTTGTGTTGCTTGTGTTGACCTTGACAGAGAACGTATACGCCTACACGCCAAAGACCGACGACTTGAACATCTACGGAAAACGAGTCCGTGTACGACTACGTGAACAAGTACCACGACGCCGTCGAACGCCAAGTACCTCTACATGACCGACAAGTACCACGACGACCCGAACGACTACCGTCGCGTGTACCACTACCGTCGCCCGGAAAAGACGGATGCGCCAAGTACATCTACGAACGAGTTCGTCTACCGTCGCCGTGTACCCCTACCGTCGCCGAAGACCCGTGAACAACTACTTCCTCTTCGGCCGTGTACCACTACTTCCCTCTACTACGCCTACTTCCGCTACCGCCTCGAGAACGACTACTTCCTCTTCTTCCACTACGTCCCTCGACGTCTCGAACCGCCCCGAAACGCACGCTTCGAAGGTATACCGAAACGACCCCGTGGATGACCCGTGAGATGCTTGTTGTGGTTTTATGAAATGTCTTCCTTGTGTGCTTCTTGCCCGTTCCACCTTTTGTCATGTTCCTCGGTTGCCTCGTCACCGACCCGTGGGAACCCGGTAACGGGATCGCCCCACCTTTCATCTCGTTGACCCGCTCACACCATCTTTCTTTTGCCCGGTCTCTCAACGAGTTACCGGAACCGAATTGTTGCGTTGCATCATTTTCGGATCATTGCCGTGGCACCCTTTTTCCTTCCACCACGGTGACGATGCTTCATATCCTCTTATGTCAACCTTTTAATAAAATTGCATAAACTAGATCATGTCATCCGCATCATGTTAACAACATTAATATGTGTGAATTGTTGTTGCTTTATAATTATTAAACATGCTCATGGGGATTTTCCGGAATATGTTGTTGTTATTTCCGGCCTCATTTAAATTGCCTAGTTAGTATAGTTTTATTAAGCTTCACCTCTTGCCATGTTAAAAACAATTAATCTTATCTTGTAATTAAATGAGAGTCAACTAAATAATTAAATGTGGTGTTTCGTCAATATGCAACTTGTTGCATATTGAGCTCCACTTAACTTGTAGTATTTGTTTGTGCACTTGCCATGCCATGCTTTTAAACCGGACATGCATCATGCTTGCTTGTGCATCGTATGCCATGTTTATGATATGTGTGTTTACCGTGTTGTTTGCTTCTTTCCGGTTGCTTCTCTTGTTAGCTTCGGTTTCGTTCCGGAGTTGTGAGGATCCGCTCGACTGTCGCTCCGTCTGCTTCTTGGACCCGTTCTTCTCCCTTGTGGAATCCCAGGCAAGATGACCGAACCCGGATACCATTACTATCTTTGCCTATTGCTAGTAGTCTCGATCTATAGTTTTGCCTCGATGCCCATGTCTTCTTGTCAGCCTCCTACTTGTAACCATTGCCATGTTTAACCACCCTACCTACGCAAACCGTTGTTTGGCTAAGTACGCTTCGCTCAGCCCTTCTTATAGCATTGCTAGTTGCAGGTGAAGACCGAAGATGCTTGCTTCATGTTGAAGTTTGGTTGGGTTATATCACACTATATAAATGCTTAAAATGAAATCATCTATATATTGGCAAGGGTGGAAGGCTAAGCCTTTTGCTTGGTGTTTTGTTCCACTCATGCCGTTAGGAACCGTATAAACCGGTGTTATGTTCCTTGATTTTTGCGTTCCTAACACGGTTGGGGTGTATGGGACCCCCTTGATAAACCGCTAAGTGCTAAGTCTTTTCCAGCAAATCCCAACATTGGTACTATTTGCCTAATAACAAACTAATAAAACTTGCATAAGGGCCTTGCAAACCCTCTTTTATTCTTAATTCCAGAACCCCGGGCCAGTGCTCCACATGAGTGTTGGTCCGAAACGGGGAGCCTGCGGGGCCACCTCGAGGAAACTCAAGGTCTGGTAAAAACCCGTAGCTTCACCCATCCGGACGTGTCCTGAGACTAGATACGCGCGGCTACCTATCAGGGTGTCGACACGCCGGGAGGATTTGCTGGATTAGCCTTACCTTAGTTCGGTTTAACTTGAGCACGGGATTCCGAGAATACTCGGGTCTTCCCACCTATGGAGTTGCGACTTCGCGGATCGTGGGCTTGTGATGGGCCAAGTTGGAACACCCCTGCAGGGTTTGAACTTTCGAAAGCCGTGCCCGCGGTTATGTGGCAGATGGGAGCTTGTTAATTCCGGTTGTAGATAACTTGACACAATGTTACTAATACACTACCTGCGTGTGTACCGTGACTGTCAATTTCTGAATAGGGATTCGGGAGTTGAACACGGTGGGGTTATGTTTGACCGGCTTTAGTTAGGATCACTTCGTGAACATCTCTCGACCGAGGCACTTCTCTTCTCGCTCTCTTTTACGTAAGTTAGTGCTAGTTGCTGCTGCAGACTCTTGTTGTTCCTTCACCTCTTGTTCTTCTTCAGCCTTATCCTCACCCAAGGCTTAAATAGTCTTGTTACCCGGGAACGGGATTGCTGAGTCATCTGTGGCTCACAGTTACTTCACCACACCAGATGCAGGTTCAGCTGAGTTTGATGCAGGAGCTGGTTCAAGTTCTTCACTGGGAGCTCGATGAAGAGTTTGGCTGTTTGCTTGTGATGTTTCGATAGTCAGTAGTGGTTTCTACTAGGATTCGATCCTGACCTGTGGCTTTATGTTGTTTTGGTATCTTTCTTTTGGATCTTCACCCGTAGTCGGGTTGTGATGTTTTGAATGATGTTTTGCTTATATAATGTATTGTGTGAAGTGGCGAGTGTAAGCCAACTATCTCCTTTTGCTTTTTAATCCCTCTTTTACATGAGTCGTGCAAAGATACCAAACTTGAGATCATTCTAGGATGGGCTTATACCTTTAAGTCGTGCCTCGACACGTAGGAGGTATAGTCCCATCCTGGGCATTACATTTTCATCAAGATTCTTGTTGGAGGAGGTCAAATATTCTTCTTCTTGCATTTTGAAGTGCAATTCTTTCTACCTTGTCTTTTCAGATGGTGTTATGTCATTCTTGACAATTCCTTCATGTTTTATGATTCCCGAGTTATCAAGAATGTGATATTTAAACCCATCATTTTCTTTGTTCAGGAATTTTTTTTCAACCCATTAATTATTTGTTGGAGTTATCTTGGGTTATATTTCACCTAAAAGCTTCCCCTAAGGATGTTGCTAATTATGGTGTTTATAAATGACCCAAGTTCTTCATTTATCATTCCGGTAAAATAAGTTTATCGTCTCCTTGTTGATCTCAATCCAATCAATTGTTTTCATCAGTGGCTGGTTGTCACCTCTTAATTTTGAGATGTTTTCCATAAGCCCACATAGAGCTTATTCGTTTCGTGTTGTTTTCTTCCAACAACCCCATTCAACCCTTCTTCATAAGGATGTGTTTCATATTCATTTGTCGGAGAAGTTGTCTTTTTCTATCCGTTCAATTCTTTCATTGAACTATATTCTATTGTTTCGTTCCGGAGGCATTGTGATGTTGCTCTCTTCAAACCATCATCTTGTTTTCTTTTCAAGATCATGTTCTTTTTTTTTCTAGTCCATTTAACCGGAGTGTTGTATTCTTCATTCTAGTTCCGTCATCTTATCTAGTTTTGCCTCACTCTTCAACCGGAGTGCTGTCTGAATCTTTCTTAACCTTGTGCCATTCTTTTAATTGTTTCGGAGGCAATATGATGTTGATTTCATCAAGTATCACTCCATCTCCTCAAGTTCTTGTTAATTCCTTCCATTTTCAGACGGAGTGCTGTCCAAATTTTGTCATTCTTATTCCTTGGCTATACCTTTGCAGTTTCATATTCTTTTGGTTCGTAAGCTCTTGTTTCATGTCTTTCAACCTACAAGGTTCTCGTAATGTTCCTTGTTCATCCTTTTACCGGAGTGCTCTTAACTTCGTTCATCTCCGTTGTATTCTTCTTTCATTTTGGTCAACCTCTCAAGGTTCTTTGGTTTCACTCGTCTGTCAAAGAAGCAACTTTGTTTTACCTCTTCCTCTTCCGTTTTTACCCGGTGATATCTCTAGGATCTCGGGTCGAGATCCTCTGTTAGTGTGGGAGAGTTGTGACGCCCGAAGACCGACGTCCCAGAAGATTCCAGAAGATTCCAGATGTTCCGGGTTCTCCCGTGTGTTCTTTGTGCTTGTGTTATTTATTTTTGCATTGCATCATGTCATCATGCCATCATGTCATATTTTTTTTGCATCTCAACTTAAATAAATCGTGTGGACCTTCGGTCCATTTAAATCGAGGGAAGAATGTCTTCTCTTTATAACATATAAAAGCCTCTCAATATTTAGGGAGCTATATAATAATATTCCATTTGCTTCGGAACAACCCAACACACTTGCATTTATTCCCCATGCCTCTTTATTCAAGTTTCACCTTTAAAACCTTCCATGTATTTCTTTTCCCAATTATCGAGGCTCCTCCAATTATCTAGACTCTTTTCAAACTCCTTGAGGCAAGCTATTTTTTTTTAGTTTGCACTTCCCTTTTTGTTGGAACTATTTTTGTGGGGTTGGAATTATTCCATAAAGCCTTACAAAAATGTCCATCATTTTATTCTTGTTCTTTGCCTCTTTTCTTTAATTTTGACTCTCTCTATTTCTTTATTCTGCAAAAGAAAAGAGATAAATATAAGAGGGCAGCCGCAACGGGCCTCCTCCTTCCTCCCAGCTGGCCCGTCTTCTCCTCCTCCCTCTGGGCCTCAGCCCCTCCAGCCGGCCCAGGCCTCCTCAGGCATCAGGCCCACCGGCCCGGCCACCACCTAACCCTAGCGCACCCCTCGTTCTCTCCCTCGACCCTCTCTTCCCTCTGTCCGCCGCTTCTCTCGATCCCCTCTCTCTCTCCCCCCTTGTCAGGCCCGAACCCCGCTCCCTCCTCTCGAGCACCCCATCGCTCTTCAGCACGCAGCGCCCCAACGCGCCTTCCTCCGCCCGAACCCCCGATCCCCTTCCTCGCGCCAGGCCTCCCCTCCGCTGGACCTCCAGCCGCGGCCTCCCTCCTCCGACCAGCAAGGCCGCGCCCTCCATCTTCCTCGCAGCAGCGAGCGGGCCTCCTCTGCGCCTCGCCTCTAGGCTACCAGCGCCGCGCCCGGCCTCGTCCTCGCCGGCCCGACCACAGTCCCTGCGACGCCCCAGCACGGCTCATCCGCGCCGAGCCCTCCTCTCCAGGCCGCCACGCCTCTGCGTCCCCCCGGCCCTGCACCTCCGCGCCGAGCCGTGGCTCCCTCCTTCTCCAGGGCGCCGCACCTCAGCTTCTCCAGCGCGCGCGCGCCCGCGCCACTCCGTCCCCTTGCGGCCTCGCCTCCCGAGCGCCACCTCGCCGAGGGGAGGAGCCCCCTCGAGCGGAACCTGCGCGTCCCGGGCCTCTTCCTCGTCTCCAGAAGCCGCCCCAAGAACCGGATCCCGCGGCCCTGCCTCTGCCGTGTCGTCTTCTTGCTGCTGCCATGGCCTCATGGTTCCTTCCCGCAAGACTTGATGCTGCTGTTTTGCTCGCTGCCATGTTGCCGTGCTTCTTTTGTTTGCTGCCGTGGACGTCAAGTTCGTCGAACGAGGGACCCCGAGACGCCAAGTACCTCTACGTCGCAAGAACCCAGACCGGCGAGTGCGAAGATCCTCAAGTACCTCTACAGAACAAGTTCGACTAGACGATGACAAGTACCCCTTCGGAGAGGAGAACGACTACGAACGGGAACGTCTACGCAAGATGACACGACAAGTACCACGACGTCGATGCGGCAAGTACCACGACGACCGAACGGCTACGATGACGAGTACATCTACGAACGTGAACAACTACCGTCGCCCGGAAACGAGGAATTCACCAAGTACCTCGACACGATGACGTGAACGGCTACTTCCTCTACGACCCGCGAGAACGCCTTCTTCCTCTACTATCTCGAACCGTCCCGAAACGAGTGTTTCGAAGGTATAACCCGAGACGATGACCCGTGTGATGCTTGTTGTGTTCTATGAAATGTCTCCCTTGTGTGCTCCGTGCCCGTTTCGACCTTTTGTCATGCTCCTCGGTTGCCTCGTCGCCGACTCGTGGGAACCCGGTAACGGGATCGCCCCACCTTTCATCTCGTTTGGCTCGCTCGCGCCATCTTTCCTTTTGCACCGGACTCTCAACGAGTTACCGGAACCGATATGTTGCCGTGGCATCATTTTCGGAATTGTTGCCGTGGCACCCGTTCTTTCCACCACGGTGACAAGTGCTTCATATCTCTCTTGTCAACCTTATAATAATTGCATAAACTTGTTCATGTCATCCGCATCATGATAACAACATTATATGTGTGAATTGTTGTTGCTTTAATAATTATTAAACATGCTCATGGGGATTTTCCGGATATGTTATTGTTATTTCCGGCCTCATTTAAAATGTCTTAATAGTGTAGTTTTATTATGCTTCACCTCTTGCCATGTTAAAAACATTTAATCTTGTCTTGTAATTAAATAAGAGTCAACTAAATAATTAAATGTGGTGTTTCGTCAATATGCAACTCGTTGCATATTGAGCTCCACTTAACTTGTAGTGTTGTTTGTGCACTTGCCATGCCATGCATAATTAAACCGGACATGGATCATACTTGGATGTGCATCGTATGCCATGTTTATGCTTGTGTGTTTACCGTGTTGTTGTTTTCTTTCCGGTTTGCTTCACTTGATAGCTTCGGTTTCGTTCCGGAGTTGTGAGGTTTCTCTCGTCTGTGTTGCTTCGTCTACTTCATGGATCCGTTCTTCTTCATTGTGGAATTCCAGGCAAGATGACCGAATCCGGATACCATTACTATCTTTGCCTATTGCTAGAGTATCGTTCTTTAGTTTTGCCTCGATGCCCATGTTCTTCTTGTCAGCCTCCTACTTGTAACCACTACCATGTTTAACCACCCTACCTATGCAAACCATTGCTTGGCTAAGTACGCTTCGCTCAGCCCTTCTTATAGCATTGCTAGTTGCAGGTGAAGACCGAAGATGCTTGCTTCATGTTGAAGTTTGGTTGGGTTATATCACACTATATAAATGCTTAAAATGAAATCATCTATATATTGGCAAGGGTGGAAGGCTAAGCCTTTTGCTTGGTGATTTGTTCCACTCATGCCGTTAGGAACCGTATAAACCGGTGTTATGTTCCTTGATTATGCGTTCCTAACACGGTTGGGGTGTATGGGACCCACTTGATAAACCGCTAAGTGCTAAGTCTTTTCCAGCAAGTCCCAACATTGGTACTATTTGCCTAATAACAAACTAATAAAACTTGCATAAGGGCCTTGCAAACCCTCTTTTATTTTAATTCAACAACCCCGGGTCAGTGCTCCACATGAGTGTTGGTCCGAAACGGGGAGTCTGTGGGGCCACCTCGAGGAAACTCAAGGTTTGGTAAAAACCTGTAGAATCGCCCATCCGGTCGTGTCCTGAGACTTAGATACGTGCGGCTACTATCAGGGTGTCGACACGCCGGGAGGATTTGCTGGATTAGCCTTACCTTAGTTCGGTTTAACTTGAGCACGGGATTCCGAGAATACTCGGGTCTTCCCACCTATGGAGTTGCGACTCCGCGGATCGTGGGCTTGTAATGGGTCAAGTTGGAACACCCCTGCAGGGTTTGGACTTTTGAAAGCCGTGCCCGCGGTTATGTGGCAGATGGGAGCTTGTTAATTCCGGTTGTAGATAACTTGACACAATGTTACTAATACACTACCAGCGTGTGTTCCGTGACCGTCAATTTCCGAATAGGGATTCGGGAGTTGAACACGGAGGGGTTATGTTTGTGGAGCTTGTAGCTAGGATCACTTCGTGATCATCTCTCGACCGAGGCACTTCTCTTCTCGCTCTCTTATACGTAAGTTAGTGCTAGTGCTGCTGCAGACTCTTGTTTTTCCCTTCACCTCTTATTCTTTCTTCAGCCTTATCCTCTCCCAAGGCTTAAATAGTCATGTTACCCGGGAACGGGATTGCTGAGTCCTCTGTGGCTCACAGTTACTTCACCACACCAGATGCAGGTTCAGCCGAGTTTGATGCAGGAGTTGGATCAGTACTTCACCAGGAGCGCGATGAAGATCGTGGCCGTTTGCTTGTTATGTTTCGACGATCAGTAGTGGTTCTTCTACTAGGATTCGATCCTGACCTCTGGCTTTATGTTGTTTTGGTATCTTTCTTTTGGATCTTCACCCGTAGTCGGGTTGTGATGTTTTGAATGATGATTTGCTTATGTAATGTATTGTGTGAAGTGGCGAGTGTAAGCCAACTATCTCCTTTTGCATTTTAATCCCTCTTTTACATGAGTCGTGCAAAGATACCAAACTTGAGATCATTCTAGGATGGGCTTATACCTTTAAGTCGTGCCTCGACACGTAGGAGGTATAGTCCCATCCTGGGCATTACAGCCGTCTCCCCCGCCCATGGGCGTGGTGGCTCGTAGGACGAGGTGAAGCTTGCTTACAACGCCTTACGCCCGCTCCCTCGCCCACGCGCGCGGTGGCTCGCAGGACGAGGAGAAAATTTTACTACTCCATCCGTTTACTCCTCGTCCCTACTACCTTGGTTAGAGAGATTATCATATTGTTTGGAATATATATGTCCTTTAGTAGATTTCAATATGAACTACTAGTACATACTCCAAACACTGATGTATATAGATGTATTTTAGAGTGTAGATTCACTCATTTTGCTCCGTATGTAGCATAAAATTGAGACACTTATTTTGGAACAGAGGGAGTACATATTTGCTATGATCTGTCAATCATTGAGATGCAATAGCATGCATGTTAGTCTCCTTTTTATTTGATGAAATGTTGCAACGGGCAACCTTGGACGCAAGATACATGTAACAGAAGCAGGAAACTTCATAGCATTGTACTATCTCGCTGATAAATTACAGTATGTACTCCCTCCGTTCCTAAGTATAAGTCTTTGTAGAGATTCCACTAGGTGGACTACATACGGAACATAATGAATGAATCTACACTTAAAATGCATCTATATAAATCCGTATGTGGTTCATTGTGACATCTCTACAAAGACTTATATTTAGGAACGGAGGAAGTACTATTACTATGTAAACAATTTTTTTTGCGATTGTACTATGTAAAGAGCTAGGTGTCGCGCGGTGTCCGGAAAATATGGTGATAGTGTGAGGTGGGCCATGTAATCACTGAGCCTGCATGTTTTCACTGCTCTTGCACTCCTCCGTCGTAAGAATGGAGAAAATCGTAATATAGTAGTACCTCCTTTCGCCGAAAGCGTGGGACATCCAGCAGTCCTACCATTTTAGTAATAATGACCAATGAGCCGTCAAATCACATAGACCTAGCAGTAAGTTGGACGGACGAGGCAACCATCACTCTTGAATCCGCTTCTCTCTTCAACGCAGGCGCAAGTGAGAGGTTGCGTCCGCTCTGCCTGGGCATGAATGCGGCACCGATTCTTTGGAGCGGCGCTGACCGTTTCGGGCGGGAAGCGCGCGGGGGTAATGGAGGGGCTTTGGGTGGGCCAGGCTGGTCAGGAGCGGGCGTGGCAGCTGTCCGCCTGTCCCTACCGGACGCCCGGAAACGAGAGGATGCACCAACTCTCGCGGCTAAAATCGTACACTACACACCATCTCTCTGTAGGAGTAGGTCGATCTGTCGCTCTCTCTAACACACACATGATGTAAACACACACACGCACACACACACACAGGTTCATAGAATAGGAAAATCATGCGAGTGCGAAGCCACATGAAGTGAGATACAAATGGAGTACGTACAAACTATGACCATCCTAAGCAATGTAACCAAACGCTCCTTACTCTGCCTTGTTATCTCCCCCGGAAACACAATGCATGGAGCGCAACTACGCGTTGATCAGTCAAGAAATCAAAGTCGGCTTGCATGTGAGTTAACACGTGGCCCTGCATGGTAGCTAAAACGGCATCTCTTAGTTGCTTGGATCAATTGTTATGTTTAGAGACAGAAATCGGGGCTTTGATTGGAGGAATGACCGGTCAAGTTTCTCTTTCTCCTCCAATCTGCTTGCACCTTGGTCCCGCTGCACCTTCTAACGTGACTTATTACACCTAGACGGAGGGAGTCATACGAGATACGGTGGCACACTGACTTAGGTCGAATACAAGTGCCCAAAATTGTGTGCATGTTATAATAAGGATTCACTTAAAATAGTACATGAGCGAACAGAGGGACCAATTGGACAGTGTTCCCAAGCAGTAGCGAGATGTGTGAGGTAAGATACACCGCTGGCACTTTTAATTTTTTTCTTATTAATTTGTTTGTTTCACCCTCTGACTGGTGGTACCCAACGTACTACGTGGAGGGAGGTAAGGTGACTAAGGCTACATTATTTTTGCACCACTATGGATAGTCTTACCACCAAAGCCACATGACACGATTATGATTTGAATCCCAATGACACCCACACACACACACACACAAAAATGTATAAAAGGTTATTTTCCTCTCGTTGAACACAACGAGAGGGTTGTGTAGCTGGTTAGCATGTTCGCTCATCAAACTTGAGGTCTCGGGTTTGATAACTACACTTGAGCATAATTCGTGCCAGGAGGATTCTTTGATTGGTCAAAATGGATGGATACGGATCTATACGATCTCGTAGTGACCGTATAATCACCTCATCGCGTATAAGCTGCAGCCTCGGCACTTGTTTTCTAAGGTTTGCACTCCTCACACTCTCTCCGATATATATATACACGCTGCAGCCTCAGCGCTTGTAGTTGTTCTCTTCACACTCTCTAACCCTCTCCAGATCTAAACAAGACTTCTTGGCCTCTCTCTCTCTCTCCTCACTACTGGTCTGCTTGTAGTTGCTCTCTTCACACTCTCTCAGCCGACAGGATCCGTCCGTCGGGAAGGGAAGGAGGCTTAACGCTGTCACCGTTGGCGAGGGAGGGAATCCACTACCGGCACAGCTGTTCACTTTCACCCAACAGCGGCGCGGGAGGGCCTCCAACCCCTTCTTCTTCTCCGCCGTACATAGTGTGGGTCGAACGGCCTCCGGTCGCCCACCGAACCACACCCAAAGAACCTTAAGGTATAATTTACTTATTCTGCATGCATTGCTCTAGCTGCATGTGGGCTTTTTCCGCTTCTGCACTCGAATCTAGGTGTTGGATCAAACAGGAAAGTAGTGGGGAAAGTTGTATACCATGAATCTAGGACGTGGTTCAAAGAGGGAAGGAATGGGGGAATGTAGTGGGAAAAGTTATATGGCATGAATCTAGAATGTGGTTCCAAAAGGAAAGGAAGGGGGAAAGTTGTGGGGAAAGTTGTATTGCATGAATCTAAGACGTGGTTCAAAGAGGGCAGGAATGGAGGAAAGTTGTGGGGAAAGTTGTATAGCATAAATCTAGGTCGTGGTTCACAGAGGAAAGGAAGTGGGGAAATTACTAGTACAGACTGACTATCCAACACCTACGTTGGTAGAAAAGGGAAAACAATGAGAAACGCAGTACGCACATCTGTAACGAACTAATCTTTTGTTTTGGGGGACAAGGCTGTAGAGTTTGAGCAGGACTAGATTTGCTGCGCTCACATAGGGAAAGGTGTCTAAAGATAACAAAACTGGGACCAAGACAAATATGCTCCTTGGTTGTTTATTCTTTGTTGCAACATACTGTGCATCACCCCGGTACATCTGTATATGCACATGGTGCTGGTGCGTCCACTGTCCCGTGCAACTCTTTAGCTATTGTTAATCTATGGCCCTGTTTGGTTAAAAACTCCTAGTCCCTACTTGCTTGGTTCTAGGGACTAAACATGGACTAGAGGTTATTAAATGGCATGCTAAAAGACCATGTTACCCCTAGTAATGAACTAATAGAGACAAGGTGCCATGCGTGGCAGGGGCAACTGTTGGAAAAAGTCCCAAAAAGACTCTCCCTCGGGGTCTTCGTTCTTTAGTCCCAAATGCCCACTTTTAGTGCCTAAAAGTCCCTCCTATTTGGTTTCCCAAATGCCCACTTTTAGTCACTCCACCAAAATGTCCCTGTAAACATGCACCCTCTAATAATGCCGCTGGAAAATTGATGCAATGCCATAGTTAAAAGCAAATTACATGTTTAACGAATTTTATTGTTAATATAATCTCTCTATTAATATTAATCAATGCCACTGTTTGATAAATGCTACGGTCTTGCTTTCTTTCCCATTTAGATAAGGTAGATGCTTCTTTTTGTTGGCTTCTGTGTCATCCACCGTTATTGACCACTAGTTGTTTCCTTTGCGCCTCTGCGTAAACAGGGTTATCTACTTCACCTCGTTACCATTGTGACCTTTTGTTGCACTGCACAAAAAACTTTTGTTTTAAGAGTGTTTTGTGCAGTTCAACCAAAATGTCACACCGACAACATTGCTTGATTGCTTGATCTTAGTGGAACTGCACAAGTGGAGATCTTACTTCCTATCCGGGTTGGCAAATATGGTTCAGATCTTCTTCTTGTGAGTTGTTTGAATTCCGCGTCATGAGAGGTCAGTACTAGACTTCTTTCACATTGAAGGCAAAGCTTGTCTGTTATTGAACCATGTGATGAAGGGGAAGAACGAGCGGAAGAAAATCAAAAATCAACTCCTGGTGCTGTAAAGAAGCACTGGAACTGTGATGACACAAGTAATGATATAGTTTTGCATCTTAATTTATTGCTGTGAATGGAACGAGCAATTGTTTTGCCACTGATTTGATGCCACTCTTAATGTAATATGTAATTATCTCTACTTGTGCAAACAGGGATCTTCTTTGAAGATACCATATATTTTAGTGGAACTGCACAAGAAGATGTTGGAAACATTAATCTAATCGAGGAGTATATAGTAAGCATGGCCACCACAGTAGATAGCAACAGATGGTTCCAGAGAAGTGCTTCATCTGTATGCTCTACACAATAAGCCTCCTGACAAAGGTTGGTATTCGCCCACTGATTTCATTCATATGATTGAGCTTTTTCATCTCTATTGGTGTTGTGCTACTGTTTAGATACTGTCATCAAAAAGTGGTATTGTCCTTGAGAAGTGCTTCATCTGTGTTGTTTTAAATATTTCATTTCCTTTTTTTCGAGCAAACAGGATGCTAGCATTTAATTATCCTCTTGTCTTTGCACAATAGGATCATCCATGTCTGAGGCCTTGTTCGGTTGAGGTGGTTTTTGAAGGGGAATGGCAGGGTTTGAGGGGGATTAGATCCCCTACAAGCCAAAATCCACTCCAATCCCCTTGGGAGGAGGATTAAACGAATAAGGCCTGAAGAAGAATATGGAGTACGTGAAGTGACTAGTTCCGGTTATGCCAGGATGAAGAAGCCCTGTCTACCTTCTCATCAGAAGGAGCAGTTTAAGGATGGTTACATTACCCCCCACAAGACCAAACTAACTTCAGCTCAGAAGGACTGACAAATCTCCATTTTCTTGCTGTGATGCGCGAGTAATGTTGTTCTAGGCTTCTTTCCGGTGAGTTCCATTTTTTTAAAAGTGTGCTCTACATCGACCATGTAGGTGCCTGTTTAAACTGTCAATTCATAGTACAATTTGCTTTATACTAATCACTTCTTTTGTATTTGTGCAAACAGGGGTGCTCAGCTTGATTCCACCACTAGAAAGGAGGTGCTGATAAGTTCAAGGCGTTGCAACATATAAGGGCGAAATCATACAAGCTACGCGCGAATTTGGTTGATTTTGGTGGAACTGCACAAAAAGAACAACTGGTCAGCTGGTTTATTTAGCACGAGGTGCCATGTCAATGTCCGAACTGATGGAAAACCCTGCCCATTCCACAATCATAGGCATTTGATATTTTGGAATGGGAAAACTTTGTCAAATTTTGCTCATTGATTTTAGCAAGAAGACATGCGTTTGATATTTTCGAATGGGACGCCCTTTGCTGTCAGCAGCATTGATCCATTTTTTTTCTTTATTCTTTAGTTGTGAAGTAAATATTGGCTCTGACATGTGAATCGCTGAGATGCATAATCATCGATTCTTTTGAATGTTCTCTTTGAATTGCTAGGCATGTGTGTTTGATTGCAATGTACATGAACGCTAAAAAGCTTCTCAAACTCTTTGTACTCCTTCTGTTCCTTTTTACTTCGCACATTGTGAAAGTGCATACTTTTTTATAAGATTGGTCAAAGTAGAGATACTTTGACTGCAGACAAAACTTGTATGCAGACTAGAAACGACAGGAGGGAGTACATGTGAAACTGCTGCAAACGAGGTGATCACCCTGGGAGTACATGTGAAACTTGTACGTATTGTTTTGCATGTTCATCCAATGCCAGTGATACAAGAATTCGGACTAATCGAAATAAATTCATTCATACACAGTCAGATTTCATATAAACATGTCAGATTTCATTACATTTCATACATTCTTCAACTAAAAAGGGGTGCGCTGGAGGTATAATTAATTAACCGAAGCTACCCACATGTGTCCGGCTGAGCCGAACAGAATCTTCAGTGACTTAACTATAGGTGCAGTTGCGTAACTGACATGTGGCCCAGATGCCTGTTGGCCCACGTGCCAGTCAGGCAACTACACCAGCAGTTAAGTAGAAGCAGCGTCCTTCTCCAACATAGCTCTCCGACTCCACGTCGCCGCCAAGAAGCTAACCGGCCGTCAGTGGTCAACCCGCCTAGCTTGTCATAGCGATTAGGGCAGCAGTGGCCTTACTTGGACCCGAGCTGCGGCGACCTACCGTGTTCTACTCTTCCTTGTTTTCTATGTGGCGCGGCCTCGTTGGTAGCGGGGTGGGGCCTCGGCAGAGCCAGTGATGTCCTCTGTCTAGTTGCCGGCGGGCGGCGCCTCGGTGGAGCGAGGGAAATCCTCCCCCTCGTTGCCGGCAGGGTGGGGCCTCGGCGGAGCCGGCGGTGTCCTCTGCCTCATTGTTGGCGCCGCGGGGCCTTGGCGGAGCAGGGCCTCGTCGACGCCAGCGGAGTGGGGACTCATTAGAGCCAGCATTGTCCTCTGCCTCGTCCTCGGTCTCGCCAAACAACGCCTCGCCCGCTTCATTGCCCTCTTTGTAGGCGGCCGCAGCCTCCGCCACCCGCATGCGGTACCGCCAGCGCTCGAGGCGGCCCTCGCGGGCGGAGCGGTACGAGACGAGCAGCGCCTTCTGATCCGCCCGCTCCACGGTGATCTGCTCCTCCGCCTGCAGATGCTCCTGGAGGAGATGGTGGTTGTAGGCGGTGTCGGCCTGCGCCTCCTAGAACTGCTCCTCACACTTTTGCCTCATCGTGTCCATATATTGGGCACGAGCCTCGCCCATGGTCATGGTGCAATGCACCGGCGAGGATGGCGCGGAGGAGGGGGTGGCGCCGGATCGTCGACTACCATGTTCTCCATTGGAACGTCGTCGTCCTCCGGTTGCCCGCAGGCCAGCCAGTCGGCAGCAATGGCTGTCATCTCCTTGTGGTCCGTCGTCCTCCCGTCCCGAAGAGCGCTGGAGCGCGAGGAAGCCATGGTGGGCAGTAGTGGTGTGGACAGGAGAATAGGAACGGATGCGGATGACTTCAGCTATGGCCAGCGCAGTAGTTTATATAGCAATGGTGGGCGGCGGAGGGACGGACGTGTGGCGCCAGAGTAATCGCCTCGGCAACCGCATATCATTAATGTGGGCGGCAGAAGGACGGACGGACGACACTTGTGTCGTTTGAAGGCGGAGCAATCGCATGCACCGGGAAGCGGGGCGGGCGGTGCTGACCGTTTCGGGCGGAAAGCACGCGCGGGCGAGGGAGGCGGTCTGGGTGGGCCAGGGCAGTCAGACTCGTGCTTGGCAGCGGGTTGGTCCAGCAGCCGGACATGCTAGCTCACCAGCTACCTCGCCGAGCTGAGCGACGACAATCAGACGATGGACGTAGCTTCCGACCAGGAGCCGGCGCCACTGTCCAAGCCGGTTCATGCCGTGTTCACCATAAATCAGGTGCGACCGCACTTCGACGCCCTAATGGCGGAAGAGCTACCAGCGTAGGAGGACCTGTGCTGCAACCTTTGTTTCCTCAATGAGCACCGGTGAACAACAAGCGAACGACAATGTCGTCGCGGACATGTGGCCCTCTCATCCTGGCTTCCCGAATGAGCAACGGACGCTGTATCAGACCATTCGTAGGGCCCTCGAGGCCCTCTCCGTCGTCCTTCGAGTTGTTGTGCTCGTCGTGGCGCTACCATCTCGCGTTGTCAACATGGTCAACGGACATGAGGATGAGGAGATGACTGTACTTGGAGAGGATGACAGTGGGGACCCACCAGGGCCATAGCCGCACATACGCAAGTGCTTCCTTATTAGTATATAAAACAATTTTTTTGCTTCCTCCTGGTTTCCAGACTTCACGGTCCCACACCATTGTCAACCTATGTAGTCAATAAACGAGAGAATTGCACAAGAAGCGGCCGACAGCTGGGACCAAGCAGCTCGAGCAGTATTTGTGTTTTTGAGGTGTGAGCACTGCAGAGTTTTTCTAGAGCGATGTTTAGTCCAGATATTAATTTTTCTCCTCTGAACAACAACGAAAACATCACTGCAGCTATTAACTGGGCGGGCTGTGGCCCGTCTAGCCCAGGCCAGATACCAGCCCAGATATTATTATTTTTCAAGCTGAAAATGGCTAGCCCAGCTATAATTTTTTCTAGGAATACCCAGGCAAGGTCAAGTTGTTATTCTCCGCCCCGCTCGGCTGCAAATCTTTCCTAGGAGGGATGCATTAGGCTTAACAAGAAAATGAGCTTTAAGAAATAATAAATGGGTTGTAATTATAAAAACTGGGCAGTAACTATAAAAAATGCACCAAAATGTAATTACTTTATAAAATATTATTTTTGGATATTGAAAATTTTAATTTCATTAATTGTTGCGAGCGCAATGTTTCATTGGATTTTTATGTAATATAAATTTATATTGAAATTGTATTTAATCTGACTAGAAATTTCGAGATAGAAATATTTCGGATCCCATCAAAATGTGGGAAATTTTATTGAATTCTGTTTTGAATGGTTGGTTTAAATGGACTGTACTTTTAACAAACAGTAAATGGGTTGTAGTATATTCCATTAGAATTCAAAAACTGGCTACACATTCTCACAAATCTCAAATGGGCAATAAGTTCTCTACCACACACTTGTGGCCTTACTAAGTTGACGCGTCCCCTAAAAAAAGAGTTGACGCATATGCATGGCTTTGTCAACTTATAGTCAACACATGGTTCTAGCAGCAGTGGCCATTGGACGTACATCCAACGGATGCCGCGCTTCTTCTTCAATCTCGGATATTCTAGCTTCACCGGCCCAAAATATGATTCCTCTCCCTGACATCTGGGGTGCACCATTTTGGAAGCTAACCTGTGGGCCTACTAAGTTGTCGCGTACCAAGGGCTTTGTCAACTTAGTCAATATAAACGATTCTAGCTGCAGTGACCGTGCGATGTCCATCCAACAACCGTTGTACTTGTTCAACCTCTGGTCTTCTTGCTCCAGCTGCCCAAAGCAGCGTCGGTCGTGCCGCCTGCTCCTGCCTCCCATGGCCGGCTGTGCTGCCGCGCAGGCCTCACCGCCCCCTACTACTCCAACCGCTGGCCAGGCCATCCCTCTACTAACCCACACCCCCTGTTATTCCACGGCGACGGCAACCTCACACCGCAGCCGAACCAGTAAACCCTCGTACTCCTATCCGCGCGGGCTTCCCCTGCCGAGTCTTCCCCGGCTTCGCGTCGTCCCCTTCCTAGGCCTCGCCGTCGTCCACCGCCCTTGTGCTCTCGGCGTGGCGTGGTCAACTTGGTCAAGGAACGGCTTCCATCGGACGTGGACTGTACGTGGAGAGGCTGACAGCTGGGTCCACGATGATAGCAAGGAAGTGCCTCCTTATTACGCAAAAAATAATGATTCCTCCACCTGATAGCACGGACCCACCAGACGGGTCACCGTATTTCATGAAAAAATCGTTTCCCCCCTGACTGCTGGGACCCACCGGACGGGCCACCGTATTGCGCGAAAAAACGTTCCCCCCGCTGTCAGCTCGGACCCACCGGAAGTGCCTCCTTATTACGCACAAAAAAATGAATACTCCCCCTGCTGGTTGGGACCCACCTTGGTGGGAGGCTGACTTGTGGGCCTACTAAGTTGACAGGGACGGTGTGCTTTGTCAACTTAGTCAATATGAACAATTCTAGCTCCACTGACCGTACGATGTCCATCCAATGACCATAGTGCTTCTTCAACCACTGGTCTTGTTGCTCCAGCCGCCCAAAGCAGCACCGGTCGTGCCGCATGCTCCTGCCTCTCATGGACGGTTGTGCTGCCGTGCAAGCCTCACCGCCCCCTACTATTCCCACAGTTGGCCAAGCCATCCCTCTACTCACCCACACCCCCTATTATTCTGCAGCGACGGTAGGCTCACACCACAGCGAACCAGTGAACCCAGGTACTCCTCTTCATGTGGGCATCCACTGCCGCGTCTTCCCCTGCTCCGCATTGTCCCCTTCCTAGGCCTCGTCGTCGTCCACCGCCCTAGTGCTCTCAGCGCGGCGTGGTCAACGTGGTCAAGGAACGGCTTCCATCGGACGTGGACTGTATGTGGAGAGGCTGACAGCTGGGTCCACGACGGCAGCAAGGAAGTGCCTCCTTATTACGCGGAAAATAATGATTCCTCCACCTGACAGAAGGGACCCACCGGACGGGCCACCGTATTTCGCAAAAAAAACGTTTCCCCCTGACTGTTGGGACCCACTGGACGGGCCACCGTATTGCGCGAAAAAGCGTTCCCCCGCTGTTAGCTCGGACCCACCGGAAGGGCCTCCTTATTACGCACAAAAAAATGAATACTCCCCCTGCCGGTTGGGACCCACCTTGGTGGCAGGCTGACTTGTGGGCCTACTAAGTTGACGGGGACGGTGTGCTTTGTCAACTTAGTCAATATGAACGATTCTAGCTCCACTGACCGTACGATGTCCATCCAACAGCCATAGTGCTTCTTCAACCTCTGGTCGTGTTGCTCAAGCCGCCCAAAGCAGCGCCGGTCGTGCCGCATGCTCCTGCCTCCCGTGGCCGGCTGTGCTGCCCCGGAGGCCTCACTACCCCTACTATTCCCACCGCTGGCCAGGCCATCCCTCTACTCACCCACACCCCCTATTATTCTGCGGCGACGGCAGCATCACACCGCAGCGAACCAGTGAACCGTCGTACTCCTCTACACGTGGGCATCCACTGCTGCGTCTTCCCCGGCTCCGCGTTGTCCCCTTCCTAGGCCTCGCCGTCGTCCACCGCCCTGGTGCTCTCGACGCGGTGTGGTCAACGTGGTCAAGGAATGACTTCCATCGGAAGAGTACTGTACGTGGAGAGGCTGACGGCTGGGTCGACGGCCGCAGCAAGGAAGTGCCTCCTTATTACGCGCAAAATAATTATTCCTCCACCTGACAGCGGGGACCCACCGGACGGGCCACCGTATTTCACGAAAAAAAACATTTCCCCCTGACTGCTAGGACCCACCAGCTACATCTTCGCACGCAAGGAAGTGCGTCCGGGCAAAAAAACGATTCGCCCCCTGACTACTGGGACCCACCAGCTACATCTTCGCACGCAAGGAAGTGCATCCGGGCAAAAACAAAAAAATGATTCGCCCCCCTGACTGCTGGGGCCCACCAGCTACATCTTCTCATGCAAGGAAGTGCGTCCGGGCAAAAAAAAACGATTCGCCCCCCTGACTGCTGGGACCCACCAGCTACATCTTCGTAGGCAAGGAAGTGCCTGATAGTCGGGACCCACCTGGTCGAAGCGTACGTAGTGTTGTCACTCTGATCGCGAACATGTACATACATACTGGTCGATGTAGACGCGCGCACGTGTCGTAGTAGAGGCGCGCGTGTAGCATGTACACGTACGTTCATTGGCAAGTGTGCAAGAAAAAAATACGGCCACATATGTACATATGGACAGGGTCTCTAACGCCTACTCGCGCATACGTACAGCCAGGGCTCGTGTGCATGGCTGGGTCAGAACGAAGAAACGTTGTCGTCATGTTCATGGGGAGCCAACCAACTGGGTTAGAAAGGAATGCGTCGTCGTGTTCATCGGGAGGGCTTGGATAGAACAGCCGATGGAAACGAGGCCTGGCGTACCACAGAACGGAGGAAACGGCCTTGTGTTCGACCGGCCACGTTCGAAACGGGATCCTGTTCATCGGGAGGGGTCTGGCGTACCGCAAAACGGAGGAAACAGACCTCCTATGGTCTACATGGGGGTCCTGTTGATCGGGAGGGGTGTGGCGTAACGCAAAACGGAGGAAACGGACTTGTGTTGGAGCGCTACGGTCGAAACGGGGGTCCTGTTGATCGGGAGGGGTGTGGCGTACCGCAAAACGAAGGAAACAGACTTGTGTTGGAGCGCTATGGTTGAAATGGGGGTCCTGTTCATCGGGAGGGGTGTGGCGTACCGCAAAACGGGACTCCACGGGATACTGTTCATCACCACCGTCGACCCCCTCTAGCCTCCACGGGCTACAGTTCATCCACCGTCGACCTCCTCCAGTCTCCACCTGCGACTGTTCAGCCTCCACCGCGCGCTACTCCACCGGCTACTGTTCAACCAGCTCTCTCCATGGGCTCCTGTTCAACCACCCATCCATGGGCTACTGTTCATCTAGCCCTCCACTGTCTACTATTCATGCAGCCCTCCATGGGGTGGGCCTGTTAATGCAGCCCTCCACGGGGTCCTGTTCATGCAGCCCCAACCGGCTCGATCGAACGGGGTCATGTTCATGCAGAGGCAACACCACGGGTCCTATTCAGCCACCCCCACCGGGAACTGTTC
>LR738715.1:588215427-588239922 GCA_902687465.1 Secale cereale
CCCCCCCCCCCCGTGGCAGCGGGGTCCTATTGGAACCTAAGGATATTAAGGCCTCCTTTTAGTAGAGTACCGGACCAAAGCATTCACACTTATTGAATACATGAACTCCTCAAACTATGGTCATCACCGGGAGTGGTCCCGATTATTGTCACTTCGGGGTTGCCGGATCATAACACATAGTAGGTGACTATTGACTTCCAAGATAGGATCAAGAACTCACATATATTCATGAAAACATAATAGGTTCAGATCTGAAATCATGGCACTCGGGCCCTTGTGACAAGCATTAAGCATACCAAAGTCATAGCAACATAAATCTTAGAACATAATGGATACTAGGGATCAAACCCTAACAAAACTATCTCGATTACATGGTAAATCTGATTCAACCCATCACCGTCCAGCAAGCCTATGATGGAATTACTCACGCACGGTGGTGAGCATTAACAAATTGGTGATGGAGGAAGGTTGATGATGACGATGGCGATGGATTCCCCTCTCCGGAGCCCCGAACGGACTCCAGATCAGCCCACCCGAGAGAGTTTAGGGCTTGGCGGCGGCTCCATATCGTAAAACGTGATGAATCCTTCTCCCTGATTTTTTTTCTCCCCGAACGTGAATATATGGAGTTGGAGTTGAGGTTGTTGGAGCCTCAGGGGGCCCATGAGACAGGGGGCGCGCCCACCCTCGTGGACAGGGTGTGCCCCCCTAGTCTTGATTCTTTCGTCAGTATTTTTATATATTCCAATAATATTCTCCGTGGATTTTCAGGTCATTCCGAGAACTTTTATTTCTGCATAAAAATAACACCATGGCAATTCTGCTGAAAACAGCGTCAGTCCAGTTTAGTTCCATTCAAATCATGCAAGTTAGAGTTCAAAACAAGGGCAAACGTGTTTGGAAAAGTAGATATGTTGGAGACGTATCAACTCCCCCAAGCTTAAACCTTTGCTTGTCCTCAAGCAATTCAGTTGACAAACTGAAAGTGATAAAGAAAAACTTTTACAAACTCTATTTGCTCTTGTTGTTGCAAATATGTAAAGCCAACACTCAAGTTTTCAGCAAAGATTATGAACTAACCCCATTCACAATAACTTTTAGGTCTCATGTTTACTCATATCAATGGCATAATCAACTAGCGAGCAATAATAATAAACCTCGGATGAGAGCACTTTCTCAAAACAATCATAATATGATATAATAAGATGGTATCTCGCTAGCCCTTTCTGAGACCGCAAAACATAAATGCAGAGCACCTCTGAAGATCAAGGACTGACTAGAGATTGTAATTCATGGTAAAAGAGATCCAGTCACAGTCATACTCAACGTAAATTAATAGCAATGCATGCAAATGACAGTGGTGCTCTCCAACTAGTGCTTTTTAATAAGAGGATGATGACTCAACATAAAAGTAAATAGATAGGCCCTTCGCAGAGGGAAGAAGGTATTTGCAGTGGTGCCATAGCTCGAGTTTTGAAATAGAGATAAATAATATTTTGAGTGGCATACTTTCATTGTCAGCATAACAACCAAGAGATCTCTATATCTTCCATGCTACACACATTATAGGCGGTTCCCAAATAGAATAGTAAAGTTTATACTCCCCCACCACCAACAAGCACACTCCACGGCTGGCACGAAACAACGGGTACCGTCCATACCAACAACAGTCCTGGGGGAGCTTTGCTTAATTATTTTGATTTGATTTGAGCATGGGACTGGGCATCCCAGTTACCGGCCATTTTCTCGTGAATGATGAGCGGAGTCCACTCATCGTGAGAATAACCCACCTAGCATGGAAGATATAGACAACCCTAGTTGATACATGAGCTATTCGAGCATACAAATTTGAAGGTTTAGAGTTTGGCACATACAAATTTACTTGGAACGGCAGGTAAATACCGCATATAGGAAGGTATGGTGGACTCATATGGAGTAACTTTGGGGTTTATGGAAGTGGATGCACAAGCAGTATTCCCGCTTAGTACTAGTGAAGGTTGGAAAGAGACTGGGAAGCGGCCAGCTAGAGAGCGACAATAGTCATGAACATGCATTAAAATTAATCAACAATGAGTGCAAGCATGAGTAGGATATAAATCATCATGAACATAAATATCGTGGAGGCTATGTTGATTTTGTTTCAACCACATGCGTGAACATGTGCCAAGTCAAACCACTTGAATCGTTCAAAGGAGGATACCACCCTATCATACCACATCACAACCATTTTAATAGCATGCTGGCCCGCAAGGTAAACTATTATAAACTCCTAGCTAATTAAGCATGGCATGAGCAAATATAATCTCTAATTGTCGTTGCAAGTTTGTTTCATTCATAATAGGCTAAATGAGGAACGATGAACTAATCATATTTACAAAAAACAAGATAGGTCGAGTTCATACCAGCTTCCCTCATCTCAGTCAGTTCATCATGTACAAAAGCTCTCAAGTTATATTGTTTATCACCTAATACCGCACTCTTGAGGACACAAAGATCTGGAACGCACATGTGGCAAGCACCATCTTTACCGTTAATGCATCTACCAACGAAGAGAGCACAATAACGTATGGAGGGGAAATGAATGCTCCCTATGGTAGCTTGTGTGATTTCTCTAGATTCCCCACAGTGATACTAGCAAGAAAGTCTTTATATTCAGATTTGCGAGGTTCACTAATATTACCCCACTATGGGAGCTTACAAGCATCATTAAAATCTTCTAAGCCCGAGAGAGATTAGGGCTTGGCGGCGGCTCCGTATCGTAAAACGCGATAATTCTTCCTCTCTGATTTTTTTCTCCCCGAAAGTGAATATATGGAGTCCGGGGGTACGTCGGTGGAACATCAGGGGGCCCACGAGGCAGGGGGGCGCCCCCAGGGGAGGGGGCATCGCCCCCCACCCTCGTGGACAGGGTGTGGGCCCCCTGACGTGGATCTTTCCGCAGATATTTTTTATATTTTCCAAAACAATTCTCTGTGGATTTTCAAGTCATTCCGAGAACTTTTTATTTCTCCACAAAAACAACATCATGGCAATTCTGTTGAAAACAGCATCAGTCCGGGTTAGTTCCATTCAAATCATGCAAGTTAGAGTCTAAAACAAGGGCAAAAGTGTTTGGAAAAGTAGATACGTTGGAGACGTATCAACTCCCCCAAGCTTAAACATTTGCTTGTCCTCAAGCAATTCAGTTGATAAACTAAAAGTGATAAAGAAAAACTTTGACAAACTCTGTTTTCTCTTGTTGTTGTAAATATGTAAGCCAGCATTCAGGTTTTCAGCAAGATCATGAACTAACCACATTCACAATAACTTTTAGGTCTCAAGACTACTCACATCAATGGCATAATCAACTAGCGAGCGATAATAATAAACCTCGGATGACAACACTTTCTCAAAACAATCATGATATGATATAACAAGATGGTATCTCGCTAGCCCTTTCTGAGACCGCAAAACATAAATGCAGAGCACCTTTAAAGATCAAGGACAAACTAGAAATTATAATTCATGGTAAAAGAGATCTAGTCGTGATCATACTCAATGCAAATTAATAGTAATACATGCAAATGACAGAGGTGCTCTCCTACTGGCGCTCTTTGATAAGAGGATGATGACTCTGCATAAAAGTAAATAGATAGGCCCTTCGCAAAGGGAAGCAGGGATTTGTAGAGGTGCTAGACCTCGATTTTTAAATAGAGATGAGTAACATTTTGAGCGGTATACTTTCACTGTCAACATAACAACCAAGAATCTCGATATCTCCCATGCTATGCACATTATAGGCGGTTCCCAAACAGAATGGAAAAGTTTATACTCCCCCAACCACCAAAAAGCAGACTCCACGGCTAGCCCGAAACAACGGGTACCGTCCAAACTAGCAACAGCCCTGGGGGAGTTTTGTTTAATTATTATGATTTTGAGCATGGGACTGGGCATCCCGGTTACCAGCCATTTTCTCATGAATGATGAGCGGAGTCCACTCATCGTGAGAATAACCCATCTAGCATGGAAGATATAGACATCCCTAGTTGATACATGCGTTGTTCGAGCATACAAAACAGAATTTTATTTGAAGGTTTAGAGTTTGGCACATACAAATTTACTTGGAACGGCAGGTAAATACCACATATAGGAAGGTATGGTGGACTCATGTGGAATAACTTTGGGGTTTATGGAAGTGGATGCACAAGCAGTATTCCCGCTTAGTACAGGTGAAGGCTGGAAAAAGACTGGGAAGCGACCAGCTAGAGAGCAACAACGGTCATGAACATGCATTAAAATTAATCAACAATGAATGCAAGCATGAGTAGGATATAAATCACCATGAACATAAATATCGTGGAGGCTATGTTGATTTGTTTCAACTACATGCGTGAACATGTGCCAAGTCAGATCACTTAAATCATTCAAAGGAGGATACCACCCCAACATACTACATCACAACCATTTTAATATCATCTTGGCATGCAAGATAGACCATTATAAACTCTCAGCTAATTAAGCATGGCATAAGGAGCTATGATCTCTAGTTGTCATTGCAAGCATGTTTCATTCATAACAAGCTGAATCAGGAACGATGAACTATCATATTTATAAAAACAAGAGAGGTCGAGTTCATACCAGCTTTTGTCATCTCAATTAGTTCATCATATATCATCCTTATTGCCTTTCACTCGCACGACCGAATGGTGTGGATAAAAATAATAGTGCACGTCCATTGGACTAAGCTGGAATCTACAGACATTTAATACAAGATAGAAGACAAGGTAATATGGCTCAAGGTAAAATCAACAATAAAGCATATGAGATCCACTAAGCAATTCCATTCATGGTCTTCTACTCTAATCCCCCAAAGAAAAGAAAGAAACTATTTACACGGGAAAGCTCCCAACAAGCAAAAGAAGAACGGGAAATTTTTTTGGGTTTTGTTTTAGTTACTACTACAAGAAAAGTAAACTAGCTAGAAGTTACAACTAATATATTTTTTGTTTTTATTAAGGGTTTTTCTAGCACACGAGAAAAATACTAAGAAAAAGTAATTGAAACTAAACATGGATGGTACAGTGAAAGAGTGTGAGCATCGACAACTAGAATAAGTGTGAACATGAATGTAAAGTCGGTGAGAAACACATACTCCCCCAAGCTTAGGCTTTTGGCCTAAGTTGGTCTATGGCCACGGATCGAAGCTACTCCCTCCAGTGTACTGAGACGTGTCCTCTGGGTGTCACTGGTTGGCAAGCTCATCCAGCTCCCACCCATAAACAGACCGACGATAAGGATCAAGCTGTGGCTCTGGCTCTGGCTCTGAAGCTTGTGCCTGGCCTTGGTACTTGTAGAAGGCATCTGATGTAATGAGGTATATGCATGTGGACATATCAAACAAAGATGGTGCAGGCAAGGTAACAATTTCACAGTATATTTCATCAAACCTTAATTTATAATTAAGCAACCTATCCTTGTCTTTAACAATAAAATCATGAGCTACCATGCTCTTGTAGTCTAGACAAACAGGAGCAAGCAAATTTTCTTCCTTCTCATGATGCCTAATAGGTATTCTAAAATGTTCAGCAAGGCGAGAAGCAAAGATGCCTCCAAAGACGGGCCCCTTTGAGCGGTTCAGACTCAGGCGTTTAGCAACGATGCCGCCCAAGCTAAAAGTTGTGCTTGAAACAAAGCATGGCGTAAGATGACAATATCAGGGGCACTAAGATTCCCACTGTTCCCGCGGCAAATTAAACATCTACTAGCAAATAAAGCAAAGTAGCGCAGAACAGGGAAGTGTATACTAGTGATTCTTGCCCCTCAGACTTGCCTAGTTTCCCCTACAGCTATCATGTCAATAAACCCTTCAACGTCTTCATGACATGGTCATCAAGTCTACCTCCAAAGGGTACTTTGCATATTTCACAAAATTCTAAGAGTGATATCTCCTTAATCACATCATATAAACGAAACTCCATCGTAGGTGGTGTTTTCTTAGCATGAAAATGAAAACTTTGCGTGAAAATATTGGTGAGTAAGAGATATTGTTCTTTCTGGTTGTGGAGGAAGTCGGTGAGGCTTGCATTATTTGCCAACCAATAAAAGTCTTCGTAAATACCGGCAGACATCATGAAATCATTACAAGGCCATTCGCACGGTCGAACTTCCGCCATGCGAGGAAGATTATATTTGGGCTTCTTATTCTCTTATTTCTTCTTCTCCTCTGAGCTCTTACTAGAGGAGCCCCTCAACAATCTTTTTATCACTTTTCCTTTTCTGAAAATTTCTGAAATTTTTAGTAACTCAAAATAAAAGTTAACCAAACTCAACAAGATTGATAGCAACAACTCCTATAAGTGCCTAGAGACTATATCATGCATTAGAACTACTTGGGACCAAGAAAATTTGACATGCAAGCTCCAGAACAAGGTCACCACAGCAGCAAAAATTTGCAATAAATAAAGCACTAGAACAAAAACTAATTGGACCAATGGAGGAGTCACATACCAAGGAATAATCTCCCCCAAACAGTTTGGTGAATGGAGCTTTGAGCAAGGAGATCGAAAATGGCAGCAAGATGAGCTAGAACTCGGGTTTGAGCTGGTTGGTGATTTTTTTCGGAGGAAGAAGAAGAGTGTGGGTGCAGGAATAAGTGGAGGGGGGCCACGTGGGGCCCACGAGGCAGGGGCGCACCCTGGACCCTCGTGGCCAGGTGCTGGCTCCCCTCGTTGTGTGAATTGTGTCATATTTTCTCAAATATTCTAGAAAAAATCATATTTCATTTTCATGGCATTTGGAGAACTTTTATTTTTGGGGTATTATTTTTATTGCACGGAAAAGTATGGAAACAGACAGAAAATACTATTTTTGCTTTATTTATCCTAATTAACAGAAAGTAAAAAGAGGGTACAGAAGGTTGTGCTATCTAGATTCACCTATCCCATGCTCATCAAAAGGAATCCATTAACAAGGTTGATCAAGTCTTGTTAATAAACTCTTTCCGAGTAGCATGAAACCGGAGAATTTTCGAATAACACTAGGTTACCTCAATGGGGATATGTATGTCCCCAACAATAAGAATGTCATATAGTGATAGTTGAAATTTTTCCAATATAATTGATACTGTGGACCTAAGGTTGTTTCCTCAGAAAGTGTACCGTATGCTCATTACCATTGACGTGAAAAGTGACATTGCCTTTGTTGCAATCAATAACTGCCCTTGTGGTGTTTAAAAAGGGTCTTCCAATGATAATAGACATATTATCGTCCTCGGGAATGTCAAGTATAACAAAGTCCGTTAGAATAGTAACATTTGCAACTACAACAGGCACATCCTCGCAAATGCCAATAGGTATAGCAGTTGATTTATCAGCCATTTGCAAAGATATTTCAGTAGGTGTCAACTTACTCAAGTCAAGTGCACGATATAAAGAGAGAGGCATAACACTAACATCGGCTCCAAGAACACATAAAGAAGTTTTAACATAGTTTCGTTTAATAGAGCAAGGTATAGTAGGTACTCCTGGATCTCCTAGTTTCTTAGGTATTCCACCCTTAAAAGTGTAATTGGCAAGCATGGTGGAAATTTCTACTTCAGGTATCTTTCTTTTATTGGTAATAATATCCTTCATATACTTAGCATAAGGATTTGTTTTGAGCACATCAGTCAAACGCATACGCAAAAAGATAGGTCTAATCATTTCAGCAAAGCACTCAAAATCCTCATCATCCTTTTTCTTGGAAGGTTTTGGAGGAAAAGGCATGGGTTTCTGAACCCATGGTTCTCTTTCCCTATCGTGCTTCCTAGCAACAAAGTCTCTCTTATCATAACGTTGATTCTTTGATTGTGGGTTATCAAGATCAATAGCAGGCTCGATCTCTACATCATTATCATTGCTAGGTTGAGCATCAGCATGAACATCTTTATTAATATTATCACTAGGTTCATGTTCGTTACCAGATTGTGTCTCAGCATCAGAAAGAGATATATCATTGGGATTTTCAGGTGTGTCAACTATAGGTTCACTAGAAGCATGCAAAGTTCTATCATTTTTGTTTTTCTTCTTCTTAGAAGAACTAGGTGCATCTAAATTAGCTCTTTGAGAATCTTGCTCAGTCCTGAAGATATACCTTTTTCTTTCATAGATTTCTTTGCCTCTTGCATATCTTCAGGACTGAGAAATAGAACACCTCTTTCCTTCGGAGTTGGCTTAGGGGCTGGTTCAGGAAGTGTCCAATTATTTTCATTGGCTAGCATATTATTCAACAGTAATTCAGCTTGATCAATTGTTCTTTCCCTGAAAACACGACTAGCACAACTATCTAGGTGGTCTCTGGAAGCATCGGTTAGTCCATTATAAAAGACATCAAGTATATCATGCATCTCAAGAGGGTGATCAGGCAAAGCATTAAGAAATTGGAGAAGCCTCCCCCATGCTTGTGGGCGACTCTCTTCTTCAATTTGCACAAAGTTATATATTTCCCGTAAGGCAACTTGTTTCTTATGAGCGGGAAAATATTTAGCAGAGAAGTAATACATCATATCCTGGGGACTACGCACACAACCAGGATCAAGAGAATTAAACCAAGTCTTAGCATCACCCTTTAACGAGAAAGGAAACAACTTAAGGATATAATAGTAACGAATCTTTTCATCGTTGGTAAACAGGGTGGCTATATCATTCAACTTAGTAAGATGTGCCACAACAGTTTCAGATTCATAGCCATGGAAAGGATCAGATTCAACCAAAGTAATTAACTCAGGATCAACAGAGAATTCATAATCCTTATCAGTAACACATAGAGGTGAAGTGGCAAAAGCAGGGTTATGTTTCATTCTAGCATTCAAGGACTTTTCTTTCAGCTTAGCTAATAATTTCTTAAGATCGTATCTATCGTTGCAAGCAAGAAAGTCTCTAGCAGTTTCTTCATCCATAACATAACCCTCAGGAACAACAGGCAATTCATATCTACTGGGAGAAGCTTCATCATCGCTTTCATAAATATTATCAGTTCCAATATTTGCACTCTCCCTAACTCTAGCAATTTGTTCATCTAGAAATTCACCTAGTGGCACAGTATTATCAGGCATAGAAGTAGTTTCATCATACATAGCAGAAGTGGCATCATCAAGAACATACGACATATCAGATTCAATAGCATGAGTAGGTGTCACAAATTTACCCATAATAGAAGGAGAATCAAGTGCAGAGCTAGATGGCAGTTCCTTACCTCCCCTCGTAGTTGAGGGTAAGATCTTGGTTTTTGAGTCCTTCAGATTCTTCATAGTGATGAACAGATATAAATCCCAAGTGACTTAAAGAATAGAGCTATGCTCCCCGGCAACGGCGCCAGAAAATAGTCTTGATAACCGACAAGTGTAGGGGATCGCAACAGTTTTCGAGGGTAAAGTATTCAACCCAAATTTATTGATTCGACACAAGGGGAGCCAAAGAATACTCTTAAGTATTAGCAGCTGAGTTGTCAATTCAACCACACCTGGAAACTTAGTATCTGCAGCAAGATAGTTTAGTAGCAAAGTAATATGATAGTGGCGGTAGCAGCAATAAAAGTAATGGTGGTGTTTTTGTAGTTTTTGTAATAGTAGCAGCGGAAAAGTAAATAAGCAACCAGCAATATGGGAAAAGCTCGTAGGCATTGGACCGATGATGGGAAATTATGTCGGATGCAATTCATCATGTAGAAGTTATAACCTAGGGTGACACAGAACTAGCTCCAGTTCATCAATGCAATGTAGGCATGTATTCCGAATATAGTGATACGTGCTTATGGAAAAGAACTTGCATGACATCTTTTGTCCTACCCTCCCGTGGCAGCGGGGTCCTATTGGAAACTAGGGGATATTAAGGCCTCCTTTTAATAGAGTACCGGACCAAAGCATTAACACATAGTGAATACTCGAACTCCTCAAACTATGGTCATCACCGGGAGTGGTCCTGATTATTGTCACTTCGGGGTTGCCGGATCATAACACATAGTAGGTGACTATAGACTTGCAAGATAGGATCAAGAACACACATATATTCATGAAGACATAATAGGTTCAGATCTGAAATCATGGCACTCGGGCCCTAGTGACAAGCATTAAGCATAGCGAAGTCATAGCAACATCAATCTCAGAATATAGTGGATACTAGGGATCAAACCCTAACAAAACTAACTCGATTACACGGTAGATCCCATCCAACCCATCACCGTCCGGCAAGCCTACGATGGAATTACTCACGCACGGCGATGAGCATCATGGAATTGGTGATGGAGGAAGGTTGATGATGACGATGGCGATGATCTCCACTCTCCGGAGCCCCGAACGGACTCCAGATCAGCCCTCCCGAGAGAGATTAGGGCTTGGCGGCGGCTCCGTATCGTAAAACATGATAATTCTTCCTCTCCGGTTTTTTCTCCCCGAAAGCGAATATATAGGATCTGGGGATACGTCGGTGGAGCACCAGGGGGGCCACGAGGCAGGGGGCGCGCCCTAGGTGGGGCCCACCCTCGTGGACAGGGTGTGGGCCCCCTGGTCTGGATCTTCTTGCAGGTATTTTTTATATGGGCTTATTCCATCTGTGCCCCCAATTCCTTAGTTGTGCTTAGTTTTCCCCACGCTTCAAACTTTTGCTCACTTTTCCCCACTCCCTTAGCTGAAACTCTCACAAATGTTCATAACAGGCGTTTGCCGTCTTGGCCGTTAACTGACTTGTGGGGCCATGTTGGACTCTGTTGACTGTGGTTGTGGCTTCGCTGGTTGGGCCGTGTTTGTGTTCATAGCCTAGTATCGATGGATGCAGCCTGCTATGCATGCCCGGCCCGGCTTTGGCATCGATGTAGCCTGCTATGCATGCGAACACCGCCACGCACACATCTAGTGACACGCCGACACGCACGCATCGATCCGTGCATGCATGCACGTCGACATGCACGCATCGATCCGTGTCGCACGGTTGCGAGTGGATTCAGTCGTTTCACGCGTCGCAGGCATACGTGCCGGTGGCAGAAGGGGCAGGCTGCACGCACGCTCGCTTCCATAACTCTATATGTCAAGGCATCGGTGCACGGCTGCCGCTCGATTCAATTGTGCCGGTTGCGGAAGGGGCAGAGCACGCAGAAGAGCCGCCAACGCAGAGCACGCAGCCGCCAACGCAGAGCACGCACTGATGAGGCATCGCTTTGATTCACGTTCACACATTGATGAGGCATCGGTTTACGCACGCCCTGAGTCACGATCTACGTCGTTTGCGCGTGTACACACTTCGTCTCCCCCGGCTATTTAAACTGCTCTTCATTGCCTTTTCTTCTACAGATCCATCTGCGCCTCCCACTTCTCTTCTTCCCCCAAAAGCCAAAGCAGTTCCACTCAGCGAAGCGTTCAAGATGCAGTTCTACGGGCCGACGTTCCAGGAGCCTCCCACCGTGCCGGAACGGTGGTACCCCGCCAACGTCGTCATCGAGGAATCGCTCCGCGTGTGGGCGTTCTCACGCTGGCGGGGTAGCACTGAGCTTGCACGGGGGTTCCTCCGTGCAGGCTTCCACCACCTCCCAGCGGGCTCGCCGCCCATGTTCAACCTCGTGGAGCAGCGTCCCCACGCCAACGCTCCAGCGGTAGGGCTCGTCGTCCACTTCACCAACAGGTTCGATGCCTACCACCTGCTCGGCAAGGTGTATTGGTGTGGGTGCGAGTTCATCGCATTCACCACCTATAACATCTTCACTGACTTCGAGAGCATCTTCCCCGCTCGCAACCGCATGCACAGCCTCCCGTACCACCTCGGCGATAACGGCCTTGAGGAGGAGTGAAGCCGGCGGCAAAGAAGACGGTGAAGCCGACGGTTAAGGTGAAGACATGGCGGTGTTGCCCTAGCTACCCTATCTACTATGTAGTTTGAGTTTGGTGTGTGTGTTGCCCGACCTAGCTACTCTAATTATTATTATCTATGTAATATGTAAGAACTTATGTTGCCCTAGCAACCCTATCTAAGTTAAGTTATGTGTGTTATATTAATGCTTGGGCTCCCTTAATGCTTTTTTATATTTGTATTTTGTTTGGCCCAAGTTTAGACACGGCTAATTGGCGTGGGAAAAATTAACCAAACTAACTAAAAATTGGTTAGTGCAGTTTGCCGGGATGACCAGGGGAAGTACTTGGGTGCACAAGGAATCACATGCCCAATAGTGGAGGAAGTTAAGGATGGAAATTCATATTTTCAACATATTTCTTTTGTTCATGAAGGGAGAGTTTCTAATAGGGAAGCTCATCTCCTAGCTAAACATGCTTTGCATTTGGGGGAAGGACGCCATATGTGGCTCCTACAACCCTTCGATTTACATGTAATTCCTGTACTTCGTGTTATTGGTCAATAAAGCAAAGCATTTACCCCTCAAAATAAGAACATATTGTACATTTGTACACGGCTTTAGTTTGCTGAGAGCTCTGTATTTTGTAGGTATTCCAAGAATACTGTCCTGGATCATTCTGCTTCAATAAAATGGGGCAAGGGGGAAAACCCCTTTCATTTCAAAAAAAATCCAAGAATACTTTGGTTTTCAGAAATATTGAAGTATCAAATACTTTGAGATGTTTGGCTTTAGTCAAAAAACTACACTATGTTTGAAGTATATAAAAAAGAGAGTTGGACCTCTTTTTCCAATCATTAAGTATAAATTACACTATGTAGAAAACTACACTATGTAGAAAACTACACTTTGAGATGTTTGGCTTTAGTCAAAAGGATAAATGAAGGGACCCATAAAGGAAAGCCAAAAAAATTCCTCAATGAGATAGAAGAGATTGGGCAATCAAATTAATGAAAAAAGCAATCAGAAACAAAAAAGAACAAAGCAATCGTTCCTAAACAAAAAAAGAAACATTGCTTGTTTCTGGGCCTCATTTATCCTTTGTGGGCCTATTGCAGCTTGATTCTCTTTGGGCCCGCGAACTAGGTTTTTTTTCTAGCAGAACTGAAGAAACTGAAAGTGTCGAAACTGAACTGGTAGTTGTCTTCTGTCGAAACTGGTAGTTGTCTTCTGTCGAAACTGAAAGTGTCGAAACTGAACTGGTAGTTGTCTTCTGTCGAAACTGGTAGTTGTCTTCTGTCGAAACTGAAAGTGTCGAAACTTAACAGTAAACTTCATACATTCAGAGATCGACAGTTGCACTAAACAGAGTTGCATTTGAGATAAATAGACGAGGATTGCTAAACAGTGGCAACAACAGTAGACAAACGTCTCTAACGAGAGATGGCCATCAAGTAAAAAATTCCTATAGCAAATATTCCTAAAGCTATCAGACTGGATTGCTTCTTCAACTCAATCAGCTGCTTGAAGTTCTTGTTCATCTTCTTCAATTCCACCTTCAGTTCGACATCTACCACCGTTGGGTATTCCAGACGCGCTGCTGCTGCCGGAGCGGCACTGTCATGGGGCAGATTGAACTCGCCGATTGCATTCCCCCTCGAATCCAGCAAGCCCAACCCTTGAAGCCTCTGGATGTAATCATCCATCCACTCGAAATGGTAGCATTTCTTCACGATCTGAAAACGAAATCATGTAACCTAAATCCAAATCTGACAGATTTTTTGAGAAATTAGAGATAAAGGATGCGAGGATCTAACCTGCCCCTCCGGCTTGCTCTCGCATTTGATGAACTCGCGCCCAAAGTTCCCATTATTCTCCTCCTTCGAAGTCAACTGCTTCAGTGGCGCAGTCCGTGTGCAGTCAGTGCATCGAGTCATCGGCACTGGACCATGCACCGGCCATGTGGAACGGGGGGCTGACGAGGAGGTCGACATATCGCCCGAGAGGAAGAAACAGAGGAATTGGTCGAGAGGAAGAAGAACGAGAAGATGGGGAAAGAAACAGAGGAATTGCTAGATCTGCTCAATGCCTTTGTCTGTTATATGGAGAAGAGGAGAAGGGGAAGCCAATCAAGATGCATCACGCGGATCGCGCATGCCTGCCCCACATCTGACGGGTGGTGTTTGGCACTTGGTAGGATCCGACGGCGGACGATCGACGCTAGGGTTTGGAGGGGTTATGAGCGAGTCAACGGGGTTATTAGGGTTTGACCAGATTTCAAATGGCCATAACTAAATTAGAAAAAATCGCAAAAATATAAAACAAACGTAGTTCGTCCGTTTATGAGACCTAGTTACCATAAAAAAATATAAACTCGGTATAGGGGCGTTTTTTTTTTGAAAAATCATTTTTTGAAGTGATTTGTCGAAATCAAGTTCAAACGTTTTTAAAAAATTCAAAAAATTCAAAATGATGTAATTCTTGCGCACATAGCCGTCATATGTGACAAGGTTATGAGAAAAAAAATATAAACTTGGTGTAGGTCATTTTCATGAAAGAAGGCTTCACACAAATGAGCTATCACCTATGAACATGTTCAGAGTTCGTAGAATAGGGAGAGAGGGTTTAGGGTATGAAAAAAAACAAAAAAATTCAAAAAAATTAGAAAAATCTCCATAGCTTCATTTTGGAGTGAATAAAAAGGATCTGAACTTACTTTTTCATTTTCATATCTAAAACGTGTTATTTGACGGTTTTGAATTAAAAGCATATTTTTTTAAAAAAAATGCAGTAATATGAATATTAATCAATAAATAGTGAGACTTCGTTTTTACCCTATATATATATGGAACACGTGTTAATAAAAATATATATGTCTCATTTAGGGAAGGTAAAAAAAACTTGTTTTCAAATAGGGTTGTTTACCCTAGCTTTCGAGCTCGTTTCTAGCACATTTCTCAATCGGACTGTTCACCTAGGAATATTGGACTTCAAATGCTCGATCAAATACACCGCACAGAGCAATGAACCTCCAATGTTCAACTTCAACTTTGGCTCGAATTCAAATTTTGGCCCAAATTCAAATACTGATTTAAATTCAAATTTTGATGGAAATTTGAATTCTGACTCAAATAAGGAACCAAAGTAGAAGCAACATTATTACAAATGATGCCAACATTATTACAACTGATGCCAACATTATTACAGTAGCTCAAATCTACCAAGTTTTAAGATGCCAACATCTTAATACAAATCTACCAAGTTTTAAGCGATCGACTCGCCCTCAAATTTACAACACAAACATTTCCCAACAACTTAATTCAAAAAATTTGACTTGCTCCTTGTGTTTGCAGCTGGCTTCACCGTCTTGCTCTTGGTTTCCCTAGTTGAGATGCACTTTTCTTTCAGACTCTTGTTCCTTTTGATCTTGGGCTTTACTTGGTGTTTTCCCTGTGGAGGTGCTGATGGAGTAGTTCCACTCGCCGAGCACTTGACGACCATTTGACGGTCATCTATGGGTTCAGTAATCTTTAAAGGCACAATTAGAATAATTACCCCCCTCCTCTTCCTCTCTTATAGCTTCAAAACCATCAAAGGCCATGGTTTCAAAATCTTCTGCTTCACCATCTCTTGGCCTTTTCTCCCTAGAGCTGGTAAATAAAATTATAAGCCATAGGCAAAAAAGAGAACAAATGCAAACAAAAGGGTAGCTTCATTCTACAAAGGGTGCAAACACATACCAAATGATTGCTGCTGCATTCTCCACTGCATCTTCAGTCTCCATTGCTGCTGCATTCTCCACTGCATCTTCAGTCTCCATTGCTGCTGCATTCTCCTCAGCATTGGCTGATGTCCATCTTTCCTCCTCTCCAAATGATGCATCCACTGGATTGGTACAAAGCCTAGCAATATGCCCCAGAACTCCACATTTTTTGCAAGCACGCTTCTTTGGTAGACGACCCTCCTCACCTGCTCTAATCCTCTGGTTCCTTGGTCTTCCTGGTGGTCTAGTAATGACAGGAGCGTGGAGTTTGAACCCTGGATCTACTATGTTCCATTGATCTTTCCCCAATAGTGCAGGCACATTGTCAGCATAAGCAGCCATAAATTTGGCAACAGTGAAATACTCAGAGCAATATTGATCAACTTCACCATCTGCACCCCCGATAATGGTCATCAGATGTAGGGCATGTATGCATGGCTTCCCACGGATCTGCCATTGCCTACAAGTACATTCTCTAGTACTTAGGTTCACAGGATACCTCCATACCCTATTTTTAGTGTCAGTATAGGTAACCTCTCCCTCATATGTACCAGATCGAATACATTTCATCTTCAGTCCTCTTGCCTTCAAGTGCAATGCCTTAATCAGTGATGGGAGCATTTGATGACCAACATATTGTGTTTCTGCAATTCTTTTGCGAAGAGCCATCTTTATCATGATCATTTGCCTCATCTTGTCAAATGCTTGCCACAACAAGAGCCCTTTCACTGACTTGAACTTTGAATTGAAGCATTCTGCAAGGTTACTGGTCACATAATCTACTTTGCAGATTTCGTTGAAATTTCTTCTTGACCACACCTTACCATGATGTGCATCCATGTACTCCTTCACAAGAGGATTTTGAGCATACAACACTCTCAAATGGTGTTCATGCTTCCTTTTGCTGCATGTGTATGATGCTGGCCATAAGTTCTCATCATAAACTTTACCTTTGAACTTTTTGAAATTATGCGCTAGGTGTCGCATACATTCCCTATGCTCCACTCCAGGGAATACAATTTCCACTGCACTCTCTAAACCATTGCAAGCATCTGTGTGTATAGCTAAACCTGGGGGTGTGCCTATAATGTTGCGCAACTGCTGGAGAAACCAGACCCAACTTTCCTCAGACTCTGCCTCCACCACACCAAATGCAACTGGGAATAGCCAGTTGTGTCCATCAACTGCAGAAGCTGCTACTAGCTATCCTCTCCATCTTCCAGTCAAATGCGTAGCATCTACAGCCAAATAGGGCCTGCAACCATCTAGAAACCCCTGCCAGCAAGCCTTGAAACAAACAAAAGCCCTTCTGAAGCACTCCTTCTGAAATGACTTCCCTTTTATTTTGAATTGAACTGTATGCTTGTCAATCTCTACAACACTCCCTGGACTTGCCATCTCCACTTCAGCTTTGAAAGTGTAAAGCAGCTGAAAACTGTCATTCCATTGACCATTAATTCTGTCAAGAGCCTTTTCCCTAGCATTGAAAATTCTCATGTAAGGAATTTCTATCTTGTACTTCTCAAAAAGCTTTCCATGGAGTGCTGTTGGACCAAGTCCAGGTTCATCTCTCAGCCAATCCAATATAGCATCTGCCACCCACCTAGTTTTTGCTAGCTTCGTTTTGGCCTTCCCCCCTCCCCCTCCAGGTGGACAGCTGTGCTTGTGTGGGTTTTTCTTTATCTGAAACAAAATAAAAAGGTAAAAAACAGTTAAGAAACCTTACTCAACAATCTGAAACTAAATTACTAACTGAACTTGGATTACCTGAATATATTTGCTCTTTCTCATACGAGATGCATGCAACTTCCACCTACACCTAGGATATGGACAAAAAACTGTGAACCTTGCTGGCTCACTCCTTTTAATCTTATAGGTGTTTTCAGATATAATGCACCATGTTGTCACTGCATTCCGACAGTCCACCATTGATTAGAAAATGGTACCTACACTAAGCTCGGGTTTTTCCCTGTTCCGCTCAATTGTTGGCATGTCATCACCATTGTATTCATCCTTGATTAAGCTGTCCATGTTCTCCACCTTCTCTTCATCGTCAATGTCATCAAACCTAGCTTGGCTGATGGGCTCCTCCATATATTCGTCATCCACTGCTTGCTGACTGGCTACATCGACCAGTTCAGGAAACATCATCTCGTCTTCATCATCATTTGTAGGCACTGCCTTGTCAGGTTTTGCATCCTCTTCTACACCAACTTCAGAAGGTACACGAGAAGCAGCAGCTGAATCGGAACTACAATTGGCAGCAGGCATGTTGTGGCTCCATGAACCACTTGCTTTACTTGGTGTCGACCTACAAGGAGTGCCGGGGTGCTGGCTGTTAGCACAGACAGATGAGTCTGAACTCCCTTCCCCTTCACCCGTTCTGCGCGTGGCTGAAGCACATCGATTTGGAGTTTACCGAATCGGCAGCCAGCAATCCCAGCAAAAAGCAACGGCATATGGTCGTCGCAAGTTAGTGGGAGAAATATTTGCTCGTCACTGCTGAAGTAATTCAGTTCAACAGCATCGGCGTCACTCCAGGGATAGGTGTTTCTGAGCTCAGCTTGCAAATCTTTGAAAGATATGCTGGTTTCTACCACTTTGGGATAAAAAAATGATGAAATCAAATGCGGTTTAGTACCACGAATCACACTAGTTTCCATTCTAATCGCCAGCCAGAAAGCCAGTGCGGGATCAATCATATATTGTTGAGGCAAATAAAGGCTTTAGTTAGCCAGGTAAAATCGAGCACAAATTCGAACGATTCAAGCAAACAGAAGTCAAATACGGCCCACAATACGACTTAGAACGTCAATTCGAGAGGAAACAATGCTTACCCAGGTTTAATCCATGAATTATCTGACGCGGATTCGACCCAATCCTCTCCACGGTCGACTGCATTCCGGGTTTCCTCAATCAACATCGCTATGTAATCCTAGATGGGGAGGTGGGCTATATCTGGCGGAGACGCGGCGTCACTGACGAACGGAATAGGGGCATAGGGTGGAAGAAACAACTGCGGTGGATGCGGCACGACGCCGGCGGAGGGGGCGGGGCGGCGCGGTGCAGTGCGGCCTGTCTAGATAGGGCATGTTTCAGATTCAGACAAACGTGTCTCCTTGCGGTCCCACCCGTCAGCAAGCAACAGTCAGACGAAGACTCGGCCCCACTCGTCAGCAATTAACGGTCAATGGACGGTCAAGACGCTAAACGGCCGCTATGAGCATTTGTGAGAGTTTCAGCTAAGGAAGAGAGGAAAAGTGAGCAAACGTTTGGAGCGTGGGGAAAAGTGAGCACAACTAAGGAACCAGGGGCACTAATTTAAATATCCCTTTTTATATTTTCCAAAATAATTCTCCGTGGAGTTTCAGGTCATTCCGAGAACTTTTTATTTCTGCACAAAAACAATACCATAGCAATACTGCTGGAAACAGCGTCAGTCCGGGTTAGTTCCATTCAAATCATGCAAGTTAGAGTCTAAAACAAGGGCAAAAGTGTTTGGAAAAGTAGATACGTTGGAGACGTATCAAGGGGGGCACGTGGGGCCCACGAGGCAGGGGCGCACCCAGGGGCGCGCCCTGGATCCTCGTGGCTAGGTGGTGTGGCCCCCTGGTGTGTTCTCAGTGCCAGATATTCTTAAATATTCTACAAAAAAATCATATTTTATTTTCGGGACATTTGGAGAACTTTTATTTTCGGGGTATTTTTATTGCAAGGATAATTCAGAAAATAGACATAAAATACTTTTTTTTCTTTATTTAATCTAAATGACAGAAAGTAAAAGGAGGATACAGAGAGTTGTGCATTCTAACTTCATCCATCTCATGCTCATCAGAAGGAATCCATTAACAAGGTTGATCAAGTGTTGTTAACAAAACTCTTTCCGAATAACATGAAACCGGAAAATTTTCAAATAACACTAGGTTACCTCAACGGGGATATGCATGCCCCAACAATAAGAATATCATGTTTCTTCTTGACGGTAGGAAGAGGGAATTCAAAACCTCCAATAGTGATCATTGAAATTTTTCCAATAGAATTGATACTGTAGACTTGAGGTTGTTTCCTCGGAAAGTGTACCTTGTGCTCATTACCACTAACATGAAAAGTGACATTGCCTTTGTTGCAGTCAATAACAGCCCCTGCAGTATTCAAAAAGGGTCTACCAAGGATAATCGACATACTATCGTCCTCGGGGATATCAAGAATAACAAAGTCTGTTAAAATAGTAACGTTTGCAACCACAACAGGCACATCCTCACAAATACCGACAGGTATAGCAGTTGATTTATCGGTCATTTGCAAAGATATTTCAGTAGGTTTCAACTTATTCAAATCAAGTCTATGGTATAAAGAGAGAGGTATAACACTAACACCAGCTCCAAGATCACATAAAGCAGTTTTAACATAGTTTCTTTAAAGGAGCATGGTATAGTTGGTACTCTTCGATCTCCTAGTTTCTTTGGTATTCCACCTTTAAAAGTATAATTGCCAAGCATGGTGGAAATTTCAACTTCCGGTATCTTTCTTTTATTTGTCACAATATCTTTCATATACTTAGCATAAGGATTCGTTTTAAGCATATCAGTCAAACGGATACGCAAAAAGATAGTTCTAATCATTTCAGCAAAGCGCTCAAAATCCTCATCATCCTTTTTCTTGGATGGTTTAGGAGGAAAAGGCATGGGTTTCTGAACCCATGGTTCTCTTTCTTTACCGTGCTTCCTAGCAACGAAATCTCTCTTATCATAACGTTGATTCTTTGATTGTGGGTTATCAAGATCAACAGCAGGTTCAATCTCTACATCATCGTTATTGACAGATTGAGCATCATCATGAACATCATTATTAACATTATCACTAGGTTCATGTTCATTACCAGATTGTGTTTCATCATCAGAAATAGAAATATCATTGGGATTCTTAGGTGTGTCAACAATAGGTTCACTAGAAGCATGCAAAGTCCTATCATTTTTCTTTTTCTTCTTCTTGGAAGGTCTAGGTGTATCAACATTAGTTCTCTGAGAATCTTGCTCAATTCTCTTAGGGTGTCCGTCAGGATACAAAGGTTCCTGAGTCATTCTACCCCCTCTAGTCATAACTCTAACAGCGTTATCATTTTCTTACTACTTAATTCATTGAGCAAATCATTTTGTGCCTTAAGTACTTGTTCTACTTGAGTGGTAACCATAGAAGCATGTTTACTAATGAGTTTAAGTTCACCCTTAACTCTAGACATATAATCACACACGTGTTCAATCATATAAGCATTACGTTTCAATTGTCTACCAACATAAGCATTGAAGGTTTTTTGTTTAACAACAAAATTATCAAACTCATCTAAGCATTGGCTAGCAGACTTATTACGAGGAATATCACCTTCATCAAATCTATAGAGAGAATTTACATTTACTACCTGTGTCGGGTTATCAAGACCATGTATTTCTTCAATAGGTGGTAGATTCTTAACATATTCAGCTTTAATACCATGCATATCTTCAGGACTGAGAAATAGAATACCCCTTTTCTTCGGAGTTGGCTTAGGAGTTGGTTCAGGAAGTGTACAATTATTTTCATTATTCAACATATTATTCAATAGCAATTCAGCTTGATCAATGATTATTTCCCTAAAATAACAACCAACACAACTATCCAGGTGGTCTCTAGACGCATCGGTTAGTCCATTATAAAAGATAGCAAGTCTTTCATTTTTCTTAAGAGGATGATCAGGCAAAGCATTAAGTAATCAGAGAAGCCTCCCCCAAGCTTGTGGGAGACTCTCTTCTTCAATTTGCACAAAATTATACATTTCCCTTAAAGCAGCTTGTTTCTTATGAGCGGCGAAATATTTAGCAGAGAAGTAATAAATCATATCCTGGGGACTATGCACACAACCAGGATCAAGAGAATTAAACCATGTTTGAGCATCACCCTTTAATGAGAATGGAAATAACTTAAGGATATAGTAGTAACAAATTTTTTCCTCATTGGTGAATTGGGTGGCTATATCATTCAATTTAGTAAGATGTGCCACAAGAGTTTCACATTCATAGCCATGGTAAGGATCAGATTTAACCAGAGTAATTAACTCAGGATCGACAAAGAAATCAAAATCCTTATCAGAAAGAGATAGGTGAAGTAGCAAAAGCAGGGTCATATTTCATTCTAGCATTCAAAGACTTTTCTTTCAGCTTAGCTAACAATTTCTTAAGATCATATCTATCTTTGCAAGCTAAAAGATCTCTAGCAATTTCTTCATCCAAAACATAACCCTCAGGCACAACAGGCAATTCATATCTAGGGGGGAATCATCAACACCACTTTCATCGATATTATCAGTTTCAATAATTTCATTCTCTCTAGCCCTAGCAAGTTGTTCATTAAGAAATTCACCTAGTGGCACAGTATTATCAAACATAGAAGTAGTTTCATCATAGACATCATGCATAGCAGAAGTGGCATCATCAATAACATGCGACATATCAGATTCAATAGTAGGTGTAGGTGTCACAAATTTACTCATAACAGAAGGTGAATCAAGTGCAGAGCTAGATGGCAGTTCCTTACCTCCCCTCATAGTTGAGGTAAAGATCTTCGTTTTTTCATCTCTCAAGTTCTTCATAGTGATCAACAGATATAAATCCCAAGTGACTCAAAGAATATAGCTATGCTCCCCGGCAACGGCGCCAGAAAATAGTCTTGATAACCCACAGGTATAGGGGATCGCAACAGTTTTCGAGGGTAGAGTATTCAACCCAAATTTATTGATTCGACACAAGGGTAGCCAAAGAATATTCTCAAGTATTAGCAGTTGAGTTGTCAATTCAACCACACCAGTAGGACTTAATATCTGCAGCAAATTATTTAGTAGCAAAGTAGTATGGAAGTAACTGTAACAGTGGCAAAAGTAATAGTAGCGGTTTTGTAGTAATTATAACAGTGGCAACGGAAAAGTAACTAAGCAAGGATCAATATGTGAAAAGCTCGTAGGCAATGGATCAATGATGGATAATTATGTCGGATGCGATTCTTCATGCAACAGTTATAACATAGGGTGACACAGAACTAGCTCCAGTTCATCAATGTAATGTAGGCATGGATTCCGAATATAGTCATATGTGCTTATGGAAAAGAACTTGCATGACATCTTTTGTCCTACCCTCCCGTGGCAGCGGGGTCCTATTGGAAACTAAGGGATATTAAGGCCTCATTTTAATAGAGTACTGGACCAAAGCATTAGCACTTAGTGAATACATGAACTCCTCAAACTATGGTATCACCGGGAGTGGTCCTGATTATTGTCACTTCGTGGTTGCCGGATCATAACACATAGTAGGTGACTATTGACTTGCAAGATAGGATCATGAACTCACATATATTCATGAAAACATAATAGGTTCAGATCTAAAATCATGGCACTCGGGCCCTAGTGACAAGCATTAAGCATAGCAAAGTCATAGCAACATCAATCTTAGAATAGAATGGATACTAGGGATCAAACCCTAACAAAACTAACTCGATTACATGGTAATCTCATCCAACACATCACCGTCCAACAAGCCTACGATGGAATTACTCACGCACGGTGGTGAGCATCATGAAATTGGTGATGGAGGAAGGTTGATGATGACGATGGTGATGGATTCCCCTCTCCGGAGCCCCGAACGGACTCCAGATTAGCCCTCCCGAGAGAGTTTAGGGCTTGGCGGCGGCTCCGTATCGTAAAACGTGATGAATCCTTCTCTCTGATTTTTTTTATCCCCAGACGTGAATATATGGAGTTGGAGTTGAGGTCGGTGGAGCCTCAGGGGGCCCACGAGATAGGGGGCGCGCCCAGGGGGTAGACGCGCCCCTACCCTCGTGGACAGGGTGTGGGCCCCCTGGTCTTGATTCTTTTGCCAGTATTTTTTATATATTCCAAAAATATTCTCCGTGGATTTTCAGGTCATTCCGAGAACTTTTATTTCTGCACAAAAATAACACCATGGCAATTCTGCTGAAAACAGCGTCAGTCCGGGTTAGTTCCATTCAAATCATGCAAGTTAGAGTCCAAAAAAGGGCAAAAGTGTTTGGAAAAGTAGATACGTTGGAGACGTATCATTCTCCTCCCCCACTTCCAACTGGAGGAGCTAGCTCGACGCCTTCGGGGCAGGGGTTGGGCTGGTGGCTTGGCATCGGGTCCTTCGCGATGTCCTTTGCCGGGCCTGTGCCTCCTACAACCTGCTGCGACTCCCCGTTCCTGAGCCGCTTGAATCGATGGACAAGAGTCTCACTCTCCTCCTCCACCTCCTTGGCAAAGACACCAAGCAAAAGATCAATTAACAAGAGCAAACAAGTATGTTGAAGCTGCTGGAAGAAAAGGATTTCATTCCCTTACTCTTCATCGAGAAGCATGGAATTCAGATCGAACTCAAAGGGCAGCGTAGGCGCCCGCCCCCTCTTCTGGGGCGGGGGAATATAGATCTTTGGTGGCCTCGGGCTTTGTCAGAGCACGGGAGGCTCCGACGTGGACGAGTCCTGCGAGGACCTCGAGCCGGACTAGGAGCGGGAATCATCTCCCTCTACTGCCGAAGGTTTGGCAGGAGGAGTTTTAGCCCCGGCAAGGCGGATGGACTGACGACGCACCAGGTCCACCTTGTTCCCCATGGAGGTAGTTTTCTTCACCTTCTTAGTGGCAGGCGCAGGAGCAGGAGCCGCCGCCCCTCGATGGGCAACCTGCCTGCGGGGACGCTGGTCCAGGTCAGGCTCGGGGGCTTGAGGGCCTGCCGCCAACCACTCCTCAAGCTCCCCAACCTCTTCCTCCTCCTGGGTCGTTGTTGTCGCAGTGTATAGAGCCTCAAGCCCGGAAGGCTCATCCTCAGCAGGCTCGTCCCCGACAAGCTCTTCCCCGGCAGCCTTTTCCACGACTTGCGTCTCGCTCCTGCCGCGGGGGGGGGGGGGCC
>LR738715.1:588240163-588288232 GCA_902687465.1 Secale cereale
GGGGGCCTTCATATTCCTCCTCCCTTTCCTCCGGTGCCTTCCCAGCTTTTTCTTTGGCGGCAGCTCGAATTCCTCTATCTTCCTCGAGCCGCCTCCTGATGTACGCCTCCTCCGCCTTGGAGGTACGTTTGTACATGTTAGGCTCCACCCTGGTAGCCTTTTCCACCAGACTGGAGGACCACGCAAGCTCTTCATCGAGCGTGGGTAACTTCCAAATGCTCGAGACGCCATGAGCATTGCACTCAGGCATCCATTTCAGAATCTGGTCCCAGGCAGAATTGACGTTTAGTGGAACGACCCCTGCTAGCAACTTAAACGGCCCAAGGCTGCCGAACAACTGTTCACACAGCCAGGCATGGCCATAGACTGGCAAGTTGTTCGGTAGACCAGGGAACAACCTCATCCTATCAGTAGCCCCTCCATACTCCCTGGAAAATTTGTCCCTTTTCTGCAGAGGAGCAATGCGGCGGAGAAGGAAATCGGCCCCCACATGATCAACGGTCAGCCCGGCAGCCCTTAAATGAGTAATACTATTTATTGCCGCGTGGAGCCTGTCGCTGGTGAGGTCAAATTCCTTCCAGTCATGATCCTGCATAACGCACTCCTCCCACGCCTGACAAAATTCTGGGGCCTCCTCATCCTGAATCCAACACCAGTCTCCTCTCCACTCATCCCATCTGGCATGTTGCTGGCCGGTGAGATAACCCCAGTTCTCTCTCTCCACCCGAGGCATCCAACTTATGTTTCCGGAGCGGTGGTTCATGTTCTCCACCCTCAGAAAGAAATAGTGCCGGAACAAATCAACATTGGGGGCGACCCCAATGAAATTCTCACACAAGTGTGTGAAAATCGCCATGCACGCCATTGCATTCGGCGTGAAATCAAGGAGGTGGAATCCGTAAATCAACATCATGGCCTCGAATAAATCCGAGAAAGTGGGACAAAGACCATTGATGAAGTACGCGCAGAAGAATTTATATGAATCTGGCGGGTCATCCTTCTCCTCCGCTGGAACTATGGGCACTCCATGCCCCTGGGGATGTCTCTTCCCCACGAGTATCCATACCTCGCTTTCAGCACTTTGCCATCCAGATTCGACGGGTAGAATACCAAGTACTTCCGCCGCTTCTTGTCCAACTGCGCCGCCCTCCTCTTGCTCCCTCCGGCAGCTGCATCCTGCGCAGCTGTCGTCCATTTCCCCTTGGGAGTGGCGGCCTACTTCCCCATCTCTTCAAGCTACTACAGAAGGAAAGTAGGCTAGAAAGGGATCGGTGGCGGATGCGGGTGAGGGAGAGGGGTGGTTGTATGGCTTGCTGAAGAAGGTGATGGATGGAGAGCGAAGCGGACGATGAAAGAGCAACGCCCCTTCGCGATTTTCTCTGGAAAGGGGAGTAGGGGGAGGCGTGACTCTTTAGAAGTTACCGTTTTACATTAACTGTGCAAGCCCACAACCCCACGATTCACAGTAACTACGCAAAGTGGACGTTGGATTGACCAGTTATCATGACGAGCCACCACTCGCACTGCATTCTCTCGCCATGTGTCTGTGCACTGTTGGGGCCTAACCCAATGTGTCCAGCGACACGTATGGCTTAGGCCCGGGGGATTCTGTCGGGGTAAACAAACAGGGGTGTATGTTTTTCCCTGACTTGTGCACGGATGCAATCCACTAACCCGGCAACCTGCAAGATCATGACAACCACGCCAAGCAGAAGAGGTAGCCCTTTGAGAAATCAAGGGGCGGATCTAGAGGACCAAGTAAAGGAAAAGGAACAAGAGCTCACGATAGAAAAACCTCCCTTGTCGGGCAGGCAAGCCCAGCGATGGCGAGGTACGCCGCAGACAAGTCCAAGGGCATCCCGGCAAGCCTACCGTGGACGCGGAGGATGGATTACCCCAACAAGGCTCCACTGCACCACCTCACAGCAACCCAAGTCACCAATTAGTGCGGTGTCAAGCCCTCGAGTGTTTAAGTGGTCGTGATTCAGTACGTGGCAGCCATTTCCAGAGGAAATAACCTACAGATGACACCCGTACAGCAACGTGTCATGCAGGCAGGCAAGGAGGTGGTAGAATCGGCCCAGCAAGGCTTGCCGGGCTACGCCCCGATGTGACACTAAGCAATGCATTACATGCGCCATGTCCTGTCAGCAGAGTTAGGTGTGATAGCACTGTTTTGCTATCTAATCAGCACACAATGACTGATTTGCCATTGTGGTAACCCCTTGAACTATAAAAGGAGGGACCGTGGAAACCATAGAGAGGATTCGGACCCTGAACCCTTGTACACTCATACGCCCATAGCTGCTCTCCCTTACAGGCAACCCTTGCTGGGCAAGAGCGTTGCGTCTCCATTACGATCTGCCTCATCAATCGACCAAAGCAGGAGTAGGGTTTTACGCCTCATGGCGGCCCGAACCTGGGTAAAAATTGCTTGTGTCATCGATGTCGCGCTGCCCCGCGTTGTCCACTCTTTGTGCAATGTGCCCTTCCCCTTGCAGAACCAAAAGGGGCCGATGGTCCCATAGGTGGCCGTGTTTTCCCGCGACACCAAGTAAGGATCTCCTCCAAGCTGGCGAACTTCGCCTGGTCATCGCCGGTGATCTACCCGATTTGATGTTGCACCATAGATGTGCTTCTAAGAGGTCCAGTGGTGGCTTTGGTAGATGAGAGGAGAGACGGTGGTCTTGCAATGGAAAAGAGGGGGAGGCAAGATGGTGGTTTTGCAATGGAGAAGATGGAGAGGAGAGGGGTAGTTTTGCAATGGAGAAGAGGGAGAGGCGATAAGGTGGTTTTGGAATGGAGAAGATGGAGAGGAGAGGTGGAGGTTTTCCAATGAAGAAGAGGGAGAGGAGCGTGCGGTAGCGATTTAGGATTGGATGAGAGGGTCGGCGCGCTGTGACTGGATCAAAATCAAAATCAATTTACCCTTCAATTAAGAAGCGGCCCCACATTAACCAGCCTCCCTTGTATTCGGGGTCATATTTTGACCATGATTTAACAAATAAAATATATGTTATACGTTGCAAAAATAATATAATTTGAAAGCACATTCAGATACGAACCAGAAGATATAATTTTTTATGACATGCATTCACATTTTGCTTGTCAAATATAGTCAAACTTTGACCCAAAATACGCAAAACAAAAAATACTTCCAAGACCACCGTTGCTCCTCTCCTCTTCCATTTCAAAACCACCACCGCTCCTTTCATGTTCCAATCCCAAACCAGCGCCGCTCCTGTTTCATTCCAAGACCACCACCGGCGAGTGAAGGTGTTGTGGAGAAGTTGATCGATGGAGGAGTACAACCGATACATGAGGATCACAGACGGCGACCCTGTGAAGCTAGCCAGGATGATGGAGATATGGTCTTGTTCTGAAAACATGGGGCAATTAGCGGCAACGGTGAGAGCGATGGCCAAATATCTGGAACAGAGCGAAAATGCGGCGATACTCCCAGAGGGAGTCGCGCGGGAGTACATAGAGTTGCTCCTCTGGGCCATGGAGCAGACAGATTCACCGAATCCGATCGTGAGGCAGCGGTGGTGGGAGTATCGACCCAAGATGGAGCATCCAGAGATTGAAGGATCGAGCATCTACATGGTGTCATTTGTGAGGGTGCCATGGCAGAGCAAGCCGGTGGAGTCTTCGTCGAACTTACCCAACTGCAAGATGAGGAAAGCAGTTGACGTGACGATGCTTCCCTGCCATTCTCTCCCTCGATGTTCACCTCGTCTCACGGGGCGGCAGTCTGCCGCCAAGGAATAGAAGGGGACTGCCCGCCCCCCAATAGTCATACAAGGAGCTTAAGGTTGTCAGTATTTGCACGTTGTGAATTGTTTTTTGTGTTGTGTATTTTGAGTACTTTCATATATGAATATCTTTTGAATTTCAGGTTTGCAGTATTAAGCATATGAAGTATTTTATGAATTCCAGAGATATATTTTTAGCACTTTAGAAAATGTAGTTTTACATAAAATTGCAGACAATGTGATTCTCAGAGAAGAAACTGTAAGTTTCAGTTTCAGATAAGAAAATGCAAGTTTCATAGGCAGAGCTTTTATATTAACACGCCCTTTTCAAACAAGGATAACATCGTGTTGGAAGCTTTATTCGTGGTAGAAAATGGAACTAGCAGCTAGTTAACATCATGTTGATCAACATTCATGCATAGCACATTTCATATGCTCCACAGTCAAAAAGATATATTATTTTCAAAATGCCCACACTTTTTGAGTGTGCGAAAAAACAAAGAAATTGAGGGACAAAGTTTTGGCAAGTGTTGGAGGTGGTGTGCATAGATGACAAGGGGGGCCCATATGTCAGTAATGGCAGAGGTAAAAATATTTACGCTGCATCAGGTGGAATCGAACCCGGGCAGAGCAGTGGTTGGGGAGTGGAACTTGGCCACTGGGCTACTGAAGTACTTTCTCTGGAAATTAGGCACAGCTTCTACCACTACTGCAGTACTTTCGCTAGAAATTAGGCACATCTTCTACCACTAATGGCAGAGTTAATGTTTTTATGAAAATTGGAATATTTCTCCAAATAACTTTTTTAACAGATGTTTTCTTTGAAAATGATTTCTTTGTACATTTCTAAATTGATTTTTTTTATTAAAAATGGAACTTTGTTTTTGGGAACTTTTAAGCCTTTTTAAAAAGTGCGAACATAATTTTCTGACACAAAAATAGTATGAGCATATGTAAAACTATGAACATTAAACTATTTTTATTGTGTGAAGTTTTTCTACAGATAGTTTTTAGGCCCTTTTCGTTAGTGTTTTTTTACAGATGGTTGTTTGGTTGGGAAGAGTTTATTTTTTCTTTAACTATTTGGGCTTGACCCAAACAAAGCAGTTTGACATACACAGAAGGATAAAGCACTTTGACGTAGACAGAATGATGCACAAACTCATCTTCCTTATCGTTCTTTAGCTCACAATCTCGCCAAATTTGGTTGTAATCTAGGTGTAGGGAGACATATTTGGCTGGGCATGCCCCATGACGAAAGCCTTGTACCAGTGAACATTATTGTGAATCAATAAACCAAGCGAGATTTCTAAAAAAATCTTCCTTATCGTTTCTCATTCTCAAGTCTCCCTTGTTGAAGTGCCCTGTGCCACCGTCGCCCACGTCGTGCCTACCTCCTCCGTCGACATGGGCCTATCGCTTCCTTCCATGCGTCGTCATGGAGGGCTCCCAATGGGATGGGGGTGAGCAGCCGCTGTGATTGCCCTGTCCATCACTGTAAGGGCATATTTCTCCCTAAGTAGTTTTGGTGATTGATGACAATGCATTTGCGGACTGATCATGTGCTCTAAGCTCATACAGGTATATATCCCTTATGGCACAAGACGATTGCTTGCCCCTCGGATTCTATGAAGGACGGTGTTTTCTTTTTGCTCCCTGTCGGTGGCTTTGAGTAATAGGAAAGCCGTACTATTAAGAGGGGGTCCGCGTCGGAAAGGTTTGGGTAGAATCAACACGTACACATCTTTCTCCCTCACCACCTTTCCTTGCTTCTCTGGAGGTCCAACCGGTTATCTTTCGTTGTTACAAATCTGTGGCTTCTGTACTGATCAACAGCCTAGCAAGCGGTAGTACCGCTCAACCAAGCGGTAGTACCGCGCAGTTACACGGTAGTACCGCCTGCCGACACGGTAGTACCGCTCCCGCGGTAGTACCGCGTCCCCAGAGCGGTAGTACCGTGTATCTGGCCCAGGCGCTGAGCCTAAGTACAGAAGTGGATGCGGAAGTAATTTTTTACTTCCGCATACAACGCGGTAGTACCGCTTAACTTAAGCGGTAGTACCGTGTCGCGTTTTGCTACTACCGTTTTCCCCTGCGGATGTAGCCACGGATGTAATTTATTTCATCCGTGGTTGTCAATCATGTCGCAATCTTTTGCCTACGCGGTAGTACCGCTTCCCAAGCGGTAGTACCGCTCAGCCAGCGGTAGTACCGCAACTCATGCGCGGTACTACCGCTCTCTGCGGGCTGAAACCTCCAATAACGGTTGGATTTGTCCCCCCACTATATATAGGGGGTCTTCTTGTCCAAGAAGACTTACCTCTTCCCCCACTACTCCATTGTTGCTCCAAAAGCTCCATTTCCGCCCGATCTCTCTCCCTAGCCAATCAAACTTGTTGATTTGCTCGGGATTGCTTGAGGAGGCATCGATCTACACTTCCACCAAGAGATATTTGATTCTCCCCACTAATCCCTTGCGAATCTTGTTACTCTTGGGTGTTTGAGCACCCTAGACGGTTGAGGTCACCTCGAAGCCATATTTCATTGTGGTGAAGCTTCGTGGTTTGTTGGGAGCCTCCAAGTTGTGGAGATTGCCCCAACCTTGTTTGTAAAGGTTCGGTTGCCGCCTTCAAGGGCACCACTAGTGGAATCACGGCACCTTGCATCGTGTGAGGGCGTGAGGAGAATACGGTGGCCCTAGTGGATTCTTGGGGAGCATTGTGCCTCCACACCGCTCCAACGGAGACGTACTTCCCCTCAAAAGGAAGGAACTTCGGAAACACATCCTCGTCTCCTCCGGTTCTACTTGTGGTTATTTCTTACCTTCACTTTTGCATGCTTTACTTGTTTAATTCCTATAGCATGCATGTGTAGTTGTTGTGCTTCTTTATCTTAGTTGTCTTCCTAATAGAATATCTAGACAACTTATTTTGTCGCTTAATTTTAAGTGGTTAAGAAAAGCTAAAAATTGTTAGTTGCCTATTCACCCCCCCCCCCTCTAGTCAACCATATCGATCCTTTCAATTGGTATCAGAGCCTCGTCTCTTTTTAAGGACTTTACCGTCCGAAGAGTATGGTTGATAACGTAGTCGAGACGGAGGACCATTCCGGTGGAAATCCGTCCTTGCCTACGTTAGATGGGGGAGCCTCGGTCACTCGTGAGGAGTTCAATGTGGCCTTGACCACATTGAAAGAATCACTAGCGAGCGAGGTCAAAGGCATGTTTAAAGAAATGTACGAGGGGCTTAAATTATCCACCTCACCGTTGGAAGTGGGTCGTCCCGCTACCAACGTGTCAGAGGCTAATCCTGACAAGGGAGAAGCTAGTAGTGAGCAAGCCCCGGTCACTAAGCATGGAAGTGGGAAATTTTCCCAATCTGCTCCTCCTACTCATTATGGAGGACCCGTTCCCACACCGCATTTAAATTCTGTCGGGCCCCCTCCCAAGTTTGTTAAAAATACTGATTTTGCTACTTGGGTGTTTCGTTTCAAACGTCATATTAATCATTGTTCCACTAACCTCTGGAGAATTATTGAGCAAGGTTTTTATCCATATGATCCCGACAACATGACTCCAAGAGAAACTGCCGATCATCAGTTCAACGAGTCCGCACTTTGCATTCTTCAAGATTCCATCCCTCCTGAAGACATTGCTCATCTTCGTCCATTCACTGTGGCCAAGGAAGCATGGGAGCATGTTGGCACAATGTACAAGGGAAGCACAAGTATTCAACGATCCAACTATGAAGTGGTGCAAGATGAAGCTGATGAGTTTGCTATGATCGAAGATGAAGATCCTCGTGAACTTTATCGAAGATTAACTATTCTTGCAGTGTCTCTTCGAGATCATGGCAGTAAGGATACAGATGACAATTGGCAAGCGCAAGTTCCTCAAGGCCATGATGCCCTATCATAAGGCCATGTCCTCTGTCATTCGTCAGAGACCGGACTTCCACACTTTATCCTCAAACGAAGTGTTGGATGAATTTGTTGCCATGAGGATCCTTGACGTAACCGCCGACAATGCGGTCCTAAGAGCTCAACAATCCAAGAAGCCTAATCTTGCTCTGAAGGCCAAGGCTTGTGTGGAAGAGGAGGAAGTGGAAGATGATGATGAGTGTTGCCCCGAGGACACCAAATATGCCTATCACGAGCACATGGCTCTTGCTTCAAGGCAATTCTGGGGCAAGAAGAACTCAAGGTCCAACTTTAACAAGAACAACTCCAGTGGGAACAAAGGGAAGCAACGAGTAAGGACATGTTTCAACTGTGGAAATGTAAGTCACTTCGTTGTGGATTGCCCATATGAGAAGAGAGAAGACTTTGGAGGCAAGCTTATTCGGAAGGACAAGTCAAAGTCCTATCCCAACAAGAACAACTTCATTAAGAAGACTCCTCCGAAAGTGTTGGTGGCTCAAGAAGAATATGTGGAGGATGATGACAATGATGAAGACGATGAGGTGACCACTATGGCCACAATTGCAATTGCTACCACTCCGCACTCATCTCTCTTCAACTCACCAAACGAGAACATCACCGCCAAGTGTCTCATGGCCAAGGCCACCAACAAGGTAACCCCAAACATCAATACTACTATCTTCCCTAACCCCTCATTGACTAATTGTATTGATGAGGGTGAGGGTATTAAGGAGGGAGAAAATGAATTTGATGTGTTCTTAAAGAATCTCAAGGGCAAATCCAAGAAGCATGTTGTGGCTCTCTTGGAACAACTCGGTGAGGCCAATGACATTATCAAGGCTCACGAGGAAACCATTACTAAAATGGAAGGGCGTAGTCGAGACTATGCCGATGAGATATCGGATCTCTCTAACGCCCTAGAGGAAGAGCGTGGTCTTCGTTTGACTCTTGAGGAGTCACACAACGATGATCATGCTAAATTAAAGAAAGATCTTGATCATGCTTTAGTTGTCTCTCGTGTCCTTAACTCTGAGAAGGCAAAACTTGAGGTTGACCATGCTAAACTCAGAGAGGAGTTTAACATACTTGACAAGGCTCACAAGGCCTTGAAAGGAATGCATGCTACTCTCAAGGAGTCTCATGATCAACTCCAAGTTTCGCTAACCAAAGAAAAGGATATCTTTCCTCGCATGGTTTTAATTGATAATGCAAATGCTACTAACCCATGTTGTGAGCATGTGCATCTTGTTGAAGAGAATGCCGAATTAAAGAAGCAACTTGAGAAAGGCCTTGTGACTTGCATACAAGGTGAGAAGAACCTCAACGCCCTTTTGAGCAACCAAAAGGAAGTTGTGGCAAAAGAAGGAATTGGGCATGCTCCTAAGCCCAAGAAGAAGAAGAATGACAAGACAAGGCAACCACCCCCTCTCCGACAATCCTTTGTGAAAGAAGGAGAGGGCACGTCTACCAAGAAGAAAAGTGGTGGTGTCAAGAAAAACTCCACCATACCATCAAACATGGCCGGCGATTTTAATCCCTCATATGTTTTATGACGTGCTAGTGATGGCCATGTGTTTGCTAAATTTGTTGGTTCTTCTTATGAGTACATTGAATGGTCCATTTGGGTTCCCAAGACCCTTGTCACTAACCTCAAAGGACCCATTACCAAATGGGTACCTAAATCCAAGCATTGATCTATTGTAGGGGTTTGCTTCCGATGGGGGATCATGGTTGCTCGATAGTGGAGCCACAAATCATATGACCGGAAGCAAAGACTTGGTGGTGGACGTGCATCTCGGTTCATCTATGGCCACCAACGTTGAATGGGGTGATGCTTCATCTTCTAAGGTATTGGGACTTGGCAAGGTTGTTGTCTCTCATGATCTCACGATCGAGAAAGTCATGCTTGTTGAGTCCCTTGCATACAATTTACTTTCTGTTCGCCAACTTGCACTCATGGGCTTTGCTACATTCTTTGATGTTGATTCTGTGGCCCACTTGTGGAGCAAGACTCTTAAAGTAGCCTATGTTGGGCATGTCGAGAACGGCCTTTATGTGGTTAACTTCTCGAAGCAACCCACTAAGGTCGCGACATGCCTAATGGCTAAAGTTGATGTGGGATGGCTTTGGCATCGCCGTTTGGCCCACGTCAATATGAGATCTTTGCAAAGTCTTCTCAAGGGGGACCATGTCCGAGGACTAACAAATGTTAGCTTTGCCAAAGATCGTGCTTGCAGGGCGTGCATTGAAGGAAAATTACATGAGAAGGCTCACCCTCCCACGACTGTCATCTATTCAAAGAGACCTCTAGAGCTTCTCCACATGGATCTCTTTGGGCCTCCCACTTTTGATAGTCTTGGGGGTAGGAAATATTGCTTGGTGATTGTGGATGATTACTCAAGATATACCTGGGTGTACTTCTTCAAGAAGAAGAGTGAGACCCAACAAACCGTCATCAACTTTGCAAATGAAGCTCAACGACAACATGAAGCAAAGATTTTGATGATCAGAAGTGACAATGGCACCGAGTTCAAGAACTACACCATGGATGAGTTTCTTGGTGATGAGGGGATCAAACATCAATATGCCGCCCCGTATACCCCTCAGCAAAACGGTGTTGCAGAGAGAAAGAACCGAACCTTAATAGATGCTGCAAGGACCATGATGGCTGAATTCAACTCTCCATACAACTTTTGGGCCGAAGCCATCAACACCGCTTGCCACGCGTCAAATCGTCTCTATCTCCGCAAAGGCTTGAACAAAACTCTGTATGAGATTCTTACCGGTAACAAGCCCAATCTCAAGTACTTCCGGGTGTTCGGGTGTAAGTGTTTCATTCTCAAGAAAGGTGTTCGTTTGTCTAAATTTGAATCTAGAGCTCATGAGGGCATATTTGTTGGTTATGCTACAAACTCTCATGCTTACCGTGTCCTCAACAAGTCCACTGGACTCATAGAGGAGACGAGTAATGTAGAGTTTGATGAAAATAACGGCTCCCAAGTGGAGCAAAGTGGTACTTGTGATGCAGGTGATGAAATTCCTCCTCAAGCCATAAGAAGAATGGGTGTTGGATATATCCTACCCGTTGAGGAACCCCTTGTGGCCGAAGGAGAAGGACAATGTACCACTCAAGTGGAACCATCACCTACCCAAGACCCACACGCTTCCGAAGAACAAAGTGAAGGCCCTCAGCCTGTTGAACAAGGCCAAGTGCAAGATCAACCTCAAGTTGGTGAAGAACCACCAATTGATGCACAAGGCCAAGTTCAATCCCCCGAGCAAGATCAAGGTCAAGAGGAAGCTCAAGATCAAAATCTTGCTCATGATGACGCTCAAGATGATCAACTCAATGCTCCTCAGTTATCTCTTGAAGAGCAATTAGAGCGTCGTGCTGCAAAAGTTGCCTCCAGGCTTGCTTCCAACGAGCATTACATCAAGAACATTTTAGGAAGCATCAAAAGGGGGGTAAGCACTCGTAGACAATTAGCAAACTATTGTGCTCATCAAGCTTTTGTCTCCTTTGTTGAACCTAAGAAGGTCTATGAGGCGCTCGAGGACCCTGACTGGCTCAATGTCATGCATGAAGAACTCAATAACTTCGAGCGCAAGAAAGTGTGGCGTCTGGTGCCAAGACCAAAGGAGAACCATAATGTCATTGGAACCAAATGGATCTTTAAGAACAAGCAAGATGCCCATGGTATTGTCATCCGCAACAAGGTACGTCTGGTGGCTCAAGGCTACTCCCAAGTCGAGGGTATCGACTACGGTGAAACCTTTGCCCCCGTTGCTCGTCTTGAATCCATTCGTTTGTTGCTTGCCTATGCTTCCCATCATAACTTTAAGTTGCAACAAATGGATGTGAAGAGTGCATTTCTTAATGGTCCCATTAATGAGTTGGTGTATGTTAAACAACCCCCGGGGTTCGAGGATCCTAAGTTCCCCAATCATGTGTATCAACTTGATAAGGCACTCTGTGGCCTTAAACAAGCCCCACGAGCGTGGTATGAGCACCTTACCGAGTTGTTACAAGATCGTGGGTTTGAAATTGGGAAAATCGACCCCACTCTTTTTACTAAGAAGGTCAAAGGGGAGTTGTTTGTATGCCAACTATATGTTGATGATATTATCTTTGGTTCTCCTAACAAAGCTTTCAATGATGAGTTCGCCGCACTCATGACCACACATTTTGAGATGTCCATGATGGGAGAATTGAAGTACTTCCTTGGATTTGAGATCAAACAACGAAGAGAAGGCATCTTCATCAAACAATCCAAGTATACTCAAGACATGCTCAAGAGGTTCAACCTTAGTGATGTCAAGCCGGCTACTACTCCAATGCCAACCAAATGCCAACTTGACATTGATCCCAATGGTAAAGCGGTGGATCAAAAGGTATATCGCTCTATGATCGGATCCTTGCTTTACCTTTGTGCATCTAGACCGGATATTATGTTGAGTGTGGGAATTTGTGCACGGTTTCAAGCCTCACCTAAGGAAAGTCACTTTGTGGCTGTCAAGCGAATCTTCCGATATTTGGCTCATACCCCAAACTTTGGCTTATGGTACCCAAGAGGAGCAAATTTCAACCTTGTTGGTTTCTCTGATTCTGACTGGGCAGGAGACAAAGTGGATAGGAAGTCCACCTCAGGAGGGTGCCAATTTCTTGGTTGCTCTCTTGTTAGCTGGTCTTCCAAAAAGCAAAGTTGTGTGTCTCTCTCGTCCACCGAAGCAGAATATGTGGCAGTTGGCAGTTGCTGTGCTCAACTCTTATGGATGAGGCAAACTTTAAAGGATTACGGTGTCACTTGTGACAAAGTGCCTCTTTGGTGTGACAATGAAAGTGCCATCAAGATTTCTCTGAACCCGGTGCTACACTTCAAGACGAAGCATATTGAGATTCGATATCACTTCATCAGGGATCACATAAGGCAAGGAGAAATCGAGCTTCACTACGTCAACACTCATGACAACCTTGCAGATATCTTCACGAAGCCTCTGGATGAAGCAAGATTTCGCGAGTTAAGGCATGAGCTAAATATCATTGATTTGAGCAATGTGGTTTGAATCTATGCACACACTCCTCACACTCGACAGAGCTATCTTGTCTAGATGTAGGCATGGACTTAGGGTGAGTATTGTTCTCTCAATGAACTATTCCTCCCCTTATTATGCATAAACTAACCAAATCTTCATCATTTGCCATACATAGTTGGCTTAAATGCTTCAAGTCGAGTTTGGATCATGGGCCCAAGGATAATTCTTCGCGGTGCCATATCTATAAAACTCAAACATAGGTGGCCTCGGCCACCGCCCTCTTATGAGGAATTTGTGTTACGTGTTTTGCTTATGCACATGGTGTTTTTACTCTCTCTAGTGCTTAAAACCTCATCCTTTCGTGCATTTTCTTGGGAGAGCGGTACTACCGTGATCGGTTACGGTACTACCGCGGAGGACTTGCGGTACTACCGTACCTCCAGCACGGCAGTAATTTTTTTACTGCCGCTGGTAGGGCGGTACTACCGCGCAAGCGGTACTACCGCGATGACCGCGGTACTACCGCACATATCAGAACGTGTGGGGGTTATAAGCAGGCAAGGGGAGTTCCATCTCCTCCATACCCATTCACTCCTAACCCCCACGTCGTCCCTGTCTCTCTCTCTCTCAAGGACGCCGCCGGAGGACCTCGCCGGATCTCCTCCCTCGGCCACTCTTCTCGCTTTCCGACCGGTGGGATCGTTCCCCACCACGTCCTCTTGCCATGGATGCAGGTTTCTCCCATTTTCCCCTCTTCTTATTGCCTTGCCTGAGTTTTTAGGGTTAGGGGAGATGCTTAGTGCTTTCTTGTGTTCTTCGTGATCTTATCCATGGATGCTTAGGTTGTGGGAGAGTGTTTGTGCTCTAGAAATATGCTTAGAGTTGTTGCTACGAAGTTACTATGATCAGCCGTAGTACCGTGGGTCGGTCTAGTTGGTAGTTTCTAGATCTGTTCTTCTCAGATCTGTTTCGTGCGGTACTACCGCTGGAGAACCGCGGTACTACCGCACGATGTAATCCAGATCTGATCTGACCTGAGCGGTACTACCGCTATCCTCAGCGGTACTACCGCTCGGGCGGAAGTAAAAACTGTAGTACTGCGTGCCGAGCGGTACTACCGCGAGCCATTCCGGTACTACCGCTCCGCATGCAGCACTAAGTTTTTAGTTCCGCCCCCTCGGGCAGAAGTAAACTTTTAGTAGTGCTTGTCGAACGGTACTACCGCGACCCAATGCGGTACTACCGCTCCGCATGCAGCACTAAGTTTTTAGTTCCGCCCCCTCGGGCGGAAGTAAACTTTTAGTACTGCTTGTCGAGCGGTACTACCGCGACCCAATGCGGTACTACCGCTCCGCATGCAGTACTAATATTTTAGTTCCGCCTCTTCTGGCGGAAGTAAAATTTTACTACCGCAGGATATGCGGTACTACCGCATGTGACATGCGGTACTACCGCTTACCCTGTGGTACTAATTTTTTACTTCCGCAAGGATCAGCAGTACTACCGCTTGGATCATATGTTCTTTCGTAGCATGATCTCTTTTTTATTTCCCCTGGTTTCTCGTGTCTTTCGAGGTTTTGGCATTGATTCTTCTTGTATTTGTGTTGTTGTGGTCTTGTGTTTGTGTTTTTAGGTGGTGGCTCCGGTTTTGAGGGTCGTCGTACCAACCCAGTCCGTGACACCGGTTCCAAGCGCCTGCGTACCCCAAGTGATGTGCCAGAGGGCTCCAATCCCCAGCGCCGGTACAAGACTTCAGCCAACAAGCGCAAGGAATCATCAATGTCTATGGAGGAAATGCCTGCTGTTGAGTTCATGTCTAGAAGGAAGATCAATCCATATGGAGAACCCCGTGAGCACTTTCCTGGTGATGATGTCTTCTGGACCAAGCAGCAGTTTCGCATCTATCATGAGGTGCTCAAGACCAAGGCCAATCTCTATGTGGATGCTCACTGGGTGGATGTGGAGCACATGAGGAAGGATAAGAACCGGGCATACTTTGCAGAAGCCCTTGATTTGATCGAGCAGCTGGGTCTGGAGCACATCATGACATTCCAGAACGACTTTGACCCTGAGCTAATTGCGCAGTTCTATGCCTCGGTCAACTTTCAGGCCAAGGAGGATCGCCCCATGACTTGGATGACCCATGGTCACAAGATGACCTCTACCTGGAAGGAGTTCATGGATCTTCTTCAGCTTCTTGATGAGGGTCTCCATAACCCAATTGGTTTTCGGCCTCACGCCAATCCTGAATCAGCAAACAAGGACAAACTGCTTCCATTTTATGAGGAGAAGACCCTTGCTAGTGGCAAAACAACTTGGGTGCTGAACCCCTTCTTGGACATCATGTATCGGATCTTTCGCAACACTCTGTTCCCTCGTGTTGGCGATAAGGACAAGGTCCATGCCTATTTGGTTGATATGCTTCTGATGTGTCAAGAGGCTCGCTCCGCCCAGGCTGCACCGCTTGACATTTCCCACATCATGTGGAATGAGCTCCGGTTTGCCATCTACTCTCGCAAGGTACCCATCTATGGTCCATACTTATTTCTGCTCATCTCCAAAACTTGGGAGAAGTTGTATCCAGAGGAGGAGTTCGAGGCCGACTGCTACCGCCATGATCCTATCCGGCTCCGTGTCAAGACTCGTTGGGCCAACACCACTACTCGTGCTCAGGCTGCTGCTGCCCAGATGGGCACTGAGGATGAGCCTGTGGAGGAGACTGCTGATGTCCGCTCTGGCAGATTTGCCCCCTCTTCTTCCTCTGCAGTGGAGAAGCCCTCTTGGGCTAAGAGGCTACAGCAGAAGATGAAGGCCCTCTTCTGCATGCAGGCTCAGGGGCAATACCGTGCTCATGTGACTGACAAGAAGACACGTCAGTGGGACAAGAAGATTCTGGCTTTGTATGGAGAGGAGATTTCCAATGGATCGGAGGACAACATCACTCCTGAGGCTACCTGGATGGCTCGTCAGGGATACAAGTGGTCAGAATCTGATGAGGAGTATCAGCCAGAGCAGCAGGGACCTGATGATGAGTATCAAGAGGAGCAGCAGCAGGGGTTTGATGACGAGTATGACGGGCTGCCACCCATCTTCGTATCCTCTTTTCCCCTTTGTGGTGTCTCGATGACAAAGGGGGAGAGTGATTTGCCGTCTTGTGTCTTGTGTGTCGTGTTCGTGTGTTTATCGTTGAACTTGGTTTATTTTGCGTGTTTCTGTGAGACTATCATATGGTGTAAGACATATGCCCCGTTATCGTTTAACTCATTATCATTATGTCTTTAATGTTTATCCTGTGCAGTTAGTGTCATATAGAGTATCTCATGTGTAGATTATTAGGGAGCACTATACCTAGTATGTGTGATGTGCAGTCCAAAGCACAATCGTGTGAAGGCACACATCCAGGGGGAGCTCTCCTATACTCTAGGGCTTGTACTGCATACTCTATTATTTCTTTTCTGTGCAAATCTCGTGTTGTCATCAATACACCAAAAAGGGGGAGATTGTAAGGGCATATTTCTCCCTAAGTAGTTTTGGTGATTGATGACAATGCATTTGCGGACTGATCATGTGCTCTAAGCTCATACAGGTATATCTCCCTTATGGCACAAGACGATTGCTTGCCCCTCGGATTCTATGAAGGACGGTGTTTTCTTTTTGCTCCCTGTCGGTGGCTTTGAGTAATAGGAAAGCCGTACTATTAAGAGGGGGTCCGCGTCGGAAAGGTTTGGGTAGAATCAACACGTACACATCTTTCTCCCTCACCACCTTTCCTTGCTTCTCTGGAGGTCCAACCGGTTATCTTTCGTTGTTGCAAATCTGTGGCTTCTGTACTGATCAACAGCCTAGCAAGCGGTAGTACCGCTCAACCAAGCGGTAGTACCGCGCAGTTACACGGTAGTACGGCCTGCCGACACGGTAGTACCGCTCCCGCGGTAGTACCGCGTCCCCAGAGCAGTAGTACCGTGTATCTGGCCCAGGCGCTGAGCCTAAGTACAGAAGTGGATGCGGAAGAAATTTTTTACTTCCGCATACAACGCGGTAGTACCGCTTAACTTAAGCGGTAGTACCGTGTCGCGTTTTGCTACTACCGTTTTCCCCTGCGGATGTAGCCGCGGATGTAATTTATTTCATCCGTGGTTGTCAATCATGTCGCAATCTTTTGCCTACGCGGTAGTACCGCTTCCCAAGCGGTAGTACCGCTCAGCCAGCGGTAGTACCGCAACTCATGCACAGTACTACCGCTCTCTGCGGGCTGAAACCTCCAATAACGGTTGGATTTGTCCCCCCACTATATATAGGGGGTCTTCTTCTCCAAGAAGACTTACCTCTTCCCCCACTACTCCATTGTTGCTCCAAAAGCTCCATTTCCGCCCGATCTCTCTCCCTAGCCAATCAAACTTGTTGATTTGCTCGGGATTGCTTGAGGAGGCATCGATCTACACTTCCACCAAGAGATATTTGATTCTCCCCACTAATCCCTTGCGGATCTTGTTACTCTTGGGTGTTTGAGCACCCTAGACGGTTGAGGTCACCTCGAAGCCATATTCCATTGTGGTGAAGCTTCGTGGTTTGTTGGGAGCCTCCAAGTTGTGGAGATTGCCCCAACCTTGTTTGTAAAGGTTCGGTTGCCGCCTTCAAGGGCACCACTAGTGGAATCACGGCACCTTGCATCGTGTGAGGGCGTGAGGAGAATACGGTGGCCCTAGTGGATTCTTGGGGAGCATTGTGCCTCCACACCGCTCCAACGGAGACGTACTTCCCCTCAAAGGGAAGGAACTTCGGAAACACATCCTCGTCTCCTCCGGTTCTACTTGTGGTTATTTCTTACCTTTACTTTTGCATGCTTTACTTGTTTAATTCCTATAGCATGCCTGTGTAGTTGTTGTGCTTCTTTATCTTAGTTGTCTTCCTAATAGAATATCTAGACAACTTATTTTGTCGCTTAATTTTAAGTGGTTAAGAAAAGCTAAAAATTGTTAGTTGCCTATTCACCCCCCCTCTAGTCAACCATATCGATCCTTTCAATCACGACCCCTACCAACTGGAGTTGGAGTTGATAAATTGTTTCGTCCAAACAACATATATGACCATGGATGTGAATGAAAACATTAAAGGAAACAATAATACTTTTTGCAGAACAATACACCACTGCGATCATAGGGGCCCAGTTAACGATTTTCATTGAAACTGAAGCCATTATTGTATAGAGCAAATAATCTATAACTTTTTGAATTCTATTGACCTGTATGTTTGTCATGATGGTTCTGCTTGTAGAGTACATATGGCTCAACATCAGGAGATGCAGCACCTCATCATATATTGGGTCTTCAACAGAATCAAATACATGGCCAGAGTTTTCCTGAGATTGATGGTTTTGAACTTTGTATATGCTATTCTACAAGTTAGCCATGAACAAGGGTTGCTTTCTGTGAAGGAATATAACAATAATAAGAGCACCACAACCGCAACTAAATGGTTTGATTTCAGTCAAGGACCATAACATTACATCAATAGCAAAACGTGACGGTATTGTGGAAATATAATAATAAGAGCACTGCAACTGCTAGTAAAAGCAATATTATCCATCATCAACCACACTATACTATTAAACAGTACATACCTAAATTTTATGAAAGCTAGAAACTGAAAGTAATTTACATCCAAGAATTTGTAATTGACCCTACTGGTCTACATCCAGTGAATTTTATGGTGCATTATCATTCCCCATATGATAATGCTGCCGTACTATCGGTTGGTAGGCTCACACCAAAGATTTTGCATAAAAAAGATGATTGTGAATGAACACCAATTCAAACTGAAAGAATAAATAGGAGGGAAAAATAGATAAAGCTACCATATCATGGAAACTTCTTTTTTGGTGTATGGATGGAGACATATTCCAAGTTTCCAATATGTAGGAAATAGTAGCTTAATTTCTTCTTCTTCAGATTATCTGTTCGTGTCCCTATATAATCTGCTCCACCGGTTGCACCCCCTTTATCAATAGGTCACAATTAATTTAGTTATGACAGTTTTGTATGAAATAACTATGTAGAGTACTACAGAAGTAGAAGTACTTATAATGCGCAGACTTTTACAGAAGTAAAACCTTTAGTCAGATGGATTAGGCAGAAAAGCTGTCCTTCGTAGATGAGGAGCGGTGTTTAGTGTCCTTGCAATTTTTTGAGCAGTTGCGCCACAAGTACATAGACACACAGTAGTACCTTTGGTCAGCAGCCTCATGAATGTGTGGGGCAATAAGCCACGGCTCGGACGCGGTGGGCGCGTCGCGTCGGGTTCGGCCTGCGGTAGGGTCGAGTGTGTGTGTGTGGCCGCGCGTGCGTGCATGTGGGCCGTCATTAGTTGGCGAGAAGAGTGGAGAGATGACTGCGTCCGGCACGGGACTCGGATCACGTCGACTGCGTTCGGGTGCGGCGAGCGCGTGATCCAGGGAGCGCGGGACGTGGGGGGGCGCGAGCAGGGTGAGCGGGAGCGTGGCGCGGCGTGTGCGTGCACGCCCGTATAAAGCCCATTGCCATCTCCACTTTGTAGTTTGCTGGGGTTGAGTACGTGCTCAAGAAAAGAATGTCGTTCGTGCGGCGGTGGCGTACGTGCGCCAGGAAAAACTACCATGTCCCGAGTCCCTCTTCTTCCTCCTGTCTCCTCCATTCTTGTGTCGTTCGAGCGAACCAGAGAGAGTTGCAGAGAGCGAGAGAGAGAGAGAGAGAGAGAGAGAGAGAGAGAGAGAGAGAGCAAGGGAAAGGCAAGGGATGGCAACAACAGAATGAAGTGGCTCTTGATCTGATCATTAAGGTTTGCTCTGCTAATTCACGTGCGCAGCCATGACAACATAACTGAGAATAAACCGAAAGCCTAAACAATTTCTAGTAACTCAACAAATAACTAATCTACATGTCATGGACTGGAAAATAAAACGGGTTCAATGCTTAGTCCTCAAATAGCAAAGTATTATTATTGCGAGTGTCACGAGGAGGGACAAACAACTCACTTGCACGGCCGCTGATGCCGCTTTCGATCATGATCTTCTTCAAGGTGCAGCTGGGGCGGTCCTGAGAGATGATAAGGGAAGGTTCATTGTTGGAGAAAACTGGAGGATTGATTGGTGTGATGATGTATTAACATCAGAAGTTCTGGCTCTTAAATTTGGTTTATTCCTAGCACAGAAGGCGGGCTGCAATCGCCTTGTTGTAAACTCAGATAACATGTAAGCGGTCGACATAATGAAGAATGGAGGACACTCGGCGGGAGCGGCAGCTGCAGTTTTTTATGATTGTTACTTTTTGGCTTGTGATTTTCCTATAGTTAAATTTGAACACTGCAATAGGGAAGCAAATAGAGTGGCCCATGAAATAGCTAGGTTAACAAAATTTTCAGCTACTAGGGATTGGTTTGAGGAGCCTATGAATGATATTGTACCTCTTCTTATGGACAATGTAACAATTATTTCTAATTAATAAAGTTGAAGTTTTATGTTTTTTTAAACTCACTTGCACGGCCCCCACGACGAAAGCTTGGCGCTGCACCGAATCTTTGGCCAGCTAAATTTTTTAAATAATACATTTTTTTATTAATTTTCATATATATTACGTTGGATAAAAAAAATTCAAAAATAATACACCGCCGGCCCGGCCTAGTCGGCCCACAGCAGGCCGATTGGATTCCAGTCGGCCTACAGCTGGCCTACTGGCCCCTGTCGGCCCACTGTGGGCTGATTGGGCTAATTCGCTCGCTGTGGGCTAATTGTTTTTCAAAAAAACTAGGCACAAAAAATAAATGTTTAAAAAAATTTTAATCATGTAATTAAAATATGTTAAACGTGTATAAAAAATGTTCCTGATGTATACAAAAAATGTACAATATATATGAAAAAAAGTTGACTAAAAAATATGTTTTAAAAAGTGTTAATCATGTATTTAAAAATTGTTAAATGTGTGTATAAAAAATGTTCCTTATCTATACGAAAAATATAGAATGTGTATGAAAAAAAGTTGACACCAAAAACAAATGTTTGAAAAAAATGTTAATCATGTATTTGAAAAAATGTTCCTTATCTATACAAAAAATATAGAATGTGTATGAAAAAAGGTGACAGCAAAAAAATATGTTTGAAAAAAATGTTAATCATGTATTTGAAAAAATGTTCAACGAGTACACAAAAATGTTTCATGTATTGGAATGAAAGGTTAAACGTGTATAACAAAATGTTCCAGCTCCGGATCCGGTATGGGAGCATCACGGACCTAAGTATGATTGGTTGCTCTTTTTGTATGGAACTGGAACATTTTTTTCAAACATATTTTTTTGTGTCAACTTTTTTTCATACAAATTTTATATTTTTTGTATAGATAAGGAACATTTTTTATACACACATTTAACAATTTTTAATCATGTATTTGAAAAAATGTCAACTTTTCAAACATATTTTTTTGGTGTCAACTTTTTTTCATACACATTCTATATTTTATGTATAAATAAGAAACTTTTTTATACATGCATTTAACAATTTTTAAATACATGCTTAACACTTTTTAAAACATATTTTTTAGTCAACTTTTTTGCATATATATTGTACATTTTTTTATACATCAGGAACATTTTTTTATACACGTTTAATATTTTTTAATTACACTATTAACATTTTTTAAACATATAATTTGTATGCCTATTTTTTTTACAAAAATAATTAACCCACAGCGAGCCAATTAGCTCCAGTCAGCCCACAGTGGGCCTACAGGACCCAATCAGCCCACAGCGGGCCGACAGGGGCCAGTCGGCCAGCTGTAGGCCTACTGGAATCCAATCGGCCTGCTGTGGGCCGACTAGGCCCAGTCGGCCTGCAGCGGGCCGACGGTGTATTATTTTTGAAATTTTTTTATCCAGCGTAATATTTATGAAAATTAATAAATAAATGTATTATTCTAAAAAAAATAGCCTCCAGGAGCCGCTTGTGCGTCAGCACGTCCTCTGCCCTCTTTTTTTTGAAATGAAAGGTAGATATGGTCTACCTTATATATTTAAGACAGGCAACAAAGCCTGAGGACCGGAGGGGTCGATTACATGAAGCTTATGTTTAGCACCAAGGTGCCCTGGCTATAAGCCGTCAGTTTGGAGAGATACAAGTAAGGAGAGAAGAGAGAGGTAAACACCTAACTAACTTAAACTGAAACTAGCTTAAACTGAAACTAGCTTAAGCTAGGCTAGGCAATGTCCACGCGGCTATAACATCGTTGTCATCCTGCTCACGGCTCCTACTTTGCCAGAGATGAAGCAACTGTGTGACGTACTGTTTTATATAAGTCGAGGACCATCTCTTAGAGTTGAAAACCCTGTCATTCCGTGGGTGCCATGTGGTGACAGCGGCGGCAGCAAAGAGAATATGAAACTTACTAGTGGCTGGCCAACGCTGTTCAGCTTGCTCCACAAAGCTGATGAGGTCCAGAGAACTGGAGGCAAGGTCATTCAGGCCGAACACGTTCCAAATCACTGAAGCCGGATAGCAACGTAGCACCAGGTGCGATGCAGATTCAGAAGCAGGACATATATCACAATCCTGTTGACTGTTGTGTCACGATCGACGTCCAATGTTTCTTCATCATATTATCTCGAGTATTGAGCCGGACCCAGAACAGGAGCCATAAGAAGACACAATGCTTGAGGGGAATGATCCGGTCCCAAACCCATACACTATAAACACAAGACATTCCTCTGAAGGTAAGTAGCTCATAGACGTGAGCTGCAGTGATGGTCTTATTATTGATGGCAGAAAACCTGGTGTCTGGACGATTTGACGATGGCATGGCAGAAGCCAGGAGTGAGCGAAGGAGCTTTAAATCACTGTTGGCTGTGGCTGGCAGATTGGGGTGAAACTATAGGTGCCAAGATCCTTGAGAGCGTTGATAGGCCACGGAGCAGTCCTGGTCTCTTGCAAAAGTGTATAAAGTAGGTAGAGCAGAGCTTAAACATCCCATCGGGAGCCAGCAATCATGCCAGAAAGATATTAACTTCCCAGAATCCAAGGAGCATTTTGAAGAGGCAAGTATCATGGGGATGGATTGCTTAAAACCACTCCAGATTGCAGTGTCCCGAGCACAGTTTCTCCTGGGTAAAGAACCGTGGCAGTATTGCTGGGCGAACCATTGATAGCAGGGAACGTTCGAGTATTGAAGAACCTGAGTTGCAAACTTGGTCAGTAGAGCCTGATTGTGCGCAGATAGATCTCTAACACCCAGGCCACCAGCAGATTGCGACATGGTGACGAAATGCCAAGCAACTAGACACTGGCCCCCTTTTGCTGTGCTCGTGCCTTGCCATATGAACGATCTCAACAAGCCCTCTAGCTTGTGTATGGATTCCTTTGGCTAGTGAAAACATGTCATGAAGTAACTTGGAATGCTAGCCAGGACCGAATTAATCAGTGTGAGTCTGCCGCCCCAAGACAAGAGATTAGCCAGCCAGCCAGATAATCTCTTGTCAACCTTATGAATGACTGGTAGCAGCAAGTCATGTCGAACCTTGTGCAAAGAGAGGGGCAAGCCGAGGTATGTGCAAGGGAAACTTGAGGCTGGGCATCCAAACAAGCCAACGATCGCATCAGTGGTAGAGCTATCTATACAAATTGGGATGAGAGTGCTCTTGTGGTAGTTGATCTGCAGCCTAGAGAAAGCAGAGAAAGCAGACATAATCTGCTTGATGATGGTAGCTTACTCCATGCTGCCATGGAAGAGGATTAAGGTCTCATCGGCATACTGCAGAACTGGGAACATCCTGTCCGATCCAAGAGGGTGAATCAAACTGCCACCTTCAAAAGCAGAGCAGCAAAGGCATCGTAGAACATCAGCCACTAGAATAAAAAGATATGGCGATATGGAATCGCCCTGTCTGAAGCTTCGCTTATTAGCAAAAGAGTCACCTAGCTCCCCATTCAACATGACGCGAGAGGTTGCCGTAGACAGCAGGCATTCAATCCAACTGATCCAACGCTGAGGGAAACCTCGGATAGATAAAACGCTGAGAAGGCATGACCAGCTGACGGAGTCGAAAGCTTTTTGAAAATCGAACTTGAGGGACACCATGGGCAACTTCCTTTTTTGTGCCATTTGGATCATGTCTGCGGCCAAAGAAAAGTTTTGTACAATGGCCCGACCCTTGATAAAACCTGATTGCAGGGAGTGAATTAGACCGGGGATCTGAGCTTGAAGCCTCCTGGTCAGTACTTTGCTTGCAAGTTTGGGCACGCTGTGTACTATAGAGATTGGCCTGAAGTCCTTGAGTTCAAGCAGGGTTTCCTTCTTGGGCAGGAGGGAGATGTGAGCCAGGTTCATGCCAGACAGGTCCAGCTGATTCTGAAAGAATTGGGAGGAAGAGTTGCAAGTCATCTTTGACAACGCCGTGGAAGGCTTTATAGAACTCATTTGTGAAGCCATCCGGGCCAGGGCTGCGGTTATTTGGTGAATGGTTGATAGCTTCTACGATTTCCTCCCAGGTGAACTCCCTCGCGAGGCACGACAAGTCGACATGCTCATAGATCTGATCAAGCTGAACAGGTAGAGAGGGGGAAGGCTGACCCAGAAATGCAGAGAAGTACTCGGTTGCCAAAGCATGTGTTGGTTGTCAAAAAACTCAACTCCGTCCTTGACGAGCACTCTGACCTTGTTCCGTCTAGCATGGCCATTGGCAGCAGCGTGGAAGAAGCTACATTTTTCATCTCCAGAAACACACCAACGGAGCTTAGCCATCCGTCTCCATGAAGCAGTTTGCCACAAAATAAGCAACTCTGATTTGTCTGTAGCAAAAGTTCTCAGGACCCTCTCTAACAGCGATAGAGATCGCCGTTCTTCGACAACATCGAGATAGAGCACCACATTCTTATTATTGGAAATGAGCAGATCCAAGCTGGCCTTGTTTCTCTTCCACCGCCGTAAGGCAGCACGGATTCGCCTCATCTTCAGGTTAATGATAGAAGCAGCCGAGCGAATTAGCCTGGTACTTTGGCCCCAATTGTTTTGGATGATGGATCTTGTTTCCTCCATTTGAAGCCAGTGGTTTTCCATCCTGAAGAGTTTGCTTTTAACCTGGGTGTTGCCAAACTGGACCAAGAGAGGTACATGGTCCGAGGTGACAAATGGTACAACCATAGCTGATGTTTGAGCGAAGGACAGCAACCAACCAGCGTTGATGAGCACTCTGTCTAGCCGAACCATAGTAGGATCTTCACGCTTGTTTGACCAAGTGAACTTATGGTTGCAAATACCCACATCATCCAGCCCATGAGATCTAATCCAGTCATTAAACAGACCCATCATAGCCCAGTTGACTCGACCGTGATTTCTCCTCCACGAACCGATACATATTGAAAGCGCCGATAACTATCCAAGGTTCAGATACCAGGGCAGCTGCACTGTTGATCTCTTCCAAGAACAGTTGCCGTTCCTGATGAATGAAAGGAGCATATACAGTAGTGACCACAAAAACTGACTCAGACGTTGTTGATGAGAACCTGACTGTGAGATGGTATCTGTGTGAGGCAATGACCTGCCCTGAGAAGGCAGAGGTGTCCCACGCGACCAGAAGGCCGCATAAGGAGCCTGTAGAGGGCATGATCGCTTGGTTGTCGAGGTTTGTGGGAAGAAAACTCTTCAACTTAAAAGTTTGAGCTGATTCCAGCTTTGTTTCCTAAAAACAAGCAATGCTAGGCCGACAGGAAGTTAGAACATCACGGACCAAAGAACACTTATTCTCGTCACCAAGGCCTCGAACATTCCAATCAAGAAGCTTCATAGATCATGGTGAAAGCTGCCCGTGCATGAAAGATAAGTAGACAAGACATGTGCATGGGAGGGAGAATGCAAGAGGCAGTAACATAAAGGAGATAACATTGATGCAGCAACGATCTTACAACTTGGTCTAACACAAGACTGACCAACAGACTTAAACTGACAGAGACACTGACCGAGAACATAACCGGACTAACAAACTGACTTGAACTGGACTGACGGAGCATAAACCGACTCTGAGACGAACACTAATGCAAAGATAGGCATAGCAGGGACCGACAAGCCCTGAGAAAAGCATAAGCATAACTGATAAACCTCTGAACATCTGAACCAAAGCGAGCACCCATGGAAGAAGCAGACGAGCCGTCCGAGTGGCCAGAGCTGCCAGCACCAGTGGTCGAGGAGGACAATGCTTGAGAGGAGATCCAGCAGCTCGGTGACCGGCACCACATTGGTCTTCTTGCAGCGGGATGCGTTGGAACTGGGCCGCCGACTAGAGCCGCCGGGGTTGGAGCCGGAGGTCGCCGCCTTGCGCTTCGAAGCACGCTCGACAGAGCCAATTCGCTCCCCATCATACATCATCCTGATGCGAGGGTTGCGGCGTGTAGCAGAAGGCGATGCATTCAGATCTTGGACAGCAGGGGCGCCAGCAGAGTCGCCGCCCATCTTCTGATGGCCCCGTCCACCCGCCTCCAAGGGCTGGACATCGAGGCCAGCGTCAGAGCCATCCGCAGGCACATGGTAGATCGGCTCCCTGGAGGGGAGATCAACCCCGAGGCCCAGATCCACGTCCGCCATGGCCCCGACAGGGGAAGGAGGCGGGGAGGCGAGCTGGAGGGGAGCCGCAGGGGCATCGAAGAGCTGAAGTGTGGGTGGAAAAGGGCAGAGATCTTCAGCCCTTGCTCCGGTGGTGGCGTGCGGCAGGAGCAGAAGGTGGTTGCGACATGAGCGGGGAGCAAAGAGTGTTGGAAATAAATATGCATCTATGGATGCCATTAAGATCAAAATTGTATCTAGATCACCTAATGACCATGGACAGAGAGGGATTTAGGGTTCCTGTACTTGTCACTGGAGTGGACATGATCGCCTGCTCGTTGCAGGCGTGATGCAGGGATGATGTAGAGGTAGCAGATGATCTCGTCAACGTCCTGATCCCTTCAGGACGCCATCGGCACTGCCCGTGGACAGCTGCGGCGGCTGGCTTAGGTCTTCCCGTCGCTGCAGCACTTCCCCTGATCGGATGGGGTGAGATATCCAGAGGAGAGTAAACCGTACGAGAATTGTGACCGCGTAGGTAGCCAACTCGCTTCCGTACCCTTTTATATAGCGCTGGCGACAGGGGACCCAAAACCTGAGTTGGTTTTTGGGCGCCCCCGATGAGGGCGCATAAGTTTGATCGAAAGTTCACGTACGTTGGTACGTGGACCCTTTCCTCTTAACGTTATCCATTTGTTTTTTTCTGTTGACTAACTGATCTATCTGGCCCTGTTTAAGCCGTCAGATCAACCAACATTCTCCCCCTTGATCGTTAGGCTTAACTTCATTTGCCCATTCTACATAGGAACGATATACCAAAGTGAGGTGTTACAACAGCTCGAAATGCCATAGAACCTCAACACTCATAGCACACTGGCCTATTTCGAAATGGAAAACATTTTGGTAATTGGGGAGTGGTTTATTTTAATGGTCCTCTATTCCAGAATCATAAGGCTTCCAGTAGTCCCATGCCGGCAACATGCTCACGAAAAATACTGGGTGGTAAGCCTTTTGTTAGCGGATCCGCAAGCATATGTTTCGTTCTTATATGCTTAACATCAATTGTTTGATCCTGGATTCTATCTTTCACAACACGATACTTGATGTCAATGTGTTTGGCAGCATCACTTGACCTGTTGTTACTCGTATAGAAAACTGCGGGCTCATTATCGCAGTATAATAAAATTGGTTTAGATATGCTGCCAACCACTTTAAGTCCGAGAATGAAATTCTTTAGCCATACAGCCTGCCCAGTGGCCTCAAAACATGCTACAAATTCCGCTTGCATCGTAGATGCAGCAGTTAACGTTTGTTTGGAGCTTTTCCACGATATGGCTCCTCCCGCGAGTGTGAATACATAACCTGACGTGGATCTCTTACTATCCACACACCCGGCAAAATCAGAGTCTGAATAACCAATAATTTCTAGGTTATCAGTTCTTTTATATGTCAGCATGAAATCCTTAGTTCCTTGCATATAACGCAAGACTTTCTTTGCGGCCTTCCAGTGGTCCGGTCCTGGATTTGATTGGTATCTGCCAAGCATCCCGGTTACAAAACATAAATCTGGGCGCGTACAAACTTGAGCGTACATGATGCTCCCGACAGCTGAAGCATAAGGAATCGACTTCATCTGATCAGCTTCATACTGGTTCCTCGGACATTGAAATGTCCCAAATTTATCGCCCTTAACTATAGGAGCAGGTGAGGGTGAGCACTTATGCATATTGAATTTCTTCAGCACTCTCTCAAAGTATGCCTTTTGTGATAGTCCTAACATTCCTCTGGACCTATCTCGATGAATCTCGATGCCGAGAACATACGAGGCTTCACCAAGATCTTTCATGTCAAAACTGGATGACAGAAAATTCTTGGTCTCATGCAGCATATCCATATCACTACATGCCAACAATATGTCATCAACGTATAGGACTAATATTGTGAACCTACTGCCTTTAAACTTAACATATATGCAGTTGTCCACAACATTTTCGGTGAAACCAAAAGTTTTGATAATTTTATCGAACTTGAGGTACCACTCTCTTGAAGCTTGCTTCAAGCCATAAATTGATTTCTTTAGACGACATGCTAAATGTTCCTTCCCTTCCACAACAAAACCTTCCGGCTGAGCCATGTAAACGTTTTCTTTTAAGTCACCATTCAGAAATGCCGTTTTAACGTCCATTTGGTGTAGTTCTAGGTCATAATGAGCTACTAATGCCATTATGATTCTAAAAGAATCTTTGGTTGACACAGGAGAGAAGGTTTGCTTATAATCAATGCCTTCTCTCTGTGTATACCCTTTTGCTACTAGCCTTGCCTTGAACCGTTCGACATTCCCTTTGGAATCATACTTGGTTTTGTAGACCCACTTGCAGCCTACTTTCTTAGCTCCATCGGGAACCTCTACTAAGTCCCAAACTTCGTTTGAGTCCATAGACCTTAACTCGTCTTCCATGGCAACCAACCACTTGGACGATTTTTTGCTTTTAATGGCTTCTTTATAAGAGGTTGGATCCTCCACCTTTCCCAGATCATTCATATCCTCAATCATGTAAGTGATATAATCATCTGATATGGCTTTCTTTCTCTCACGACGTGGCCTGCCCACAGGAGGAGGTGGTGGAGGAGCATCATTGTTCTGAGGGTCATCTTCATTACCCCACTGGTGATCTTCTTCACCTTCTGGATTGACATTAGTTTCAGGATCACCATCAGCCTCAGGACCTGAGGTACTAGATTGAGGATTAGCGTGAGACGTCACTACACTTTGCAGTGGCAAAACAATCTCTTGGATAGTCGGGGATGGAACACACACCCGTTTCTCCTCAAGATTGATCTCCCTTATTTCGGTGGCTTCGTTTTCCTCAAAAAATACTGCTTGTCGAGTCTCCACATACTTGGTTGTAATGCCCCGGATGTAATACTTTCCCTTTTGGGCATATAATATATCTCCGGCTTCATCTATTCCATTCCGGGTTCTTTGTCTTTCGGGTGTTCGTCGTTTTGTTGTGTGCGTGTGTGGCATTCATTCATATCATGTAGACATGTGCATTGCGTTGCATTTGTGTTGTCGGTTGCATCCGGTTCCACGCGTTCCTTTCCGTTTTCCGTTTCGCGTTCCGGAGCTCCCTCACGTGTCCGTGACGTCCCGTAGACCTACTTTGGTGTTTGGCCGTGTAACGTTACCGGTGTGCCGCGAGACTTGTCGTGTGTTGTTGTTTTGTTGTGTGTAACCCGCCTGTCAAATCTCGTCGCGTTTGGACTCCGTTTGCTATCCCAACAGTTATTCGTGTGGGTCCAAAGTGCCTTCACTTGTGGCCCAGAAACACCCCCTCCAACAGCCCACTTCTTCTCCTAGGCCCATCTAAACTTCCCTCGCGATCAGATCCGTCGGATCGCGATCGGAGGGCTCCTAACACCCCCAAATCCCCTAACCCTAAAAATCTGCTATATAATAGACCCCCTAGGTCTATTTTTGGCATCCTAGCTTCTTCCCCACTTCTCCCCCTCATTTTTTCTCAGATCTGGCCATTCTCCCTCATCCACTTGGCAGATCCACCGGTTCCCTCGATCTCCCCTCGAGCCAGGCTCCCGAGGAAGCAGCCAGCCGCAGCGACCAGCTCCCTTCGATCCCCAGGTCAACGCGCTGCTGAGCTAGCTCCTCCACCGATCGGGCGCGCCAGCTGGGCTCCCGCTCCAGGCCGCTCGCCAGGCGACTCCCTCCCTCGACCGGTCCAGCTGGAGGCTGGACCACTTCACCGTCGCGACAGGCCCCGATCTCCCTCCGCACCGGCCCACTCTCGCCTCACCACCCCGCAGCCCAGTCGCGGGACCACTTCGTCCGAGGCCGCCCTTCGCCTCGCCCCCGCACCGCGCCAGCCGCCAGGGCGCCGGCCCAGCCTCCGCCTCTCCGCCTTGGGCCGCCGACGCCGAGCGGGCCCCAGGCCACCGCGGCCCAGCCGCCGACCCTCCGCAGATCGCCCCGCATCGCCTCGGGTGGGCCGCCGCTCTTCGTCGGGCCGCGCCTTCTCTCCACCCCGGGCCAGGCCGCCCCGCGCCGCCAGATCGGCCCATCACGCCGAGCCGCGCCAGCAACCATCCGACCGGGCCTCTCCTTCCGCACCGCCTGGGCCTCTTCTCCAGCCGAGCCGCAGATCCCCGGGCCCGTTTGTTTATTTTTTCAGATCAGGTTGACTCCCCCACTTTTTCTACTAAGTCACAGTTTTGTTTTTGATCTGTGATGCTAATTTCAATCTGCTATAACTTTTTGTGTGGATGTCCGTTTTGCGCAAATAGCATGTACAGACGTTCGTGGTGATTATCACTACGTTTTATCTTTTTGTGTCATGCATGTTAGACATCATCTAGGTGCTTGTTTTTCTATTGCAATAGTGCATCGTGATAAAACTGCTGCTATGTGATGTTTTTTTATGCCATCTTTGCATAGTGGTAACTTTTAGCTCGTTTGTCCGATTGATGCAAATGACATGTCCACGTGTTCGTCTTGCCATGCTCTACATGTTGTTTGTGTTAGGTTGCATGATAGATTTATTCTTGCCATGATTATCCTCGTTGCAAAGTGCCATGTGGCTGTGATGTTGTTTCACTTGTTATGAAATGCCATCTTGTTGAGCTCGTTGCTATCGTTGTGTTTACCTCCATGATGCATGCTTGTGTGTTTCGGAATCACCATCATGTGTACTTTGATGTGGTGCTTACCACTTGCCATGTTTAGTTTCGAGGTGACTTAAACTTGCTCTTTTAGATGCCATGATGAAACTGTTGTTTTAACACAGTGGATTTTCACTAAGTCTGAAATCTGTAACGTTCCGATGCCATGTTTGCTTGCTGCTCTAGGACAAACCATGATAGTTTTGGAGTGGATCTTGATGGTTCCTTGTAGTATATATTGTTGGCTTTCAATTCATGTTCTCACATGCTTATTTAAGTGGTTGTAGCATGTTTATCTTTTGCTCCAAAGTTTCAATAAAATTCTGCTGCCAGAATTTTATTGTCAAGTTCAATATGTCCAAACTTATAGCTATTGATCCGTGGCTCCTTTGGGGGTGCACCTTTGGACTTATTTGCTGTAGGTTATGTCTAGTTTGTGTTCATGCTCTTTGCCATGTTGTTTGAGTGATGTAGCTTATTTTTCTAGTGCTCCGAAGTTGCTATGTTGCTGTAATTTTCAGCTTTCGCTCGTTTCTTGTTTCGGGCATAACTTTTAGCCCGTAGCTCCGATTTCAGCGAGTCTTATATGAAACTTGATTGATTTTCTGTGTAGATTCATAATCTCTTATTGTTATCATGTTTTGAGGTGTTTTGCTTGAGTGCTATTTTCCGTGCTCCGTGTGCTCTCTTAGTGCATCCATCATGCTTCCATCATTTTGAGTGCGCATTGCATCTTGTTGATTCGTGCCTTGTGTGATTGTATTGTTTAGAGCCGGAAGCTAAGACCGAGTACGAGTACGAGCACGAGGTTACCAACGAGGTTGAGCACGAGGACCCTTCTTACGATCCGAACGACTTCTCTTCAGGCAAGATGACCGAACCCGGATACCATTACTATTTTTGCCTATTGCTAGATGTCTCGATCTATAGTTTTGCCTCGATGCCCATGTTTTTCCTGTCAGCCTCCTACTTGTAACCATGTCCATGTCTAACCACCCTACCTATGCAAACCGTTGAATGGCTAAGTACGCTTCGCTCAGCCCCTCTTATAGCATTGCTAGTTGCAGGTGAAGTTGAAGATGCTTGCTTCATGTTGAAGTTTTGTTGGGTTATATCACACTATATAAATGCTTAAATGAAATCATCTATATATTGGCAAGGGTGGAAGGCTAAGCCTTTTGCTTGGTGATTTGTTCCACTCATGCCGTTAGGAACCGTTTAAACCGGTGTTATGTTCCTTGATTATGCGTTCCTAACACGGTTGGGGTGTATGGGACCCCCTCGATAAACCGCTAAGTGCTAAGTCTTTTCCAGCAAGTCCCAACATTGGTACTATTCGCCTAAACAACTAAAACTTTCCGAGGGAGTAATTAACCCGAGGCTTAATTAATTCAACCCCCCTGGGCCAGTGCTCGATTTGAGTGTTGGTCCAAACTAGAGCCACTTGCGGATACCACCCAGTTCGCTGGGATCTTCGGTATCTGTACGTACTGCTCATCCGGACGTGGCCTGAGACTAGATACGCGCGGCTACTATCAGGGTGTCGGCACGCCGGGAGGATTTGCTGGATTAGCCTTACCTTAGTTCGGAGTATCTTGAGCATGGGATTCCGAGAATACTCGGGTTTTCCCACTTTGGAGTTGCGACTCCGCGGATCGTGAGCTTGTAATGGGCCAAGTTGGAACACCCCTGCAGGGTTATGAACTTTCGAAATCCGTGCCCGCGGTTATGTGGCAGATGGGAGCTTGTTAATATCCGGTTGTAGAAAACTTGACACAATGTTTCAATACACTACCAGCGTGTGTTCCGTGACCGTCAATTTCCGAATAGGGATTCGGAAGTTGAACACGGAGGGGTTATGTTTGTTGAGCTTAGCTAGGATCACTTCGTGATCATCTCTCGACTGAGGCTTTCTCTTCTTGCACTCTCTCACGTAAGCTAGTTGCTAGTTGCTGCTGCAGACACTTATTCTTTTCTTCAGCCTTATCCTCACCCAAGGCTTAAATAGTCTTGTTACCCGGGAACGGGATTGCTGAGTCCTCTGTGGCTCACAGTTACTTCACCACCACCAGATGCAGGTCCAGCTGTGAGCTATCCAGGTGATGGCACCGATCTAGACTAGGAGTACGACGAGGAGCGTAGTCGATACTATGTTCGTTATCCTGATGATCAGTAGTGGAGACTTCTACTAGGATTCGATCCGACCTGTGGTTTTATTGAAGTTTGGTATCTTGACATTTGGATTTTGCCCTTAGAGGGTTGTGATATTCTTAATGTATGATGTTTGAGACATGTATTGTATTTGTGTGACGTGGCGAGTGTAAGCCAACTATTTTTATGTTTACAATTCCCCTCTTTTACATGAGATGTGCAAAGATTACCAAACTTGAGATTATTCTAGGATGGACTTATGCCTTTAAGTCGTGCCTCGACACGTAGGAGGTATAGTTCCATCCTGGGCATTACAAGTTGGTATTCAGAGCCTTCTCCGACCTAGGAGCCCCCACTGTTTGATCGAATCATTGACGGTCGAGTCTAGGCACACACTGAAAATATTTTGAGTCCTATATATTATATCGGAGAGTAGGATTTCTTTGCCTCTCATCTCCTTTCTCTCTGGTGAGGACTCCTGACGATTACTCTTGTCTCTTCTATCTTCAAAATTGCACCAAATTTTTGTAGGAATCTCGCGAGTATTCTGGGATTGTTTCGATGTTCTTGTGACGAGAATATTGTTCTCGATGCCTCCTGACATTAGGGGTTGTGGCAGTGTCCCGGGGAGTTGAGCTTCGGGGTATTGTCGTCACAAGCATATCGCGTCAGTACTAAATACTTAAGACGGCCGACATCGAAAATCTCCCCTATACGGCCAGTGGCAAGATAACCCCGACATCACCCAGTACTGGGGAGGTAGTTCGGGAGTATTGCCATAGCTTGTTATAGTGGATGCTTTTCGAAGGTCCGAGGTAGACAGTTTCCGAGAAAGACTGGTTATGTGTTGAAGGATGGATACACCTGGATGTAGGTTTAGAGTTGATTGCGCGGTGCTTCCCGTGTATCCCCAACACCTGATTACATAACTGGAATCTTTCGGAAATTCATAGGTGGGTTAATCCAGTAGATCGTAGGCATTCTTCCAACGAATGCAGGTTAGCGAGTTCGGGGTTCTACATTGAGTGAAGTGGTATTATGACCGATGTTCCGATCGGGAGTTGCATCTTAAAGGGTCCTTGGCTATGCTGATCCGGGGATTGCAAAACCCTTTCGTAACGCGTTCATATGCTTTCAGCACAAAGATCATAGAACGAAGCTCCTATCTTGTGTTTGTTCCCGTCTGTACCTTGTTGTTTTCTTATTTTACATTTTGTCCCCTATGTGGCTTCTCGTGAAGATTGATGTTATCATTTAACTGAGAATTTCATTCGTCCTCTTGTTCGAATGATTTCATTTGTTCCTATTGTTCGAATGATTATTGAGAAGACTTGTTGCAATTCATTCCATTGATTCAGCTTATACCTTCTGTCAATCAATTGCTGATTCGTGGTCATCTCTTTCAGGATGGCTCCCAAGAGGGTTCCCAACGCTAACCCAGAGGGTGAAGAGGTTCCAGAACGTCCTCCTTCCCCTCCTCCTCCGTCTGAGGCTTGGAGAGCGATTATGCAGACTACAACTCAGAACACCCAGATGTTGATGCAGATGATGCAGCAGATGCAAGCTAATCAAGCTAATCAGGGTGTTCCAGGGAATCAAGGCAACTTCTTCAACCAGCAGCACCATGCTACTCTCAACCAGTTCTTGGCCAATAATCCAAAAGCTTTCAGTTACTGTGTCGACCCTCTTGATGCTGAAGATTGGTTAACCGACATAAAGAAGCATTTTGAGTGCAGTAACGTGAAGGAAGATGATTATGTGAAGTTTGCAGCCTTCCAACTCAAAGACCAAGCAGCTGACTGGTGGCAGCAGTACAAAGACTCCAGGCCAGGTCAAGTGATCTCTTGGGAGAATTTCTGCAAGGATTTTCGCTCTCACCACATTCCAACAAGTGTCATCGAGGGTATGCGTGAGCAATTCCGTAACCTGAAGCAGGGCTCTATGACAGTCTACCAGTATAATGTCAAGTTCCAAAACCTCGCCCGCTATGCTAAGCAAGACATTCCTGATGCCAAGAGCAAAATCTACCAGTTCCGTGGAGGTCTCAAAGATGAACTTCAACTTGCTCTCACCTTGTTCGAGCCCAATGAATTCGACAAATTCGATAACATGGCTTTGAAACAAGAGGCAGCTCAGCTTAAGATGGAGGCTTCTAAAAAGAGAATTCGAGATGCCGTTCACTCTTCCTCATCGTCTCAATTGGCTGCGAAGCAACAGAAATTCTGGCTTCCTCCTCCTCTAGTGATTCGAGCTCCTTACAACAACTCCTCCAGCAACAAGAACTCCGGTGGACGTGGTTTCTCCCACCCACCCAACCCGAGCAACCAGTCGAGGAACCAGTTTCAGTCTCAAGGCTCCAAGTCAAGTGGCTCTCATTTCCGTCCTCTCTCAGAAGTGGTGTGCAACAAGTGTGGTCAGAAGGGTCACTATGCCAACAGATGTCCGAACCCGAAGCGTCTTCCACCTCCTCCGCCTGTCAGTTCAGCTATTGTCAAGCATAATCCAAAGTCTGCAAGGGTCAATCTGATGAGTGCAGCTGAAGCGGAGAATTCTTCTGATGTCATTTTGGGTAACCTTCCAGTGAACTCTATACCTGCTAAAGTTTTGTTTGATTCGGGTGCTTCTTTGTCCTTCATTTCAAGACCTTTTGTTGCCAAGCATGAATTTGTCACTCAAGTGATGCCGAAGCCGTTGAGCATTATTTCTCCTGGTTTGCAAATGTCCTCTCGGGTGCATGTTCCGGATGTGTCTATTCGCATGGGTGATTATCGATTTTTGGCTTCTCCGGTGGTTCTTGGTAATTCCGACATCGACCTCATCCTCGGAATGGATTGGCTTTCTCAGCATGATGCTCACATTGATTGTGCTCAGAAGGAAGTCAAGATGACTCATCCTGATGAAGATGTGATTATCTTTGCCTCCAGGGATAACACTATCAGGCTTTTCTCTCTCAATGATAAGGGCGAAATTAATGCCATATCTCAAATTCCGGTGGTGAACGAATATCAAGATGTCTTTCCTGAAGAACTTCCAGGCATGCCTCCACACCGTCAGGTGGAATTCGTTATTGAACTCGAGCCGGGTACTGAGCCAGCATGCCGACGTCCGTACAAGCTCTCTCCGGATGAATTGAAGGAATTGAAGAAGCAGCTTGATAAACAGGAGAGTATGGGTCTCATCAGGCCTAGTACGTCTCCATGGGGCTGTGGTGTCTTATTTGTCAAGAAGAAAGATGGCACGGAGTGTCTCTGTGTTGATTACCGGCCATTGAACAAGAAGACAATAAAGAACAAATATCCGCTCCCCAACATCAACGAACTCTTTGAGCAGCTCAAAGGAGCTAAAGTGTTCTCTAAGCCCGACCTCCGAATGGGCTATCACCAAATTCGCATTCGCGAGGAAGACATTCCCAAGACGGCCTTCAGAACGAGCTACGGTTCATACGAGTATACTGTCATGTCCTTTGGTCTCGCCAATGCTCCTCCTACCTTTTCGAGGATGATGCATTACATCTTCAACCCCTATACTGGCGAGTTTGTGCTTGTGTATCTGGATGATATTCTGGTGTTTTCCAAGAATGAAGAAGATCACGAAAAGCACTTACGTCTGGTTCTTGATCGACTCCGAGAGCATAAATTCTATGCCAAGTTCTCCAAGTGCGAGTTTTGGCTCGATAAGGTTTTGTACCTGGGCCACATCATCTCAGCTGACGGTATTGCGGTTAATCCCGAGAAAGTTGAAGCAATTGTCAACTGGGAAGCTCCTCAGAACGTCAAGCAACTCCATAGTTTTCTGGGTCTTGCCAGCTATTGCAGAAGGTTCGTTGAGAACTTTTCCAAGATTGCCAAGCCTCTTTCCAACTTGCTTCAGAAAAATGTCAAATACTTTTGGTCTCCAGATTGTGAAGTGGCATTCAAAACTCTCAAAGAAAAACTCGTCTCTGCTCCAGTTCTGACTCCTCCAGATGAGTCCAAGCCCTATGAAGTATTCTGCGATGCTTCTCTTCAAGGCCTTGGTGGTGTGCTTATGCAAGATAAGAGAATTGTGGCATACACTTCTCGTCAGCTCAAGCCAAGTGAGAAGAACTATCCCACACATGATCTCGAGCTAGCAGCTGTGGTACATGCTTTGATTACGTGGAGACATCTATTGTTGGGCAGAAAAGTCGACATCTTCACTGATCACAAGAGCTTGAAGTACATCTTCACACAGCCGCATCTGAACCTCCGCCAGACTCGTTGGGTTGAGATGATCCAAGAGTATGATCCCAGCATTGAATACACTCCTGGCAAGGCGAATGTGATTGCAGATGCTTTGAGCAGAAAGGCATATTGCAACAGCCTTCTTATCAAGCCGTGCCAGCCTGAGCTTTGTGAAGCATTCAGGAAACTCAACCTCCAAGTTGTTCCGCAGGGTTTTCTTGCAAATCTTCAAGTTGCTCCTACCTTGGAAGATCAGGTCCGTGAGGCCCAACTCAGGGATACCATGGTGAAGAAGGTGAAACATGGTATTGTAAAGGGCACTCCAAAATACAAGTGCTTTCGTGTTGATGAGAGAGATACCTTATTCTTCGAGGACAGACTCGTTGTTCCCAAAGGTGATCTCAGGAAGCTCATAATGGAAGAAACACATGATTCTCTCCTTTCCATTCATCCTGGCAGTTCCAAGATGTATCAAGATCTCAAGCAATCTTACTGGTGGACACGCATGAAAAGGGAGATTGCCCAATTCGTGAATGAATGTGATGTTTGTAGAAGAGTGAAAGTAGAACATCAACGTCCAGCCAGTCTTCTCCAACCTCTTCCTATTCCCGAGTGGAAGTTCGACCACATTGAAATGGACTTCATCACTGGTTTTCCTAAGTCCAAGAGAGGGAATGATTCTATCTTCGTGGTGATTGACAAGCTTACCAAAGTCGCTCACTTCATGCCAGTCAAAGAATCAATCAATGCAGCTCAATTGGCAGAGTTGTACACTTCCAGAATTGTGTCCTTACATGGCATTCCTCAAGTTATATCCTCAGACCGTGGAAGTTTGTTCACTTCAAGGTTCTGGGACTCCTTTCGGTCCGCCATGGGCACTAAGATCAGGTTCAACACTGCTTTTCACCCTCAGACTAGTGGTCAAGTCGAGCGAGTGAATCAGATTCTAGAAGACATGCTCAGAGCCTGTGTCATATCTTTTGGCATGAAATGGGAAGACTGCCTTCCATTTGCCGAGTTCTCTTACAACAACAGCTTCCAAGCAAGCGCAGGTAAAGCTCCGTTTGAAATCCTCTATGGCAGAAAGTGTCGTACCCCTCTCAACTGGTCTGAAACAGGCGAACGTCAACTTCTTGGCAATGACTTGATCTCAGAAGCCGAAGAAATGTGCAAAGTCATACATGAGAATCTCAAGGCCGCTCAGTCGCGTCAGAAGAGCTACTATGACGGCAAGCATCGTGATTTGGCTTTCAACATTGATGATCATGTCTATCTCCGTGTGTCTCCGGTGAAAAGCACCCAAAGATTCGGTATCAAAGGAAAGCTTGCTCCTAGATACGTCGGGCCTTTCAAGATTCTTGGCAAAAGAGGCGACCTAGCCTATCAACTTGAGCTCCCTTCCAACTTCGCCAATGTTCATGATGTGTTCCATGTGTCTCAACTCCGCAAATGCTTCAAGGCACCTGAGCGCATGATTCCGTTTGAAGAGATTGATCTTCAACAAGACTTGTCCTACCGAGAGCATCCCGTTGCTATTCTCGAAGAAACCGAACGCAAGACCCGCAACAAGTCCATCAAATTCTTGAAAGTCAAGTGGTCACATCACACCGACCGAGAGGCTACGTGGGAACGAGAAGATCATCTTCGTTCCGAGTACCCTTCCTTTTTCCAGTCCTAGATCTCGGGACGAGATCTTTTTGTAGTAGAGGAGAGTTTGTAATGCCTCAGATGTAATACTTTACCTTTTGGGCATATAATATATCTCCGGCTTCATCTATTCCATTCCGGGTTCTTTGTCTTTCGGGTGTTCGTCGTTTTGTTGTGTGCGTGTGTGGCATTCATTCATATCATGTAGACATGTGCATTGCGTTGCATTTGTGTTGTCGGTTGCATCCGGTTCCACGCGTTCCTTTCCGTTTTCCGTTTCGCGTTCCGGAGCTCCCTCACGTGTCCGTGACGTCCCGTAGACCTACTTTGGTGTTTGGCCGTGTAACGTTACCGGTGTGCCGCGAGACTTGTCGTGTGTTGTTGTTTTGTTGTGTGTAACCCGCCTGTCAAATCTCGTCGCGTTTGGACTCCATTTGCTATCCCAACAGTTATTCGTGTGGGTCCAAAGTGCCTTCACTTGTGGCCCAGAAACACCCCCTCCAACAGCCCACTTCTTCTCCTAGGCCCATCTAAACTTCCCCCGCGATCGGATCCGTCGGATCGCGATCGGAGGGCTCCTAACACCCCCAAATCCCCTAACCCTAAAAATCTGCTATATAATAGACCCCCTAGGTCTATTTTTGGCATCCTAGCTTCTTCCCCACTTCTTCCCCTCATTTTTTCTCAGATCTGGCCATTCTCCCTCACCCACTTGGCAGATCCACCGGTTCCCTCGATCTCCCCTCGAGCCAGGCTACCGAGGAAGCAGCCAGCCGCAGCGACCAGCTCCCTTCGATCCCCAGGTCAACGCGCTGCTGAGCCCAGCTCCTCCACCGATCGGGCGCGCCAGCTGGGCTCCCGCTCTAGGCCGCTCGCCAGGCAACTCCCTCCCTCGACCGGTCCAGCTGGAGGCTGGACCACTTCACCGTCATGCCAGGCCCCGATCTCCCTCCGCACCGGCCCACTCCCGCCTCACCACCCCGCAGCCCAGTCGCGGGACCACTTCGTTCGAGGCCGCCCTTCGCCTCGCCCCCGCACCGCGCCAGCCGCCAGGGCGCCGGCCCAGCCTCCGCCTCTCCGCCTCGGGCCGCCGACGCCGAGCGGGCCCCAGGCCACCGTGGCCCAGCCACCGACCCTCCGCAGATCGCCCCGCATCGCCTCGGGTGGGCCGCCGCTCTCCGCCGGGCCGCGCCCTCTCTCCACCCCGGGCCAGGCCGCCCCGCGCCGCCAGATCGGCCCGTCGCGCCGAGCCGCGCCAGCAACCATCCGACCGGGCCTCTCCTTCCGCACCGCCTGGGCCTCTTCTCTAGCCGAGCCGCAGATCCCCGGGCCCGTTTGTTTATTTTTTTTTTCAGATCAGGTTGACTCCCCCTCTTTTTCTACTAAGTCCCAGTTTTGTTTTTGATCTGTGATGCTAATTTCAATCTGCTATAACTTTTTGTGTGGATGTCCGTTTTGCGCAAATAGCATGTACAGACGTTCGTGGTGATTAGCACTACGTTTTATCTTTTTGTGTCATGCATGTTAGACATCATCTAGGTGCTTGTTTTTCTGTTGCAATAGTGCATCGTGATAAAACTGCTGCTATGTGATGTTTTTTTTATGCCATCTTTGCATAGTGGTAACTTTTAGCTCGTTTGTCCGATTGATGCAAATGACATGTCCACGTGTTCGTCTTGCCATGCTCTACATGTTGTTTGTGTTAGGTTGCATGATAGATTTATTCTTGCCATGATTATCCTTGTTGCAAAGTGCCATGTGGCTGTGATGTTGTTTCACTTGTTATGAAATGCCATCTTGTTGAGCTCATTGCTATCGTTGTGTTTACCTCCATGATGCATGCTTGTGTGTTTCGGAATCACCATCATGTGTACTTTGATGTGGTGCTTACCACTTGCCATGTTTAGTTTCGAGGTGACTTAAACTTGCTCTTTTAGATGCCATGATGAAACTGCTGTTTTAACACTTATCCACTAAGTCTGAAATCTGTAACGTTCCGATGCCATGTTTGCTTGCTGCTCTAGGACAAACCATGATAGTTTTGGAGTGGATCTTAATGGTTCCTTGTAGTATATATTGTTGGCTTTCCATTCATGTTCTCACATGCTTATTTAAGTGGCTGTAGCATGTTTATCTTTTGCTCCAAAGTTTCAATAAAATTCTGCTGCCAGAATTTTATTGTCAAGTTCAATATGTCCAAGCTTATTGCTATTGATCCGTGGCTCCTTTGGGGGTGCACCTTTGGACTTATTTGCTGTAGGTTATGTCTAGTTTGTGTTCATGCTCTTTGCCATGTTGTTTGAGTGCTGTAGCTTATTTTTCTAGTGCTCTGAAGTTGCTATGTTGCTGTAATTTTCAGCTTTCGCTCGTTTCTTGTTTCGGGCATAACATTTAGCCCGTAGCTCCGATTTCAGCGAGTCTTATATGAAACTTGATTGATTTTCTGTGTAGATTCATAATATCTTATTGTTATCATGTTTTGAGGTGTTTTGCTTGAGTGCTATTTTCCGTGCTCCGTGTGCTCTCTTAGTGCATCCATCATGCATCCATCATTTTGAGTGCGCATTGCATCTTGTTGATTCGTGCCTTGTGTCACATCCCTAGTTAGCACTTGCATTAGGGTTAGTTGGTGTGTGCATCATGTTTACTTTTCAAAGAAATTTGAAATGGGAATGACAGAAACCCCAGCACCCCTCCCCTAACAACTAGGGTTTGCTAAAATATTTTCCAATGTACCCAAAATGCCCTTCAAAAATGTTCATCATTTCTGCCTTGGTCTTAAACCTCTGCCAAAAGTGGTGCACATTTTTCTAGGACACTCAAGGGCTTTGGATTAAATCATATGGTATTTGTATTTGGGCATTTAAATACTTTAAAATATTTTAAATGCTCAAATAATCATGAACTATAATGTTTCCTACTGTTCATATTATATACAGTGGGTATGCCAAGTTTCATGAGTTATAAAAATGTTTTGGCATTTTTATTAATTGAACAAAGCTGCAAAAGAAATGAAACAGAAAAGAAAATAGGAAAAAGAGAGAGAGAAGAAACTTACCTGGCGCCCCACCCGGCCCACCTGCCGGCCCGGCCCAGCTGCCGCTCCAGCGAGCTGCTTGGCTCGGCCAGGCAGGCAGGCAGGTGCTCGACGGCGACCGCATGGCGCGCCACGCAGCTGCCCGCCGCCCTGCTTCCTCCCCTCGTCGCCCTGGAAGCCTGGTTCGGTCACACACGTCGCCCCCGACCTCGCAGACACCTCCCTCTCTCCCCAGCTCCTCTCCCTCGCTCTCCCCGCGCCATGGCCGACGCCGTCGTGCTCGCACCGTCGTAGAAGTCGCGCCCCGATTGTATTGTTTAGAGCCGGAAGTTGAGACCGAGTACGAGTATGAGCACGAGGTTACCAACGAGGTTGAGCACGAGGACCCTTCTTACGATTCGAACGACTTCTCTTCAGGCAAGATGACCGAACCCGGATACCATTACTATTTTTGCCTATTGCTAGAAGTCTCGATCTATAGTTTTGCCTCGATGCCCATGTTTTTCCTGTCAGCCTCCTACTTGTAACCATGTCCATGTCTAACCACCCTACCTATGCAAACAGTTGAATGGCTAAGTACGCTTCGCTCAGCCCCTCTTATAGCATTGCTAGTTGCAGGTGAAGTTGAAGATGCTTGCTTCATGTTGAAGTTTTGTTGGGTTATATCACACTATATAAATGCTTAAATGAAATCATCTATATATTGGCAAGGGTGGAAGGCTAAGCCTTTTGCTTGGTGATTTGTTCCACTCATGCCGTTAGGAACCGTTTAAACCGGTGTTATGTTCCTTGATTATGCGTTCCTAACACGGGTGGGGTGTATGGGACCCCCTCGATAAACCGCTAAGTGCTAAGTCTTTTCCAGCAAGTCCCAACATTGGTACTATTCGCCTAAACAACTAAAACTTTCCGAGGGAGTAATTAACCCGAGGCTTAATTAATTCAACCCCCCTGGGCCAGTGCTCGATTTGAGTGTTGGTCCAAACTAGAGCCACTTGCGGATACCACCCAGTTCGCTGGGATCTTCGGTATCTGTACGTACTGCTCATCCGGACGTGGCCTGAGACTAGATACGCGCGGCTACTATCAGGGTGTCGGCACGCCGGGAGGATTTGCTAGATTAGCCTTACCTTAGTTCGGAGTATCTTGAGCACGGGATTCCGAGAATACTCGGGTCTTCCCACTTTGGAGTTGCGACTCCGCGGATCGTGAGCTTGTAATGGGCCAAGTTGGAACACCCCTGCAGGGTTATGAACTTTCGAAAGCCGTGCTCGCGGTTATGTGGCAAATGGGAGCTTGTTAATATCCGGTTGTAGAAAACTTGACACAATGTTTCAATACACTACCAGCGTGTGTTCCGTGACCGTCAATTTCCGAATAGGGATTCGGAAGTTGAACACGGAGGGGTTATGTTTGTTGAGATTAGCTAGGATCACTTCGTGATCATCTCTCGACTGTGGATTTCTCTTCTCGCACTCTCTCACGTAAGCTAGTTGCTAGTTGCTGCTGCAGACACTTATTCTTTTCTTCAGCCTTATCCTCACCCAAGGCTTAAATAGTCTTGTTACCCGGGAACAGGATTGCCGAGTCCTCTGTGGCTCACAGTTACTTCACCACCACCAGATGCAGGTCCAGCTGTGAGCTATCCAGGTGATGGCACCGAGCTAGACTGGGAGTACGACGAGGAGCGTTGTCGATACTATGTTCGTTATCCTGATGATCAGTAGTGGAGACTTCTACTAGGATTCGATCCGACCTGTGGTTTTATTTAAGTTTGGTATCTTGATATTTGGATTTTGCCCTTAGAGGGTTGTGATATTCTTAATGTATGATGTTTGAGACATGTATTGTATTTGTGTGACGTGGCGAGTGTAAGCCAACTATTTTTATGTTTACAATTCCCCTTTTTTACATGAGATGTGCAAAGATTACCAAACTTGAGATCATTCTAGGATGGACTTATGCCTTTAAGTCGTGCCTCGACACGTAGGAGGTATAGTTCCATCCTGGGCATTACATTGGTGGTGTGACCCGGACAATAGAAATGATATCCCTTTCACCTATGAGGGTATCCAATGAAAAAACAACTAACTGCCTTTGGATCTAATTTCTTAAGTTGTGGATTGAAAATTCTAGCCTCAGCGGGACAACCCCATACACGTAAGTAATTCAAACTCGGTTTCTTTCCCGTCCACATCTCATAAGGTGTGTTCGGTGCTGCTTTAGTAAGAGCGAGATTTAGCACATGTGCGGCCGTTTTTAATGCCTCCATCCATAGGCTGACTGGTAAACTTGCATGACTGAGCATGCTTCGCACCATGTCCATAAGTGTGCGGTTTCGGCGTTCAGCCACGCCATTTTGTTGAGGTTCACCAGGCATTGAATACTGGGCAACAATTCCATTCTCAGAGAGAAACTTAGCAAAAGGCCTGGAATTTGCCCATAAGGGGCATGCCTGCCATAATACTCTCCCCCGCGATCTGACCGTACAACTTTTATTTTAGTGTTTAGTTGGTTCTCAACTTCGGCTTTGAACACTTTGAATTTGTCCAAAGCTTCCGATCGATCACGTATAGGATAAATATATCCGTGTCGAGAAAAGTCGTCTGTGAAGGTAATGAATGAATCAAAACCATCCATAGACTTAACATTAAGGGGTCCACATATGTCAGTGTGTATGAGTTCAAGGACACCCGTGGCTCTTACCGCTCCTTTCTTAATCGTTTTTGCGTATTTACCTTTTATACAGTCAATGCATTTGTCTGCATCAGAGAAGTCTAATGGAAGGAGTACGTCATTTTTAATAAGTCTTTCAATTCTCCCCCTCGAAATGTGACCTAAACGACGGTGCCACAATTTCGAAGAAGTACTCGTACCCTTCCATTTCTTCTCAATATTACATACATCACTCACATGCAGGATGGAATCATTCAATGATAACATATATAATTGGCCTCACTACTAGGAAAAGGCCTACTAATGGCGCACCTGATTTGGCCATTAATGGCGCATTAGTGGTGCGCCATTAGTGCCACGCCATTAGTATATTTTACTAATGGCGCACCTCTGGTGCACCATTAGTATCTGGTATACTAATGGCGCACCGCTGATGCGCCATTAGTATGCACAGTAGTGCGCCATTAGTATGCCTCCCAGGGGCCATGTGTACCCAGGTGCTTTGGAATACTAATGGCGCACTCCAGCAGGATGCGCCATTAGTAATGTCCGCATAGTAATGGCGCACTATCTGGTGATGCGCCATTAGTATCCTTTGGCATACTAATGGCGCACTGAGTTGTGATGCGCCATTAGTATGAATATTAGGATTTTTTTATTATTTTTCTGTTTTCTTGCACAGATTACAAAATGTATAATTGCACAGAATATAGACAGCACACATCAATAACAAATTCATCGAATACAATAGAAGATTAGTCTCTGAATACAATTCATCATATTAGTCTCCGAATACAATTCATCATATTAGTCTCCGAATTGAAAAGACCGAACAAAGATAGAACAATATATTACAAGTCTCGAGACCGCGAGTAGTACTAGTGTACATGAAAAAAAAAACTAAAACCTAAAACCTAGTGTGACATACAGTCACGGCTTGATAGCAAACTGACAACAACTCAAAAATCTGGTGTCAACACTTACTATTCCATTTTTCTTTATTTATTTACCCTTTTTCAAATAGTTTTCTTTTTTGTTTGCTTTTCTCTATTTCATTGTTTAGTTTTATATATAATTATTTATTGATGAGGTCAGAAGGCTGATGAAAGAAGGGAGGAAGTTCAAACTTGCTCATGTAGCTCATGAGCAGTCAACTGAGAACAACTACATAAGGCTCATACTAGAAAAATTCAAGTAGTAAAGGTATACATTTTCCTTTTACTAAATTCAGCAGCAACAGGTATGCCCACCGTATCCTCATTTATTTCTGTTTTCCTAAATTCATTAAAGATAGGATACTCCTATTACTCAATTAGTACTGCAATATCCCTTTTGTAGCTGGACACGGATACACAATTATAATACTCTAAATTGGTTAAAAGCATATATATATATATATATATATATATATATATATATATATATATATATATATATATATATATATATATATATATACACACTGCACCACCCCTGGACGTACAGAGGGATACTCAATTAATACTCCTGTATCCCGTGTGTAAGGACGTGGATACTCAATTATTACCCTAACATTGGTTAGAAGCATATATATACAATGTATTGCACTACTCATGGACGCATAGCGGGATACTCAATTAATACCCTCGATATGCTGTGTCGCAGGACGACGATACTCAGTTAAGATTGGCTAGAATCATCTATATATAGACTATACTACACTACTGGTAGACATATAGAGGAATTAACCTCCAGCAACCAATTATACGCCCATGGCCTTCGACTCCGACCATAATAACTCATCCAAAAAGAGAAGTAAACAAGAGGGTAATGCCACCTTTCATACTGTATTTACATCAGATGGAGTGCTCTAGCTACTATCTGATGGCATCCCCAGTAGGCTAGGAGGATCTTGTTGCAAACGACTGCCATGGATGCAACAAAGGTGTCTGGGCGCAACAAGGCTACCGGGACATGGCATATCCGGTGCACGATCCTCCCCAGTGAGGACAAGATCAAGGCGATGATCCCGCGCCTCAAGGAGTTCCACGAGTCCTTCATGAATGAGTTCCGCGACCGAAGCTGATGCGCATTTTCAGCTACACAAGCCACAGGCCGGTCAGAGCCCCGAAGGCGGTGTGATCTTCACAACCATGTAAATTAAACCTGTGCTGTACTACCAATAAATAAACTTTCACTACCCTGTAAATTAAGCCTGTGTTGTACTACCAATAAGTAAACTTTGGCAGCGGTGTGTTCGTCCTTCCCTGTAAATTAAGCCTGTGTTGCTGTAATACACTTTGGCTCTGCAAAGTCTCGTTGCCGCGATGATCATAGTCAATAGTGCAACGAAACTGGCAGTTGAATGTACACTGATTCTGCACCTCAATTCACACCATCCGACATTCAGAGGATCAACACTATAAAAGACTTGAGCTCCTACACTGAACCAAATTAATGGGATGATAATACAGATCAACACTACAAAAGCCTCCCCCCTCTATCAGGCCTATACCCTACCACCGACTCATCACCCCGAAACCTAGGGCAGAGAGGCGAAAAAAGGAAAAGCAAGAAAAGAAGAATGCAAGGACTGGTAGGTAGGAGGGGGATGCCATGGGGAGTTTGGAGCTTTATACCTTGGTGTTGGCGACGGTGAGGGGCCCGTGGTCGGCGAGGATCTGGAGGAGACGGCCGGGGCGTCGAGGCCGGGGCGTCGGGGGCCGGGGCGTCGGGGGCCGGGGCGTCGGGGGCGCGGGCGGCGGCGGCGTAGCTCCGGGCGTCCGAGGCGTCGGTGGCGCGGGCGTCGAGGGCGTCGGCGGGTGCGGCCGGAGAGAGAGGCGTCGGCGGGTGAGGGAGAGAGAGGCGTCGGGGAGAGGAGGGAGATCTGGCGAGAGGGAGAGAGAGGAGGGTGCGGCCGGCCCCATAAGTATGGGGGGATTACTAATGGCGCACCGCAGCTCCGTGCGCCATAAGTATGTAGACTCTAATGGCGCACCACCCCCAGGTGCGCCATTAGTATTGTGTTCTAGTCAGTAGCCCGACAAAAAGCTATATATTCCACCTAACCCACTACCTAACAGAACCCCCGCACTAGCCCGATTGATCAGCACTCTGCACACCCACCAGGAGGTCCTGGGTTCGATTCCCAGGAATCCCCAAATTTTTTTTTGCTTTTAAAATATTGCTGTTTGACACTTATTTGTGTTTAAATATGTTCAAACTTGTTTAAATCATAACAGTAATATTTTTTATAAAAAAGTAATAATTTTTTAAAAAATATCGTCAAATTTGTTATTTGAAAATATTTATGAATATGAAAAAATATCATCAAATTTATTATTTTGAATATATCATGGGTCGGCGGCGGCGGTTGAGTAGGGGAATCGAGGGTGCGGGGGGTCGGCGGCGGCGGCCGGTGGACCGGGGGGTGCTCGGCGGCGGCG
>LR738715.1:588288242-588325652 GCA_902687465.1 Secale cereale
GGTTGAGTAGGGGAATCGAGGGTGCGGGGGGTCGGCAGCGGCGGTTGAGTAGGGGAATCGAGGGTGCGGGGGGTCGGCGGCGGCGGCCGGTGGACCGGGGGGTGCTCGGCGGCGAGGGGGACCGGATCTGGCGAGGTGGGATAGCGATCGAGATGGAGGGGGGGTCGAGATTGAGTGTCCATGAAATTTAAAAATATTCATGATAGTTCAAAAAGTGCCCATGAAATACAATCGAGAAATGAAGGGTACGATTTAAATACAATCGATCTTAGCTAGCTATCTGTTCACAATCTTCTTGCCCTTCTTTTTCGCAAATGGAGTTCTTCTGTGGAACGGACGTCCTTTAGGTAGGGTGGTCCTGCTTCTTCTTGTGGTGTAAGCTGCTACTTCATCATCGTCGTCATGTTCGATCCTCGGGTCGCCGTACTTGTCGAAGTCTTGCTCATTGGCTACTCCATCCATTCCGATGATCTTCCTTTTGCCTCTCCTCACGACAACACGACTGGGCTTTGACGGATCGGTAATGAAGAAGCATTGGTCAACTTGGGAAGCCAGTACCCATGGCTCATTTTTCGCGGTGACGTTTGCGCCCGCGGTCTTGGATTTGGCTTCGGGTATAACCATGGTGGTAAAATACCGGTCTTCTTTTAGGACACTCTTGGCCCATCTGACGCGGAACATCGGGACCTTCTCTCCAGCGTAGCTCAGCTCCCAGATCTCCTCGATCCTTCCGTAGTATCTGTCCTTGTCATTACCGGTGTAGGATTCCAGCGTTACCCCGGAGTTCTGATAACCATCGCTCTTCATGTCCTTGGCCTCGGTGTAGAATGTGTAGCCGTTGATATCGTACGCCTCATAGGTCATCAGGTTGTGCTCGGCGCCCTGTGACAAGGCGAATATGAGTTGTTCTTCCGCGGAAGAATCATCATGTAAAGGGTACGACAGAAGCTTCTGCTTGAACCAACGCGTGAAACATGAGTTGTGCTCTTTGATTATATCTCCGTCCGTCCTCTGTTGGCCTCGGTCATTGTACGTCTTCTCAATAAAGGTTTTGTGCTGAACCACCCAAGGATCGACCACGTCTATGTGTTGTAGCGCGACTAGGTTTGCTCTTTCAAAGTCGGCGAGTCGACCCTCGAAGTCGACATGCATTTCGCGGCGACCCTCACGGTGACCCCATCCAGCGAGCCTGCCGAGGTGCCTGTTGACGGGCAGACCAACGGGGTTCTCGATGCCTAGATAATTCGTGCAGTAGGAGATGCACTCTTCAGTCAGAAAGCCCCTGGCTATGCTTCCCTCTGGACGTGACATGTTGCGAACGTATCCTTTGATGACACCATTCATCCTTTCAAACGGCATCATGCTGTGCAGGAACGTCGGCCCGAGTTGGATGATATCATCCACGATATGGACCAGCAGATGCACCATAACGTCGAAGAATGCGGGCGGGAAGTACATCTCAAGCTCGCATAGTATCACCACGATCTCTTCCTGTAGCCTTCTGAGTTGACTCACGCCAACAGACTTCCGAGAGATGACGTCGAAAAAGTTGCATAGGCCAAATAGGGTTTCACGGACGTGCGCGTCCATGATACCACGGATTGCAACTGGAAGTATCTGCGTCATCAGCACGTGACAGTCGTGAGACTTCATCCCGCTGAACTTCAGCTTCGCCAGGTCTAGGTATCTGCTTATCTTCCCCGCGTAACCGTAAGGAAGTTGTACTCCTACGAGGCAGGTGAAAAACTGCTCGATCTCCTCCTGACTTAGAGTGAAGCACGCGGGAGGGTAGTCATTTCCGATCTTCTTGGCCTTTTTGCCTTTGCGACGACTTTCCGTGTCTTGCTTCGCCTCATCATCATCATCATCATCATCATGATCATCATATATAGCGTGAAGCTCCTGCCTGATGCCCATTGATTTCAAGTCTGCCCTTGCTTTCGGCCCATCTTTGGTCCTCTCTGGCATGTTGAGCAGGGTACCAAGCAGACTCTCGCACACGTTCTTCGTGATATGCATTACATCAAGGCTGTGAGGCACACGGTGGATCTTCCAGTACGGCAAGTCCCAGAAAACATACCTCGTTTTCCATACCTTCAGCAGCGGCTCTGGCGCCTTTCGCTTCTTTCCCGGCTCTGGCGCCTTTTGCTTCTTTCCCGGCAGTGGGCACTCTTTCCAATTTTTCAACAGCTCGTCTATTTCCTCGCCGCTCCTCGTACGCGGGCGTCCTCGGGGTTCGGTTTCACCATCGAACAGATCCTTGCGTTTTCTCCACAGGTCATCGTCGTGAAGCCACCTTCGATGTCCCATGAACACGGTTTTCGAAGACCCGGGATCTCTATCTAGCTGGCGATACGTTGTGTCATCCATGCACCTGACGCATCCAGAAAATCCATGGACCACCTGCCCCGCGACATATCCGTAACCGAGAAAGTCGTGCACCGTCATGAGAAGCGCGGCTCTCATAGGGAAATATTCTTTCTTTGCGGTGTCCCACGTATTGGCTGGCGTTTTCCATAGCGTGTCTAGCTCCTCTTTCAGCAGCCCCAGATACAGATTGATGTCGTTCCCTGGTTGTTTCGGTCCTTCAATTAGCATACTCATGTGAATGTACTTCCTCTTCATGCACAACCAGGGGGAAGGTTGTACATCCACACAAACACAGGCCAGGTGCTATGTGTGCTTCTCTGGCTGCCAAACGGATTGACTCCATCGGTGCTCACGCCCAGCACGATGTTCCTTGGATCGTTCCCAAATTCTAGGTCTTCGAAGTTCAACGCTTGCCACTGGCTCGCATCCTTAGGGTGACTCAGCATCTTGTCTTTTTATCTATCCCCGGATCATTTGCGTCATCTTCTCGTTTCTTCTCCTCCCTATCCGCGTGCCAACACAGGAGCTTTGCTACCTTAGGGTCCGCGAAATACCGCTGCAGACGAGGAGTGATCGGAAAGTACCACACCACTTTTCGAGGAGCTTTCTTCCTCTTCTTGTATCGAGTGACGCCGCACACCGGACATATGGTAGACTCCGCGTGCTCGTCCCGATAAATGATGCAATTGTTCATGCACACATGGTATTTCACGTGCGGTAAATCCAGAGGACACACGATTTTCTTCGCCTCCTCCAAACTGGTGGGGCACTTGTTCCCCTTGGGAAGACGTTCGTGCCAGAATGACATGTTCTCGTCGAAGCATGCGTCGGTCATTTTGTGTTTTACCTTCATCTCCAGAGCCATGAGCATTACTTTCAGGCGGGTATCCTCGGGCCTGCATCCTTCATACAATGGAGTAACCGCGTCTAACTCAAGTTGATCCATCTTGGCTTTCTCTCGGGCGGCAGCTCTTGCGTTATCGGTCTGCTTGAGAAGCAGCTCTTGAATATGAGGGTCCTGAACCCAGCCCATCGATGGTCCAGTGTCGTCTGCTCCGCCGGCATCATCATCTTCATGATCATGCCCGTCGTCTGCTCCGGCATCTTCCTCATCATCATGTCCTGCATCTTCTACATGATGACTGTGTACAGCATCACCGTCGTGATCATCTCCTGGGGATTCTTCGTCTTCTCGCCCGCCCGAACCGCGGTGGTTGTCTTGCTGCCCTTCCTCATTTCTTGCCCGGCCCCCATGGACGACTTCGTAGTCATCTTCATCACCTTGCCACCGATAGCCATCCATGAAACCACGCAAGAGCAGGTGGTCCCGCACCTGCCCGGAATCCAGGTCCACAATAAGGCTCTTCAGCTTGCATCTTCGACACGGACATCTTATCTCCGTCTCGTTCTTTTGAAGCATCTCGAGCTTCGCGGACCTCAAAAACCTATTCACGATGCCTTCGGTCATCGTGCGCACCATGGTCGCATGCGGGGTAGAGCAAAACAATATTTTAGAACCAAGAAAAAATTTGCCATGACTTTCCCTAAAAATAGGACAAAAAAGAATGCTTAATGCCAAAATTCTCACCGAAACGGAAATGGATCAACATTCCAGGAAAATATTGGCAACTATCGCATTTCAAATACTGGTACACCTCCAAACACAAACACATATGCAACACAACAAACATATGCAACACCACGAACATACATAGATCTAGCTAGGCCATAAAAAGTGCATGTGCACATTGTTGTATGGAGAACAACATAAATATAGCTTCCCCCCTTACTTACCTATCAAAACAAGGTAATTTAACCACTTAATTTGAATGAATATATGGTGGAAATGAGGTGAAAAAGAGGAGGGACCCGAGAGGAGGAGGAGGTGTAGAGAACGAAGTGGGGGAGAAAGTGAGTGTGGGTAGGAGAGAGGCTGTCCAAAATATCTTGTTGCTGCCCACTTACTAATGGCGCACCAACTATAAATGCGCCATTAGTAATCAAGGTTACTAATGGCGCATTTATAGTAGGTGCGCCATTACTAGTTTTGCAAAAAAAATAACATACTAATGGCGCACTGTCTCACAGTGCGCCATTACTAGTTTTGTAAAAAAAGAATAAAAAATATCATAAAAAAAGAACATTAATGGCGCACTTTACTTCTAGTGCGCCATTACTAGTTACAACTAGTAATGGCGCACTTCGTCCCGATGCGCCATTAGTATGTTTGGACAGGCGCACTAGTTCAAAAAAAAAACTTTCTGATACTAATGGCGCACGCTGGGCCTGGTGCGCCATTAGTAGTTTGAACTCTAATGGCGTATCTGTTGTCGGTGCGCCATTACTATATACTAATGGCGCACTGCTTGCCTGGTGCGCCATTAGTATCAATTCCAACTATAGCCCTTTTCCTCGTAGTGCCCCGTCTGACACCGAGGCCTACGTTCTTATTACAATAATTCAAAACAAATTGTTTGTTCCCAAACTTGCTCTCAAACATGTTATCATCTAGGCAAGAGACAGAAATCAAGTTCCTACTTAAGGTAGGGACATAAAGAACATTATTTAAATGAAGATGGAAGCCAGTGTGGAGTTCTAATGTGATTGACCCTATGGCTTCAACATCAACTTCGACTCCATTTGCCACCTTTAGTCTTCTTGCCCCCTTTGCCATGGTTTGGATTATACTTGAGTCATGCATAGAATTAGCAACGTGAGAAGTTGCACCTGAATCAATCCACCAAGAGGTAGTAGAGTAATCAACATATAACATTTCATCAACGAAAGTAATTTCATCTGTACCTTTCTTCATCAACCATTTGAGGAATTCTGGACAGACTTTCTGATAATGACCCTCATTCTTGCAGAACTTGCACTTGTTGTCTTTAGGATTATCGTCCACCTTCTCCTTTCCTTTAGATGAGGTTGATGAATTTTTCTTAAAGAACTTCTTTTGTGGCTGTTGCTTAGAAGAGCTTGCTCCATCATGTTTTCTCTTGGAGGAGCCAACCAAAAAAGCTTGATCCTTTCCTTGCTTCTTAATCCTCTCTTCTTCCTCGACAATCCTTGGAGATATCTCCACGATTGTCCATTTTTCTTTAAGAGAGTTATAGTTAATCTTAAATTGATTAAACTCTTCAGGGAGGGAGTCCAAGATCATGATGACAAGGAGATTGTCATTGAGCTCACACTGTAATGCCTTTAATTTGTTACAAGCATTCACCATCCTTAAAATGTGAGCCCTGACATCACCATCATTATTATACTTCCCAAGAATCTTGTGAAAAAGTTCTTGTGCATAAACCTTGTCGGAGCCTTTGAATTGCTCCTCCAGGGCTGCCATAAATTCCTTAGGAGTATCTTTCTTTGGTAGTGCCCCAATGATGTCAGGTGATATGGATGATCTCATCACAAGCATAGCAATGTGATTTGATTTTTCCCATATCTCCATCTTGGAATCATAAGCTTTCTTTAATTCAGCATACCCCATGACACCAGCAGTGAGAGCCACGGGTTTATCCTCCCGTAAAGCATAATCAAACTGATGGATGGCTAGGCAAAATTCCATCGAGTTCTTCCAACGAGGGAAGTTACTACCTGTCAATGGTTCGACAGTAAACGCAGCGGAAGCTGTAATGGACATGAAAACATTTATGAGTAATTGACATGAATATGAAATTTCACGTTGGCAAAATAAAATAGACATGCCATGTATTTAATTTTAACTCCACGTCAAAAAACTGTTGGGCAGAAAAAACATGGAATTAAAATATCATAAGTGATGACTCGTAATGATAAAACAACGTTGGTCCGAATTAAAATCAGAGTCATTTTATTCTTAATTTAGACATCAACATAAAAAAATATCATTAATTTTGATGTCTAAAAAATTTAACATGCAGAACACATAATAAAAACCTGAACAAAATATCTCGTTGGTTCAATTTTATCCAGAATAATAATGTGTTCATTATTTATGCGGGCATTTTCTGTTTTAAACAGTGCAGAACATAATTATTATCAACTTAAAACGCAATGGAAAAATGTACAGAAAATGGCCACTTATTTTTGACCCAGAGTTGCCCACAACTGAGCTTAAAACGGCCCAGCCCAGCAGTTTAAACGTAAGCTAATGAAAAGAAAAAAACAAAATCGCTGGTCTAAGACAACCTGGGCTGAAGCCCGTGGCCAAAACCGGCCCGTTAACACCCGCCGGCCCGGGTAGCCGCTCCGCGTCGCTGTGAGCCGTCTGATCGAATCGGACGGCCAGCGCGCTTTGCGGATGGATCAAAAGTGCCGGCGGTCGAAAACCCTAGATCATTTCCTCCCTCCCCCCCGCATCTTACGCTCCACCAGCGGCGACGGCGTTCGTCAGCGGCCCGAAGGCGCGCCGACCATGGCGACGCGGCGGCTGCGCTCGCCGGAGGAGCGTGCAACGGGTGAATCCCGCGCGCTCCTTCGTCGAACGTGGCCCCGGCGCCCGCGCGCGTGGCGTTCATGGAGAGAGGAAGGACGCCGGCCACCGCGGCATGAGGGGCAACGGCGAGGAGCTCGTCCATTTGAGGGGCGGCGGCGGCAGCTCGAGAACGTTCCGCGCGTCGCTCCGGTGGGAGGCGACGGCGTCGCGGCGTCTCCGTCCTCGCACCACGGCAGACGTAGCGCGGGCCCCGAAGGGGAAAGGCGGCTACGCGGCGCATCAGGTGAGGATTCTCCTCCTTTGTTCTCCAATTCGTGTTTCTTAGAACTTGATTTTGCAAAACAACAATCGTAATTGCAGAATTAGGGTTCTACCGAAATTGGGGATGAATTCTAGGGTTCTAGAACATGAGGGGATTCTTCCGTAGACTTGCTTGTATCCCTCTGCCTATAAAATTGCTGATGCATACGGAAATAGTACTAGATCATGATCAATTTTAATCATCTTAACATGAAAGTGAGCATTAGATCTGAACTTAGATGAGCTAAAATTGATGAACATAGGGGCAGTACTGATTCGTAGCTAATTAGAATTAAAACATGGTAATTTGCAGAGGGCATCAATTGCAGTAGCATACAAATTTGGGCTAACCAGGGCTAAAAACTTTGAATCTTGATCATGAACCCTAAACTTGACATTAATCTAAAACATGATAGGGATCTACTGATCAATAGTAAGGGATCTAATGCAATCTTAATAGGCGACTGATACCATTGTTGGAAATAAATATGCATCTATGGATGCCATTAAGATCAAAATTGCATCTAGATCACCTAATGACCATGGACAGAGAGGGATTTAGGGTTCCTGTACTTGTCACTGGAGTGGACATGATCGCCTGCTCGTTGCAGGCGTGATGCATGGATGATGTAGAGGTAGCAGATGATCTCGTCAACGTCCTGATCCCTTCAGGACGCCACCGGCACTGCCCGTGGACAGCTGCGGCAGCTGGCTTAGGTCTTCCCGTCGCTGCAGCACTCCCCCTGATCGGATGGGGTGAGATATCGAGAGGAGAATAAACCGTACGAGAATTGTGATCGCGTAGGTAGCCAACTCGCTCCCATACCCTTTTATATAGCGCTGGTGACAGGGGACCCAAAACCTGAGTTGGTTTTTGGGCGCCCCTGATCAGGGCGCATAAGTTTGATCGAAAGTTCACGTATGTTGGTACGTGGACCCTTTCCTCTTAACATTATCCATTTGTTTTTTTCTGTTGACTAACTGATCTATCTGGCCCTGTTTAAGTTGTCAGATCAACCAACAAAGAGCACGCCCCGTGCAGCAGATTAGTATTGGCCACGGGAGATCGATCACAGCTAAGAAGGCCACCACCCAAGGCAGGGGCGTGCCTGAGTGGCCTAGGTAAAATGGGCCGGGTGACATCCATCGTGTGCTTCTTTCCTCTCCTGGCGTGCGTCCAAGGTCGAAGAAGAACTCGACGCCAAGGGAGAGAGGGCCAAGCAGCTGCGGGAGCGGCAACCTCCGCCTTCGCATCCTGCCTGCTCTCACCGGCAGCGACACACCATATCATCATCACGAAGGAGAGCCCCATGGAAGGATGAGAAAGGATGAGGGGGATCACCTTGGCTCGCCCAGTCAGGCGATGGCATCATCCTCATGGCGATCCTTCAGATGAAGCAGCTATGCAACCGGCAACCTCCAATTCGCCTGGCATGGCAACACCGCGAGCTCGACACCCATCATGTTGATAAGACCATGATCTGAAACATTAATAGAAGAGCATTACTGCTGAGAAAAAGCCATCACGCACTACTGAAATTTTTGTATACGCCGGGTGTCGGCGTCTTCGTCGAGAGCCAAAACACGGGCATTCGGTAAAGTAAATAATGCCGAGAAGCACACTTGGCAAAGTAAGTAAATCGGCAAACACATGATGCTATCGACAGTATTGCTCGACAAAAAAGATACACTCGGCAATGACACTATTGTCGATGGCCATCTTTTTTTTGAGCATATTGTCAAGGGCCATCTGGTCACACTCGACAAAGTATTGCCGCGTGGCTCATTCGGCAGCGACTAACGACACTATGACGGTTCTAACTATTACAATAGCAACCTGTATTATCTAGGAGGCCAAAGCCAACATATATACATGTACAAGAGGATGCCAAAAGGCTACAAAAGGATGCCAAAAGACTAGAATACAAAAGGCCAAAGCCCACTATCAATATAACTCTAACACCACCCCCCCCTCAAACTCATGGTGGATCCACAACACTTCGATTGGAGAGGTGAAACCCATGCCGCGCTCTAGTCTGGGACTTCGTGAAGAAGTCCGCTAGCTGTAACCCGGAAGGCACATACGGAAGAGCAATAACATGATCCTGAATAGCAGCATGCACAAAAAAGGCATCAACACCAATATGCTTGGTTAGCTCATGCTTCACGGGGTCCCGTGCAATACTGATAGCACCTGTACTGTCGGACAAGAGGGTGGTAGGTGTAGTAACAGAAACACTAAAATCCTCCAGTAACCATCGTAACCAAGTCACCTTTGCAATCAGAAGAGCCATAGCTCGCAACTCGGCCTCTGCACTCGAACGGGAAACTGCAGTCTGTTTCTTTGTCTTCCAGGCAATGATGGAACCACCAAGAAAAACACAGTAAGCAGAAAGTGAACGGCGATCCGAAGGATCAGTAACCCACATAGCATCCGAATAGGCCTGGAGCTGTAATGAGCTAGAACGAGGGAAGAAGATACGATGAGAGATCGTGCCACGAAGATATCGTAGAACACGAAGAAGGTGACTATAGTGAACTGAAGTAGGAGCAGAAACAAACTGACTCAGAATATGGACAGGATAGGAGATATCTGGACAAGTGATGACAAGATAGACAAGACTCCCAACAAGATGATGACAACGTGTCGGATCAGACAAGGGTTCCCCATCAGAAGCACGGAGATGAACATTGAGCTCCATAAGAGTCTCAACAGTGCGCTCATCACAAAGAGCCACACGAGAGAGAAGATCCTGGATATACTTTTCTTGGAAATAAAGAAGCCATCAGAGGTAGAAGAAACCTCAATCCCAAGAAAGTAGCGAAGATGACCAAGGTCAAACATAAGAAACTTCTCACTAAGACGTGCCTTGACAAAGGCAATGTACTCAGAGTCATCACCGATGATGATCATGTCATCAACATATAGAAGAAGAAGAGTCCTACCACGGGTAGAAAGGTGGACAAACAACGCTGGATCATGAGCACTGGGTAAAAAACCAGCGGCAGTCACCATAGAGGCAAAACGCTCAAACCAAGCACGGGGGGCTTATTTAAGGCCATAGAGAGAGCAACGAAGACGACAAACCATGCCATCAAGAACAGAATACCCAGGTGGTGGCTGCATATAAACCTCCTCAAGCAACTCACCATTTAGAAAGGCATTCTTCACATCAAGCTGAAACACAGACCAATGACGAACAGAGGTCATGGCGAGAAATGTGCGGATAGTGGTCATATGGGCCACATGAGCAAAAGTCTCATCATAATCATGACCATGCTCCTGCTGAAAGCCACGAGCCACAAGACGAGCTTTGTAACACTCAAGAGAACCATCAAAGCGAGTCTTAATCTTATAGACCCACTTACAAGTGCTGGGACGAACACGGGTGGGAAGAGAAACCAGATCTCACGTGCCGGTGCGCTCAAGGGCAGCAATCTCCTCTGCCATCGCAAACTATCATTCGGGATGAACAACGGCATCTCAATAAGAAGTCAGCTCAAGAATGGTCGAAAGACCATAGCAAGAAGGAGAATATCTGCCAGGGGACTGACAAGGACAATAACGAAGACCATAAGTCAGTTGAGAGGAGGAATACGATGCCCAGAAGTAGAGGGCACATTAGTATACTCGTCCAGAACACGTGGACAACAAGTATAATGGTGTGGAAAGGAGGGAAGAGGTGGAATCGCTGGAGGTGGTGATGGGGAATGTACCAGTGATGAAGGTGGAGACGGGGAATGTAACTGTGATGAAGGTGGAGAAGGGGAAGGTATCGGTGATGAAGGTGTAGAGATATGAGATGACGTAGGAGAAGAAACCATAGGAGAGGACGGCATAGGATTTGCAACAGCAGGATGAGGAGTAGGAATATTCAGCACGGAGGGAGGTGTATCCGGAAACGTAAGAAAAGAGATGTCCTCCGTGGAAAAGGCCAAGGAGGATGGTCTTGGGTAGAAGGGACGAGACTCATCAAAGGTCACATCCCGCGAAATACGCATCTGACGACCGACAGGATTCCAACATTGGTAGCCCTTATGCTCATCACTGTATCCGAGAAAGACACACTCAACACACTGAGCGGACAGTTTGGTGCGCTCACGAGGGGCAAGCAAAACAAAGCGACGAATAATCAAGATAACGACCAGAAAGATGCTCGAGAGGGATACGACCCTGTAGAGCGGCAGATGGCTGAATGTTGATGAGATAGGCAGAAGTGGTAACGGCCTTGGCCCAGAAGTGAGGCAGAAGAGAAGCGGCGATCATCATTGCATGGGCCGTCTCAAGAAGATGACGATGCTTGCACTCAGCCACACCATTCTGAGCATGAGCACCAGGGCAAGAGAACTGAGTATGAGTACCCTGCTCAGCAAGGAATCCTCGCAATGCATGTGAGATATACTCACCAGCTGAATCTGCGCGAAAAACATGAATAGGAGTGGAAAACTGGGTATGAACCATGGCAGCAAATTTTTTGTATATAGATAAGACCTCACTACGAGAAGACATGAAATAGATCTAGGTGTACCGAGAAAAATCATCTATAAAGATAATATAGTAATGATGACCCCCTTTCAAAGCGAAGTGAGCTGGACCACAAACATCAGAGTGAACAAGATCAAAAGGGCGCTCGGACACTGACTCACTATGAGGATAGGGTAGCTGAATCTGCTTACCAAGTCTACAACCCAGACAATCCAATGAAGTGTTACCGAAGACAGACTCCAGAACACCACGATGAACCAAAGATGAGAGATGAGAACCACATAAATGGCCAAGACGATGATGCCACTGCTGAAAAGAGCTGGTGGATGCAGCAACAAGGGCTGCGAGACTAGCGGTGGTGGCAGCGGACGAAAGATGAAGCCAGTCAAGCTCCCAAAGACCATCAGAGCGGTGAGGTCCAGCACCAAGCAGAGCACCAGTGCGACGGTCCAGAACAGAACACGAATCAAAGTCGAGAATGACCCTACAACTAGAGTCAATAAATCTGACCACCGGATATGAGCTGCATGGTAAGTCGAGGAACATGAGCGACAGAGGGAACATGAAATGAAGAAGTGCTAAGAGTGCCTCGACTAGCTACAGCAAGGGGAGTGCCATCAGTTGTGAGAGGACGAACATGAGACTCGACAGGTCGAACTGAGGTTAAAGTGGAAGAATCATAAGTCATATGAAAAGACGCTGCAGTATCAAGAATCCATGAGGATGTACCTGAGTGATTAGAAGGTGGTTTCTCAGTGCCAGAAGAGTCAGTCACATAACCCGCAGAACCTGACGGCGAAGAATTCCAAGCAGCAAGCAGGCATTGCAGTTGCACAATCTCATGCGCAGATAGGGACATGGCGGAAGAGTTTGAGGTAGAAACACTTGTCGACAATGAGCAATCTCCACCACCCGTGGAAGCTGCATGTAGAGTCGACCGGGAATAACGAGTTGACATAGAGCCGCATGTGGAAGCCACTCGAGGAGTCGATGTAGAGCGGTGAACGCAACCTGCTGAAGACATCGTAGGGGACAACGTCACAGATGGACGAGCACCGAGCGACGACACATGTGTGAGACTGGATCAATATAGGGAACACCGTCGGAAGTCCGCGAGCAACGACGGAGACGCTGCCCTGATGGAAACATCATATCACTTTTTTTGTTACTCTCTCTCCTTTTTCTTTTTTCTCTCTCTCTCCTCTTTTTACAGAACACAAGTCAGCCAATCCACCAGAATGACGCGTGAGGAGCTACAACACCGATGCACAAGGCTGCAGGCTAGCAGCCGAGGCAGGCTGATACGTATCCAACGTATCTATAATTTTTTATTGTTCCATGCTATTATTTATGATGTTTTGGATCTTTAATGGGCTTTGTTACACACTTTTATACTATTTTTGGGACTAACCTACTAACCCAAAGGCCCAGTCCAGATTGCTGTTTGTTTTTGCCTATTTCAGGGTTTTACAGAAAAGGAATATCAAACGGAGTCCAAACGGAATGAAACCTTCGGGAGAGATATTTTTGGAGCGATATCTTCACGGCAGACTTGAGAACCACGGAATAGGGCACACGTGGCGTCCACGAGGGTGGTGGGTGCGCCCCCCTACAGGGCGTGCCCCCTGCCTCGTGGGCCCCACGTTTGGCCCCCGGTGCCCTCCTTCCTACTATATATACCTATGTACCCCGAAAACATCAGAGACGAAGAAAAAACCATAGTTCCACTGCCGCAACCTTCTGTTCTCGTGAGATCCCATCTTGGGGCCTGTTCCGGAGCTCTGTCGGAGGGGGGATTTACCACGGAGTGCTTCTACATCAACACCAACGCCTCACCATGAGTTGTGAGTAGTTTACCACAGACCTTAGGGTCCATAGTTTGTACCCAGATGGCTTCTTCTCTCTCTTTGGATCTCAATACCAAGTTCTCCATGGTCTTTGAGGAGATCTATTCGATGTAATCTCTTTTTGCGGTGTGTTTGTCAAGATCCGATGAATTGTGGGTTTATGATCAAGATTATATATGAGAAATATTTGGTTCTTTTCTGAATTCTTTTATGTATGATTATAATATCCTTGCAAGTCTCTTCGAATTATTGGTTTGGTTTGGCCTACTAGATCTATAGTTCTTGCAATGGGAGAAGTGCTTGGCTTTGGGTTCAATCTTGCGGTGTCCTTTCCCAGTGACAGTAGGGGCAGCAAGGCACGTATTGTATTGCTGCCATCGAGGATAAAAAGATGGGGTTTACATCATATTGCTTGAGTTTATCCCTCTACATCATGTCATCTTGCTTAAGGCGTTACTCTCTTCTTATGAACTTAATACTCTAGATGCATGCTGGATAGCGGTCGATGTGTGGAGTAATAGTAGTAGATGCAGAATCGTTTCGGTCTACTTGTTACGGACGTGATGCCTATATATAATGATCATGCATAGATATTCTCATAAGTATTCGCTTTTCTATCAATTGCTCGACAGTAATTCGTTTACGCACCGTAGAATTCTGCTATCATGAGAGAAGCCACTAGTGAAACCTATGGCCCCCGGGTCTATTCTCAACATATCAATCTATAATCTACTTTACTTTTCCATTTTTACTTTCTGTTCTTATATCCAAAAATACCAAAAATACCAAAAATATCAAACTATCATATCTATTGGATCTCACTTTCGTAAGTGACCGTAAAGGGATTGACAACCCCTTATCGCGTTGGCTGCGAAGTTCTTATTTGTTTGTGCAGGTGCGAGGGACTCGCACGTGGTCTCCTACTGGATTGATACCTTGGTTCTTAAGAACTGAGGGAAATACTTGCGCTACTGTGCTGCATCACCCTTTCCTCTTCGAGGGAATACAACGCAAGCTCGAGAAGTAGCATAGAACCAAAACAATGGCCCAAACTGCAACTTCTAGCAAAGCCGGCACCAACAGATCGCAACAACGGTGGACTTCAGGCACGCGCAGCGACGGGCTAGCATACAGATGGCGGCAAAGGCAGACAACGGCGAACGCAGGAGGACACGAGCGTCAGCAGCGCAGAGCGAACGGAGAGCACCTCGAGCGCTAGACAACGCTCGATCTGGGCGACCGAAACAGGAGCAACGCGTGCTCGATCCGGGCGGCCGAAATAGGAGGACAACACCGGTAGGGAGCAATGCGCATGGGAGGGCGCCAGGAATCGGAGCCGGGTGCGGCACAGTGGCGCGCACAAAGCAGTGATGCACGAAGCAGACGACAGCCAGGTTCGGCGATGCCAGTGGTGACCTTGGAGGAAGATCAGCAGGCAGCGGCGGCGCCCTTGGGGACACGGGCAGACGGCGGCACGATTTGGAGCAGATCAGAAGGAAAAAAATGCAGCAGCCCCTTGGAGAATACGGGCAGACAGATCACCAAGCCGATGAGATCGAAGGAAGATCAAGCAAAGATAAAAAAAATCGGTCCAAGTAGCACGAGTTGCGACGTGCGTGAGTGGAGACCCTAACTTGGACCTGATACCATGTTAGAATAGCAACTTGTATTATCTAGCAGGCCAAAGCCAACATATATACATGTACAAGAGGATGCCAAAAGGCTACAAAAGGATGCCAAAAGACTAGAGTACAAAAGGCTAAAGACCACTATCAATATAACTCTAACATCTTTGCCAAGAGTGGCTCTCGGCAAAGATTTAGTCCCACCTCGCCTACTGACTAGCAAAAATACATGTTTCAATAGTTCAATAGTCCAACCGCCTGTCGTATTCTGAAAATGGAAGCCGGTGTTTTTTCAAATTTATGATCCACACCTTTACCGAGAGGGGCTCTCGGTAAGGGCTAAGTTTCTGAGAGTGGATCTCGTAATGACAAGGCCACCATCAAAGTTTAGTCCCACTTGGCCTAGAGACAAGGAACCAAACCTGTTTATATAGTGGGATAGTCCTGATGCAGTAAGCTTTGATATTCATTACACTCTTGTTAAGGAAATGGATTTTCACTTTTCACCTGAGTAGAGAATATTCAAAGTGATAGGCCATCTTCTTAATGGTGGATGCCGGCGTTTTTTTAATTAATGGTGTCATCACAGGGCCCTGAGCTTTTAAGTCTCCGAGCTAACATCTAGGTATCGAGAGGGAACGTGTCCGTTTTGTGCAGGAAGTGCTGGTCCTATTTCTCCATTGGCCTCGAAACTTCTCATACTCTAAGAGGGGGCAACCGCATGGCATGTGCCACAGCCTCGCATTTTTCGGGGACACGCATAATATTCGAGAAGTTTATTGCTCTGCTAGGGTTTCATCACCGGGAATTGCAGATCATCATCGTGGCACATGAAATCATGCCCGGTAGCGGCATGGGAAATCATTTCTGATGTCCTTCTAGCATGCCTAGGCCTTGCACATACGAAGGAGGCGCATGCCCTGCCACCGGGTTACCGAAAGTACCTCAGTGTCATTCCTGATGCAACCGTTGAAATCATCGAAAAATCGTACGATGGCAGGATTGCTCGGGATCTGACACAGTGTCATCAAAGGGCCTCTGTAGGGTGAGGTAAAAGTTTGGACGCGTTTCGAGTAAGCCTCCCCCGAGGCCGCGTGTAAACCGCACTATCTCCGGGCTAACATCTGGGTATCGAGAGGGAATGTGTCCGGTTTGTGCAGGAAGTGATTGTCCTATTGCTCCTTTGGCCTCAAAACTTCTTGTTCTCTAAGAGGGGCCAACCGCATGGCACGTGCCACGGCCTCGCATTTTTTGTGGACGCGCACAACATTCGAGAAATTTATTGTTCTGCTAGGGTTCCATTGCCAGCAATTGCAGATCAACAAGGCGGCACATGAAATCATGCCCGGTAGCGGCATGGGAAATCATTTGTGATGTCCTCGTGGCATGCCAAGGCCTTGCACAGATGAGGGAGGGGCATGCCCTGCCATCGGGTTACCGAAAGTACCTCGGTGTCATTCCTGATGCAACCGTTGAAATCCTCGAAAAATCGTACGATGGTAGGATTTCTCGAGATCTGGCACGGTGTTATCACATGCCTTTGTAGTGTGTGGTAAAAGTCTGGATGTGTTTCGAGTAAGTCTCCCCTGAGGCCGTGTGTAAACCACACTGTCTCCGAGCTAACATTTGGGTATCGAGAGGGAACGTGTCCGGTTTGTGCAAGAAGTGATGGCCCTGTTGCTCCGTTCGCCTCAAAAATTCTCGTGCTCTAATAGGAGGCAACCACATGGCACGTGCCACGGCCTCGCATTTTTTGGGGACACACGCAATACTCGAGAAATTTATTGCTCTGCTAGGGTTTCATCGCTGGGAATTACAGATTAGCAAGGCGACACATGAAAACATGCCCGGTAGCAGCATGGGAAATCATTTGTGATATCCTTATGGCATCCCTAGGCCTTGCACGGATGAGGGAGGGGCATGCCCTGCCACCGGGTTACCAAAAGTACCTCGGTGTCATTCCTGATGCAACCATTGAAATCCTCGGAAATTCGTATGATGGTAGGATTGCTCGGGATCTGGCATGGTGTTATCACAGGGCCTCTGTAGGGTGTGGTAAAAGTTTGGACGCGTTTCGAGTCAGCCTCCCATGAGGCCGCGTGTAAACCGCATTGTCTCCGTGCTAACATCTGGGTATCGAGAGGGAACGTGTCTAGTTTGTGCAGGAAGTGCTGGTCCTATTGCTCCATTGGCCTCGAAACATGTCGTGCTCTAAGAGGGGATAATCGCATGGTGATACGTCCAAAACGTATCTATAATTTCTGCTTGCTCCATGCCTCTTTTGTGTGATATTGCTATGATATTTATGCACTTCCATACACTTTTGATCATATTTGGACTAACCTATTAACTCAGTGCACCACAGTGCCAGTTTCTGTTATCTGTTGTTTTTGTATTTCAGGTTTTCCCATTACTTAAAGTGCCAAAAAAATTCCGGGAAAAATATATAAAAAATCGGCGCTCCGGAAGCTTCCACACGCCAGAAGTGGGGCCAGAGGGGAGCCAGGGGCAGCCCAGGCGGCCTGCCCCCGCGGCCCCCCTCGTGGCCGCGCCGGGGGGGGGGGGGGCGCCTGGGCCCCCCTTACCTCCTCTGGTGACCCCCTTTGGCATATATTTACACCGCGTCCCGAAACCCTCGAGGACGGAACCCTTTTTCGCGATCTCATCTCTGTTCCGCCGCCGCCGCGCTTCCAAGATCGGGAGCACCAGGAGAACTCTTCCCGACACCCTGCCGGAGGGGAGAACCACCACCGGGAGCTTCTCCACCACCATGGACGCTTCCCGGATGAGTTGTGAGTAGTTTCCCTTGGACCATGGGTCCATGACCAGTAGCTATGTGATGTTCTCCTCCCCTCTTTGTTCTTCATCGATTAGACCTCGTGAGCTGCCCTACATGATCGCGGCACATATGTAATCCTTATGCTGTTGCTATGCTGAGTTTGCTGGGATCCGATGGATTATAAGATTATGTTCAGATTGTGTGTGAGTAATATATTTGATTCACCTCTTTTATATTTATGTTCTTGAGTAATTCTTGCATGTCCTCCGTTGCTGTTTATTGCTTTGGCCAAGTAGTAGGTAGTAACTCCAAGAGGGAACGTTATGCTTGATGTAACATCCTAAATTTTCAATTTGGAATGTTTTACAATTATTAACTAAGCATCTATGCATTTTTTATTTGAGTGTCATTTGGAAATTTCAGAGGCATTTGAATTTTATCTGACTTTGAATTCTACTTGGCAATTGAAATTTATTTCAAAAAAAAATCCCTGACAAGCACTTGTTCAAAAGTGTGAGAGGAGCTAACATGACACTCCATAAAGTCAGAAGAAATCAATGCCGAAAGTTTTGAATTCAAATTTGAGTTTCTTTTGAATTTTTTAGAAAAATGTTTTTTTATAAAGTTTTTATTTAGCCTCTGAAAAATAGTTCATCTTGTAGGATTTATTATTCTGATTTTTTTGATATATATAAGTCCTATATAATTTTTTTCTCTTTATGTGTTTTTCCTCTGTCTAATTAAAAAAAAAACCTGCCTACGCTAGCTAGGCCAGCCGGCCCAACTAGCAGCGCCAGCAGGCTAGCTGGCCCAACCAGCGGCCAACTTAGGCAAACGAGAGTGCTACCAGCAGCGCACACACACGTAAAAAAAAGGATGGGGCCGAGCCTCCCAACGCCGCTCGCAAGTTTTCCTGGCACGCACGTTTTCCTCGCTCGCTCTCCCTCTCCCTCACGTAAGGTGCTCTCTCTCTATCTCCCCTGACGCCTGGGCCCCGCATTTTTTTCTTTTTCTTCTTCCTTCCACGATCACGAACAGAAACGTACGCGTACATATACCGTCGCCCCTTCGTTTGAAATTCTTGGCAATCAATTCTCCAGCCTGTTTCACTTCCTAGGAAGATGTCCTATAAATAGCCACGACCCTCCTTGACCGATTCAGACGAAAATCCCTCGCCAAGTCCACCCCTACAACACGTACTCGACGTTCCAATCTCGCAGCAGAAGCTCCAGTTCATCGCCGGATTACGACGTCGGTGAGCCATCCCGAGCCCTATCCTTTTGGGTTCCGACTTCTCTTGATCCCTATCATCGTTTTGACAAGGTTTTGTGATCTCTCTCCTTCTACAGAGGCCGTACCAAACTCGTTGTCTTCACCGGAGCATCCGGAGCGCCGAGCTTCGTCATTTTGTTCCATCGCCGTTCGTCGTCTCAGACCATCTCCGACTCCACCAACGGACGAGCCACTCTTCACCACATCTCCTAGACACCTCCGCCGCCGCCCACGACCGCCGGAGCCGCCTCCACCATCACGCCCGAGCCGCCCCCAACTCACGTACTTCTCTGTACGTGAACTAACTTCTGTTCGCTAGTTCAGTGAAAAAAAACCGTTTTGTTCAGCTAGATTGGTTTTCTTCTGTTTAGATTGAACCGGCCTCCGGTTTATTTTTTTTCTCTTTTAGCCGCAGCAAAGACCCCATCCAATCAGAGAGCGCCACTTGTCTCTGGCCAAATTTTTGTTTTTTTCAGTAATTTTTCTAATCTCAGATTCTATACCAAATCTTGTTTCTAGTATATCTTTTAGTCTATAAATCCGATTTAGTTGATTCTTTTTCCTACGGGTTCGTAGAAATATCCTCCAGAGAACCAAACGAAATATATTTTTGAAAATTTTAAATTTTGAATTCAAGCAGATCTGAATTCAAACTTCGTTAGGCCATAACTTGAGTTTCGTAACTCCGTTTTCGGTGATTCTTTTTGCAAATCGAAGCTTGTGACATATACCTTCTGTTAAAATCAAAACCATTTATTTTTGTTGCTGTGAAAATTTCATTCTGTACAGAAACATTATTTTGGTGTTTTTGGACTTTTTCGAAAAAAAAATATTCATTTTCTTTTTGATTCTTTGCTTGTATGCTTATGTATGTTATTGCTTGCTTACGCTAGATCATCCGGAGTGTGAAGCTTGCTACTACGAATCTTTAGAGTTCAACGAACGTCAGCAAGGCAAGTTCACACTTTGATCATAATTTTCAATACCCAGTTTTACTATGCATTAGTTTCGCCCTCAAAGATTGCATGAGTAGGATTGGGAACATGTGGTTATGCTTTGTAGTTTATGTGGTAGGAACCTATGATCTTTTATCACCCCGGGATATATATTCGTTATATCATATGTTGCTTAGCCATGCTCGTAGACGGGGATTGGTATGTGTGATACATGCAAGTTGCGAGAGATAATAATTTATCGGGACAACATAAGGTGGCAACTTTAATACACATATGGGTGGATTGTTTGGGGCACCTGGAGAAACCAGTGCTTGCCCAAGGGGAATCCCGGAGTACCCGTGTGATTACCCTAGGTCCGCCACCCAGGCTCAAAGGGATCATAAGATATTTCATGCCTAGAGACTTCCGTGTGCAGCCACAAGCCATTATGGGCTCTAGCATAGTTGAGTAAGTTGTGTGACCTCTTTCCGTGGTAGACTAGCTGATGTAGGGGAAAGTAGGTGTACCGGTCTACCCAGGGTTTGGAGGAAATACTTTAGAAAGACTATGTCTCGATCTTCCGATCATGGAGGTGGTCGAGTCTTGTGGGGAAAAGTGCGCAAACCTCTGCAGAGTGTACAAACTAATCATGATTAGCCGTGTCCCCGGTTATGGACAACTTGAGTATCTAGAAGTGAATTGTTGGTTGATCTCATCACTTTATTTAATGAAATCATTGGGTTACTAATAACTTGGGAATTTTGGGATTGAGTTGGAGGAACCTTCTCAATAATGGCATTTTAATTTTGTAGTAAATAAAAATTTATTCCTTTGTTGTAGGGTAAAATTGGCTTTATGCAAACATTAAACTTAGAGCCTCCACCAGCTAATTTTGCATATAGAGATAGTCTTTTTCTTTATTATTATTTCTATGGTGTAACATTGCCAGTATATTCCATGTGCTGACCTACACGGCTGCAACGTCTCATGTTGCAGAGTTTTCCGACGAGGAGTAAAGGTGCGATAGGTCGTTGTTCTGCACTCAGTTTGCCGTGGAGTTGATGGACCCATTTTACTTTTGATGCTTCCGCAGTTATTTTATCCAGATGGCCTTTGGCCATATTATTGTAATAAATACTCTTTTGAGGACCTCGATGTAATAAAGTGTGTGATTGAACTCTGTTATAATTCATCGAGTACTGTGTGTGTCAGCATACCGATCCAGGGATGACACTTAAGCACAGAGACTTCGATCCATTTGCGTCGGGTCTCTACAAGATGGTATCAGAGCACACGCTGACTGTAGGACGCGACCACTACGAAATGGAAAACCATAGGAAGAAAACTCTATTTTACCACTTCCTTATATATCCGTTGGTCTGTACTCTTCTCTATTCATTTCTATCTCTTCTTTACTTCAATTCGATAGTTGTTGAACCCCATGACCAAGTTGCTCAGCTGATGAGACCAAGACCCATGAAGACATCATTGACGAAGAAGAAGAAGCTAGAGTTGACTTTGATTAGAGAAGATTTAGTTTAGACCACCACAACCAAATGTAGTCCAACGAATGATTGCGGTAGTATGAAGAGATCATATCTCTTGTGGATATGACCTTACCTGTAGGTTTTGCTTGTGTGGTGTGATTTGTGTGAATTGCTTGATTTGAAGTTTTATTGCTATCATAAGCATATGGGTAGTGATTTCTCTCATTAGGCCCTTATTCTATTCTAATTTCTCATCCACTCTAAACCTAACAAATGCCTCCGAGACGTGACCCGGAATTTCCGCCGGAACTTACCCAGTTGATCCAGAACCAGAATGCCCTCATGCAGCTACTCATCCAGAATCAGAACCAGAACAACAATAACCCACCGCCGCCACCCCCGGTCGACAACCTTACCCGTTTCCTGAGGTTGAACCCACCCGTGTTCTCCAGCAGTACGGAGCCGATTGTCGCAGATGACTGGCTTCGCAAGATCGGAAGGGAGCTGACCACCGCAGGATGTACTGACGCTGAGAAGGTGCGCTTTGCCGCACATCAACTGGATGGACCAGCAGCTTCATGGTGGGAGAATTACACCACCACATTCCCCATAGCAAATGTGACTTGGGATCAGTTCCAGCAGGCGTTTCGTACTGCACATGTTTCAGCCGGAGCTATGAGTCTGAAGAAGCGTGAGTTCCGCAACTTACGCCAGGGTAATCGTTATGTTGGTGATTATGTGGAGGAATTCAGCAAGTTATCTAGGTATGCTCCCGGAGACGTGGCTGATGATGCCGCTAAGCAGGAGATATTTCTTGAGGGACTAAATGATGATCTGGGACTTCAGTTGACTGTGGCTACCTTTAACAATTATCAAGAGTTGGTTGACAAGGCTCTCATTCTGGAAGGCAAGCAGCAGTAGGTGGAAAACCGCAAGAGGAAGTACGGACAGGGAAAGTACAACTCTGGAGTTCAACAGAAGCCCCGCTATACCCCGTACTCGGGAAATAATGGATCAGGATCTGGCAAGTATGGTGGACGCACTCACCATAACCATGGAGGACATTCACATCATGGAGGGAATGGAAACAACCATAATGGCCATAGGAATGGCAATGGAAACGGAGGAAACAACAATCAGCATCACTCCAACCCCGCTACACCGGCAAAGAAGGATCTGAGCCACATTACCTGTTTCAAGTGCGGAAAGACCGGACACTACGCCACCGAATGTCCCGAGGCGAAGAACGGGAATGGCAATGGAAGCTCTGGAAAGAAGCCAAATCCTTTTACCAGAGGTCAGGTGAACCATGTCAATGTGGAGGAAGTTTATGACCAGCCTGACGCCGTTGTTGGTAAGTTCTTGATTAATTCATTTACATCCCTTGTTCTTTTTGACACTGGTGCATCGCATTCATTCATATCAAGGGGGTTTGTGGATAAGTTTAAGTTGCCGACCGTAGCCCTTAAAACACCAATGTTAGTGAGTTCCCCGGGAGCAGAGAACATGGCTAGTCGGGGATGTTTTCAGTTGCCCTTGACCGTAGGGAGACACGTTTTCCCCACAGACCTCATCATCCTCGAATCACAAGGATTGGACGTAATTCTAGGCATGGACTGGCTATCCAAGTATGAAGGGAATATTGATTGTGCTAGTAATTCGATTCTTCTCACCACCCCAGAGGGGAAACGGATCAAGTATGTGTCGAGGCATACACCAAGGAGGACTCAAGTGAATTCTCTTTCGGGAGTTGTTCAGGAAGAAGTACCAGTTGTGAAGGATTATCCCGATGTTTTTCCGGAGGAACTACCAGGCATGCCACCGGATCGGGACATAGAGTTTTTGATTGAATTGTTACCAGGCACTGGACCAATATCCAAGAGACCATACCAGATGCCCGCAAATGACTTGGAGGAAATTAAGAAGCAGATTAAGGAATTGTTGGAGAAAGGTTATATTCGACCGAGTTCATCACCTTGGGGAGCCCCAGTGCTTCTAGTTGAGAAGAAGGATGGATCCTTGAGAATGGTTGTGGATTACCGTGCGTTGAATGAGGTGACGATCAAGAACAAGTACCCTCTACCGATGATCAATGATTTGTTTGACCAGCTACAAGGAGCAAAAGTTTTCTCAAAAATTGATCTTCGATCTGGATATCACCAGCTGAAGATTCGAGAACAGGATATACCCAAGACAGCCTTTACCACGAGATATGGGCTTTATGAGTATACAGTCATGTCTTTTGGTTTGACTAATGCCCCTGCCTATTTTATGAGTATGATGAATAAGGTATTCATGGAGTTCTTGGATAAGTTTGTTGTGGTATTCATTGATGACATATTGATTTACTCGAAGAATGAAGAAGAACACAAGGAACATTTGTGCTTGGTTCTTGAGAAGCTCAGAGAACATCAATTATATGCAAAGTTCAGCAAGTGTGAATTCTGGTTGAAGAAAGTTGGATTTCTCGGACATGTTATATCAGGGGAAGGAATAGCAGTGGAACCTTCGAAAGTTGAAGCCGTCACCGAATGGAAGGCACCCACCTCAGTCGGAGAGATTCGCAGTTTCCTTGGACTTGCAGGATATTACCGAAGATTTATTGAGAATTTCTCCAAGATCGCAAAGCCCATGATAGAGTTATTGAAGAAAGACACCAAGTTTAATTGGACCGAGGAATGTGAGGCCAATTTTCAGGAGTTGAAGAAACGTTTGGTCACAGCCCCAGTACTAATTCTTCCGAATATATGCAAGGATTTTCAGGTATATTGCGACGCTTCTCGTCAGGGACTTGGAGGTGTTCTTATGCAAGAAGGAAGAGTTGTTTCATATGCCTCACGTCAACTTCGACCTCATGAGCGGAATTATGCCATGCATGATTTGGAGTTAGCAGCCGTAGTACATGCGCTCAAGACCTGGAGGCATTTTCTTATTGGAAATCATTGTGATGTTTACACGGATCACAAGAGTTTGAAATACATCTTCACGCAGAAGGAGTTGAACCTCAGGCAGAGAAGATGGTTGGAGCTCATAAAGGATTATGACATGAAATTGCACTATCACCCAGGAAAGGCCAATGTTGTGGCAGATGCATTGAGCCACAAGAGTTATGTCAATACCCTCACAACAGGAGGATTACCTCAAGAGTTAATTGATGATCTCAGAGATCTCCGATTGGAGATAGTACCACGAGGTTTTGTTACCGCAATGGAAATTCAATCCACCTTGTTGGGAAAGATTCGAGAAGCCCAGAAGTTAGACAAAGGTATTGCAGAAATAAAGGAAAGGATGAACCAAGGAAAGGCAGAAGGATTTCGTGAGGATGAACACGGAACCTTATGCTTTGAGCAGCGTATTTATGTGCCAAATGACACAGAGATCAGGAAGTTGATTCTTCAGGAGGCTCATGATTCACCTTATTCGATACACCCAGGAAACACCAAGATGTATTTGGACTTGAAGGAAAGTTTCTGGTGGACAGGTATGAAGAAGGATATTGCCGAGTATGTAGCAGTATGCGACGTATGTCAGAGAGTTAAGGCAGAGCACCAGAAACCAGCAGGATTACTTCAGCCCTTGCCAATACCCGATTGGAAGTGGGACAAGCTTGGCATGGACTTCATTACAGGATTACCCAGGACCCGATCATGCTATGATTCTATTTGGGTAGTAGTTGATCGCTTGACCAAGGTAGCTCACTTCATCCCCGTGAAAACCACATATACCAGTGCTAAATTGGCCAAGATATACATGACCAGGATCGTATGTCTGCATGGAGTTCCGAGGACCATTGTATCAGACAGAGGAACACAATTTACCTCAAAGTTTTGGCATCAGTTACACGAAACTTTGGGTACCAGGCTAGAGTTCAGTACAGCCTTTCATCCGCAGACAGATGGGCAGATCGAGAGAGTCAATCAGATTCTGGAGGACATGTTGAGAGCTTGTGCGCTAGATTATGGATCTAGTTGGGATGATAATTTGCCATACGCAGAATTCTCATATAACAAGAGCTATCAAGCTAGTTTGAAGATGGCCCCTTTCGAAGCTTTGTACGGAAGGAGGTGCAGGACACCATTAATGTGGGATGAAGTTGGAGACCGTAAATTATTCGGACCAGATTTAATTAAAGATTCGGAGGAGAAAGTCAAGTTGATCCGTGACAGACTTAAGATAGCCCAATCCAGACAGAAGAGTTATGCCGATACAAACGCAAAGAAGTAACTTATGAAGTCGGAGATAGAGCATATCTTCGTGTGTCTCCACTTCGAGGTGTTAAACGGTTTGGAGTTAAAGGCAAACTAGCACCACGATTTGTGGGGCCATACAGAATTTTGGAACGCATGGGTGAAGTTGCCTACAAGTTGGAATTACCCGAAGCCTTGTCAGGAGTTCATGATGTGTTTCACGTTTCCCAGTTGAAGAAGTGCCATGCAGAGATGGCTGATATTCCTTTGAGAGATACAGTGCCACTGGAGGCCATACAGTTGGATAGTGATCTGACCTATAAGGAGAAGCCCATCAAGATTCTCGAAACAACAAGCAGGGTTACCCGCAGCAAGGTCATCAAGTTTTGCAAGGTTCAGTGGAGTCATCATACTGAGGAAGAAGCCACCTGGGAACGCGAAGAAGATCTTCGACAAGACCACCCACACCTTTTTGCTAGCCAACCCGAATCTCGAGGGCGAGATTCATCTTAAGGGGGGGGGGTAGGTTTGTAACATCCCAAATTTTCAATTTGGAATGTTTTACAATTATTAACTAAGCATCTATGCATTTTTTTATTTGAGTGTCATTTGGAAATTTCAGAGGCATTTGAATTTTATCTGACTTTGAATTCTACTTGGCAATTCAAATTTATTTCAAAAAAAAAATCCCTGACAAGCACTTGTTCAAAAGTGTGAGAGGAGCTAACATGACACTCCATAAAGTCAGAAGAAATCAATGCCGAAAGTTTTGAATTCAAATTTGAGTTTCTTTTGAATTTTTTAGAAAAATGTTTTTTTATAAAGTTTTTATTTAGCCTCTGAAAAATAGTTCATCTTGTAGGATTTATTATTCTGATTTTTTTGATATATATAAGTCCTATATAATTTTTTTCTCTTTATATGTGTTTTTCCTCTGTCTAATTAAAAAAAAACCTGCCTACACTAGCTAGGCCAGCCGGCCCAACTAGCAGCGCCAGCAGGCTAGCTCGCCCAACCAGCGGCCAACTTAGGCAAACGAGAGTGCTACCAGCAGCGCACACACACGTAAAAAAAAGGATGGGGCCGAGCCTCCCAACGCCGCTCGCAAGTTTTCCTGGCACGCACGTTTTCCTCGCTCGCTCTCCCTCTCCCTCACGTAAGGTGCTCTCTCTCTATCTCCCCTGACGCCTGGGCCCCGCATTTTTTTTTCTTTTTCTTCTTCCTTCCACGATCACGAACAGAAACGTACGCGTACATATCCCGTCGCCCCTTCGTTTGAAATTCTTGGCAATCAATTCTCCAGCCTGTTTCACTTCCTAGGAAGATGTCCTATAAATAGCCATGACCCTCCTCGACCGATTCAGACAAAAATCCCTCGCCAAGTCCACCCCTACAACACGTACTCGACGTTCCAATCTCGCAGCAGAAGCTCCAGTTCATCGCCGGATTACGACGTCGGTGAGCCATCCCGAGCCCTATCCTTTTGGGTTCCGACTTCTCTTGATCCCTATCATCGTTTTGACAAGGTTTTGTGATCTCTCTCCATCTACAGAGGCCGTACCAAACTCATTGTCTTCACCGGAGCATCCGGAGCACCGAGCTTCGTCATTTTGTTCCATCGCCGTTCGTCGTCGCAGACCATCTCCGACTCCACCAACGGACGAGCCACTCTTCACCACATCTCCTAGACACCTCCGCCTCCGCCCACGACCGCCGGAGCCGCCGCCACCATCACGCCCGAGCCGCCCCCAACTCACGTACTTCTCTGTACGTGAACTAACTTCTGTTCGCTAGTTCAATGAAAAAAAAAACCGTTTTGTTCAGTTAGATTGGTTTTCTTCGGTTTAGATTGAACCAGCCTCCGGTTTATTTTTTTTTCTCTTTTAGCCGCAGCAAAGACCCCATCCAATCAAAGAGCGCCACTTGTCTCTGGCCAAATTTTTGTTTTTTTTTCAGTAATTTTTCTAATCTCAGATTCTATACCAAATCTTGTTTCTAGTATATCTTTTAGTCTATAAATCCGATTTAGTTGATTCTTTTTCCTACGGGTTCGTAGAAATATCCTCTATCCATAGAACCAAACGAAATATATTTTTAAAAATTTTAAATTATGAATTCAAGCAGATCTGAATTCAAACTTTGTTAGGCCATAACTTGAGTTTCGTAACTCCGTTTTGGGTGATTCTTTTTGCAAATCGAAGCTTGTGACATATACCTTCTGTTAAAATCAAAACCATTTATTTTTGTTGCTGTGAAAATTTCATTCTGTACAGAAACATTATTTTGGTGTTTTTGGACTTTTTCGAAAAAAATTATTCGTTTTCTTTTTGATTCTTTGCTTGTATGCTTATGTATGTTATTGCTTGCTTACGCTAGATCATCCGGAGTGTGAAGCTTGCTACTACGAATCTTTAGAGTTCAACGAACGTCAGCAAGGCAAGTTCACACTTTGATCATAATTTTCAATACCCAGTTTTACTATGCATTAGTTTCGCCCTCAAAGATTGCATGAGTAGGATTGGGAACATGTGGTTATGCTTTGTAGTTTATGTGGTAGGAACCTATGATCTTTTATCACCCCGGGATATATATGCGTTATATCATATGTTGCTTAGCCATGCTCGTAGACGGGGATTGGTATGTGTGATACATGCAAGTTGCGAGAGATAATAATTTATCGGGACAACATAAGGTGGCAACTTTAATACACATCTGGGTGGATTGTTTGGGGCACCTGGAGAAACCAGTGCTTGCCCAAGGGGAATCCCGGAGTACCCGTGTGATTACCCTAGGTCCACCACCCAGGCTCAAAGGGATCATAAGATATTTCATGCCTAGAGACTTCCGTGTGCAGCCACAAGCCATTAAGGGCTCTGGCATAGTTGAGTAAGTTGTGTGACCTCTTTCCGTGGTAGACTAGCTGATGTAGGGGAAAGTAGGTGTACCGGTCTACCCAGGGTTTGGAGGAAATACTTCAGAAAGACTATGTCTCGATCTTCCGATCATGGAGGTGGTCGAGTCTTGTGGGGAAAAGTGCGCAAACCTCTGCAGAGTGTACAAACTAATCATGATTAGCCGTGTCCCCGGTTATGGACAACTTGAGTATCTAGAAGTGAATTGTTGGTTGATCTCATCACTTTATTTAATGAAATCATTGGGTTACTAATAACTTGGGAATTTTGGGATTGAGTTGGAGGAACCTTCTCAATAATGGCATTTTAATTTTGTAGTAAATAAAAATTTATTCCTTTGTTGTAGGGTAAAATTGGCTTTATGCAAACATTAAACTTAGAGCCTCCACCAGCTAATTTTGCATATAGAGATAGTCTTTTTCTTTATTATTATTTCTATGGTGTAACATTGCCAGCATATTCCATGTGCTGACCTACACGGCTGCAACGTCTCATGTTGCAGAGTTTTCCGACGAGGAGTAATGGTGCGATAGGTCGTTGTTCTGCACTCAATTTGCCGTGGAGTTGATGGACCCATTTTACTTTTGATGCTTCCGCAGTTATTTTATCCAGATGGCCTTTGGCCATATTATTGTAATAAATACTCTTTTGAGGACCTCGATGTAATAAAGTGTGTGATTGAACTCTGTTATAATTCATCGAGTACTGTGTGTGTCAGCATACCGATCCAGGGATGACACTTAAGCACAGAGATTTCGATCCATTTGGGTCGGGTCGCTACACTTGATTGTGGGTTCATGCCCCTCGATGACTAGCTTGAGTGACAGAAACATGAGTCTAGGGGATGTGCTGTTGTCACAAGGGGGAAAACAACGGTGCTTGTACTTGCGGGTGCAAGGATTGTTTACTTTACGCAAAGTTCTTTTAATGCGGTTGTCTGTTGCTTTGAGTTTACACTATGGGTGGGACTCGCAACTTAATACCAGCGAGATGTTCTGGATAGATATCTCAAGGTGGATGATTAGTAGTAGATGCAGATGGATTTCGGTCTACTTGCCTTGGCGTACCGCCCATGCTTTTGAGCCTCTACCTTTCTTGCAGCATAGTTAGCATTGGTTTGCGCACATAATCCTGTCAATTGCCGAGCTGTAATTCGTTTACCTCGCTTAGCTGTTTTATCGTCTTTTGGGAGAGAGACATCACTAGTGAACATCATGGGACCCCGGTCCATATTACCATCATTGATCACACCCGTTATTTACTTTTTGTTCTTATTTCCTAGTTGCAGTCATACCTATCATTATTATCTCTTGCGTTTGATCCTTTGTAAACGACAAGGCCGGAGGGATTGACAACCTCTCTGTACTCGTTGGGAGCAAAGTTATTTGTATCTGTGTGCAGGTCCTGTCAAGCAAACGTCTCTGGCGCTATTGACACCTTCTTGTCGACCCTCGGAGTCTCACGTGATTCGATCCTTGGTATCTTTGCCAAGGGAAAACTACCGCTACGCTACATCTCAAACCTTCCACTTGGGGTAACCAACGAGGGGCGAGAAGCCATAAAGCAAAGTTTTCTGGCGCCATTGCCGGGGACTCCACTCTTCAAGATAGGGGAGTTGCACGCTATCTTTTATCTTTGCTTTTTAGTCTTGTTAGTTTACCTTTCAGTTTTGCTTTAGTTCCCTTTATCAAAAATCACAAAAATTGTTATCTTGCTTGCTTGCTGCTATGGGTTCCACCGAGAACACCAAGTTGTGTGACTTCACTAGTCATAACAACGATGACTTTATCTGCACGCCTATTACTACTCCTGCCACTTCAGCACCTTCTTATGAAATTAAACCTGCTTTACTGAACCTAGTTATGAAAGATCAATTCTCCGGTGCTGGAGATGATGCTGCTTTGCACTTAAATAATTTTGTTGAACTCTGTGATATGCAAAAGTACCGAGAAGTAGATAGTGATATTGTTAAGCTTAAGCTTTTTCCTTTCTCCTTGAGAGGAGGAGCTAAAATTTGGTTTCAATCTTTGCCTAGGAATAGCATAGATTCTTGGGACAAGTGCAAGGATGCCTTTATTGGGAAGTACTATCCACCTGCTAAAATTATCCAACTAAGGAGTAACATAATGAATTTTAAACAATTGGATAATGAACACGTTGCCCAAGCTTGGGAACGCATGAAATCTCTTATCAAGAACTGCCCTACTCATGGTTTGACTACTTGGATGGTTATCCAAACTTTTTATGCAGGCTTGAACTTTACCTCGCGGAACTTGTTAGATTCGGCCGCGGGAGGAACCTTTATGTCAACTACACTTGGTGCTGCCACGAAGCTTCTCGATGAGACGATGACCAATTATTCCCAATGGCACACCGAACGCGCTCCAACAGGTAGGAAGGTAAACTCTGTCGAGGAGATTTCCTCCCTAAATGAAAAAGTTGACTTGATCATGTCTCTACTTTCCAAGCAATCTTCTATTGATCCTCGTGATGTTCCTTTAAATTCTTTGATTGCTCAAGATCAAGTAGATGTGAACTTTATCTCTAGAAACAATTTCAATAACAATGCTTATAGGAGTAATTTTGGTAGCAACCCTAGACCGTTCCCCTCTAATTCCTATGGGAACAACAATGCTTATCCTAGCACCAAGAACTCCCCCTCTGAACTAGAGATTATGCTTAAAGACTTCATCACTACCCAAAAAGCCTTCAATAAGAATGTAGAAGAAAAACTAAACAAACTAGATAATCTCTCTTCGAAGGTAGACAATTTAGCCCATGAGGTAGAATTGCTTAAAATTAGAACTTCCCCTCTTGAGGAGAGGAAGACCACTCCTATGAATGCTATTCAAGTGCAAATTAAAGAAAACATTAGGATGTTGGCTAAACTTAAAGAGAGATGGGCTAGAGAAAAGGAGGAAGAAGATAGAATTAAGAGCCTTCCTACCCACCACACTGTTGCTACTATCCAAGTTGTTGAGGATATCCAAACTCTTAGCACCCAATGCACTCCTGGTCCCATTGGACCTATTAATGGTAATGCTATGACCTCAATCGTAGAAACTCCTATGACCATAGAAGCTACCAAACAAGTGAGCCTAAAGGACACCACTACCACTTTACTTGATAGTAGTGACCTTGATTTTGATAATTGCACCCTTTCTGAAGTTATTGATTTTCTTCACAAGATGTTTAGAGATCCCCGCACTAGCACGCTCAATCTTGCCTTCACAGAGCATATCACTAATGCTCTCACCAAAGCTAGGGAGGAGAAGCTTAGGGTAGAAGCCTCCATACCTAGAAAGCTAGAAGATGGTTGGGATCCTATGATTAAAATTAAGTTGAATAACTTCTCTTGCTATGCTTTATGTAATGTTGGAGCTAGTACCTCCGTTATGCCCAAAAGAATATATGATATGCTTAAATTGAAACCTTTTGATTCTTGTTCTTTTGGTGTTCGTCTTGTTGATTCTTCCATAAAGAAACCTTTGGGGAGGATCGACGATGTTCTTATCATTGTCAATGACAATTATGTTCCCATTGATTTTACTATTATGGATATTGAATGTGAACCTTCTTGTCCAATTATTTTGGGACATCCTTTTCTTCGCACCGTTGGTGCTATCATTGATATGAATGAGGGGAATATAAAATTCCAATTTCCTCTCAAGAAAGGGATGGAACACTTCCCTAGAAAGAAGATTAAGTTACCTTTTGAGTCCGTTATACGGGCTAGCTATTCTTTTACTCTTGATAAAACTTGATCTCTTTGCATTATGCCTAGCTTAAAGGCATAAAAGAAAGCGCTTTTGGGAGGCAGCCCACAATGAATAAAGTTTTATTTTGCTTTTGTTGTGTCTTGATGTTTGTTACTACAGTAGCATCATCATTGTATCTTTACTTTTCAGCTTTGTGCCAAGTTTAGCCTCTGATTACAAGAAAGTTCAAAAGTTGTGACGTGCTGTCCAGGAAACAGATTCTGTCCTTGGACAGAAAAATTCGTATAAAATCACCAGATCATCTTTTTGGTCTGAAGTTTTTCGACAGCGTGCTCTATACAATTGGCTTTCGGGTGTCTGTTCTGAGTTTTTTGATTTGAGTTGCAGAAGTGCCCCCAAAAAAATATTTACTACCTGCTGGTCTGTTTTTCACAGATTCTGTCCTATTTTGCCTTTTCTTCGTTTTGCAAACCTTGAGCTTGCTTTTTCTTTGCAAAAACCTTTTGGCAATCTAGAGAAACAGTAGATCTTCAAGATTATCCTTATTTCCAGCAAGGAAAAATTATTTTATTATGGGCACTAACCTCGCTAATCAGATTATGATGAGTTATGTATGAAGGGAGTTTTCAAGTGTGCAAGGGAAGATGATAAAAAGATTCAGGAGTGTCAAACGCTCAAGCTTGGGGATGCCCCCATGCACCCCCAAGAAATATTCAAGAAGACTCAAGCGTCTAAGCTTGGGGATGCCCCCGTGCATCCCCTTCTCCATCAGCAATTATCAGTTCGTCTTTCGTTCCACTATATTTTAATCACTTCATGCGTTATGTGCTATGCTTGGAGCGTCTTGCTTTTAGTTTCCTTTTTAGTTTTCTTTAGCTTTGCTTGCTGTTCATAACGAGTTAGAACCCAACTTTCTTTGTGTGGGAGAGAAACACGCTCCACTTCAACCTAGAACACAACATAGAATTTTCATGTTTATCTTTGCTGTGTATGTTCTTTGTCTTTCCATAGCTACTGTCATGTTTAGCTCTTAGTTTTCATGGTTTACATTTTAAAGAGCTTTTGCTTAGTTAGTTGCTGAACTCTCTTGAGTTTTCATGTTTATCTTGTTAAGAGAGTTTGTCTGTTGCACTGAGTTGTGTGTCTTAACTTAAAGTAGGTAATTGAGGTTGCTATTTAATTTTAGTAGTAACTTGCAATAGTTTTGAGGTATTGCCATGAGTAATGTCTGAACTTTTGGTGTCAAGAGATTTAGCCTATTAGTGATAGATGTCGTATTTTGGGAAATCCGTGTTTATTTTCGAAAACCTACAAAATAGTTGAGAACTTTAGCTACTAAATGGATCACTAATCTTTGGAGGGATCGAATATTAGAGTACACTCACGTACCATGGGTCGAGGATGAGTAAGGGTAACCAAACCCCCATACACACCTCCTCGGGGTACTTGTCTCTTTGTGAACCTCCTAATTAGATTGAGAGTTACCGATAATAAGTGCATGAGTTCTTCGGACTAATGTGAGTATTCGAAGGTTGACACTTCCACCTATCCATATTTTTCTAGCCTCTTCGGTACCGTGCATTGCCCTTTCTCACCTCGAGAGTTGGCGCATACTTCGCCGGTGCATCCAAATCCTTGGCACGATACGCTCTGTCATCATAAGCCTCATTATATCCTTCCTCAAAACAGCCACCATACCTACCTATTAAGGCATTTCCATAGCCTTTCCGAGATACATTGCCATGCAACATCCATCCTCTCATGACTTGATCTTCATGTCATACATGCTTTTTGCTTGATCGATGAGCCGCATGCTAGTTGGGCCTTGCACTAATCATTGCTACATGACGCGCTAGTATCATTGCATATCCTGCTACACTGGCAGAGGCATACATTTGCATACATCATGATAGTTTCATTTTCTTTATGTTGAGTACTTTTGTAAAGTGTGAAAGATCTTCTATACCTCTTGTAATACATAGAGTGTTGCCCCTAAAGTGAGGAAAAGATCCCAAAGAGGACAAATCAAAAGATCCCAAAGAGGAAAGAATCAAAAGATCCCAAAGAGGACAAATGAGAGATAAATAGAAAGAGCCATTGAGGCCACAAAAATAAAAAAAAAATAAAAAAAAGAGAAAAAAAATAAAAAGAGAGAAGGGGGCACACTACTATTTCTTTTGAGAGATCCACACTCGTACTCCATCTTATACCTTGTACTCCATAGAGATTATCATTTATGCATATAGCTATGTAGGGACCTTTACACTATAGAACTTGGCTTGTATATTCCCATGATGAGCCTCCTCAAAAGAGCTCTAGGTCTTCTTGAGCAAGCAAGTTGGATGCACCCCCACTAGTTCCATTGGAGAGCTTACCTTAGCTCATACGTGCATCCGTTGCATGGCAATCCCTACTCCTCGCATCATATCTATCATTTGGCTTTCTCTCGCCGATGATTGTCCTCATAGATGTGAGCCTTTCACACGTTTTTTGTCTTCCCCCTCTATCATTTCTCTCTTTGCCATCCTAAGTGTCGACTTTCTGGCTTACGCTCATCCATTGCATGAGTGCTCAAAATATCGAAAGGGAGTGGATCATTTTGACTTGTACCTGGCTGACGGTCTGGGGATGAGTCAAGATAAGATTCCAAAGAAGACCAAGTGTGAAACTTTAGTAGATTAAGTTCTCAACAATACAAAAAAAAACTATGTTTTACTCTCTCATATATCCCTATCCCCTTTCTTGCACGCAAACACCATTTGGAGACATTCGAGTCACGGACAGCGAGAGCTCTTGCACCTTTATGTTCTTATGTTACTTGTTACAATGCTAATATAGACTCTTGCTTGTTATGACTTGAATTGGATTACATGCCTTGATTACTTTACTTAAAAGTTCTTATATGGTTGATAGCATGTCACCACAGAAATTATGCTCGTTCTCATTTACCTACTCGAGGACGAGCAGGAATTAAGCTTGGGGATGTTGATACGTCCAAAACGTATCTATAATTTCTGCTTGCTCCATGCCTCTTTTGTGTGATATTGCTATGATATTTATGCACTTCCATACACTTTTGATCATATTTGGACTAACCTATTAACTCAGTGCACCACAGTGCCAGTTTCTGTTTTCTGCTGTTTTTGTATTTCAGGTTTTCCCATTACTTAAAGTGCGAGAAAAATTCCGGGAAAAATATATAAAAAATCAGCGCACCGGAAGCTTCCACGCGCCAGAAGTGGGGCTAGAGGGGAGCCAGGGGCAGCCCAGGCGGCCCGCCCCCGCGGCCCCCCTCCTGGCCGCGCCGGGGGGGGGGGGCGCCTAGGCCCCCCTTACCTCCTCTGGTGACCCCCTTTGGCATATATTTACACCGCGTCCCAAAACCCTCGAGGACGGAACCCTTTTTCGCGATCTCATCTCTGTTCCGCCGCCGCCGTGCTTCTAAGATCGGGAGCACCAGGAGAACTCTTCCCGGCACCCTGCCGGAGGGGAGAACCACCACCGGGAGCTTCTCCACCACCATGGACGCTTCCCGGATGAGTTGTGAGTAGTTTCCCTTGGACCATGGGTCCATGACCAGTAGCTATGTGATGTTCTCCTCCCCTCTTTGTTCTTCATCGATTAGACCTCGTGAGCTGCCCTACATGATCGAGGCACATATGTAATCCTTATGTTGTTGCTATGCTGAGTTTGCTGGGATCCGATGGATTATGAGATTATGTTCAGATTGTGTGTGAGTAATATATTTGATTCACCTCTTTTATATTTATGTTCTTGAGTAATTCTTGCATGTTCTCTGTTGCTGTTTATTACTTTGACCAAGTAGTAGGTAGTAACTCCAAGAGGGAACGTTATGCTTGATTGTGGGTTCATGCCCCTCGATGACTAGCTTGAGTGACAGAAACATGAGTCTAGGGGATGTGATGTTGCCACAAGGGGGAAAACAACGGTGCTTGTACTTGCGGGTGCAAGGATTGTTTACTTTACGCAAAGTTCTTTTAATGCGGTTGTCTGTTGCTTTGAGTTTACACTATGGGTGGGACTCGCAACTTAATACCAGCGAGATGTTCTGGATAGATATCTCAAGGTGGATGATTAGTAGTAGATGTAGATGGATTTCGGTCTACTTGCCTTGGCGTACCGCCCATGCTTTTGAGCCTCTACCTTTCTTGCAGCATAGTTAGCATTGGTTTGCGCACATAATCCTGTCAATTGCCCAGCTGTAATTCGTTTACCTCGCTTAGCTGTTTTATCGTCTTTTGGGAGAGAGACATCACTAGTGAACATCATGGGACCCCGGTCCATATTACCATCACTGATCACACCCGTTATTTACTTTCTGTTCTTATTTCCTAGTTGCAGTCATACCTATCACTATTATCTCTTGCGTTTGATCCTTTGTAAACGACAAGGCCGGAGGGATTGACAACCTCTCTGTACTCGTTGGGAGCAAAGTTATTTGTATCTGTGTGCAGGTCCTGTCAAGCAAACGTCTCTGGCGCTATTGACACCTTCTTGTCGACCCTCGGAGTCTCACGGGATTCGATCCTTGGTATCTTTGCCAAGGGAAAACTACCGCTATGCTACATCTCAAACCTTCCACTTGGGGTAACCAACGAGGGGCGAGAAGCCATCACATGGCATGTGCCACGACCTCGCATTTTTCAGGGACACACCCAATATTCGAGAAATTTATTGCCCTGCTAGGGTTTCATCGCTCGGAATTGCAGATCAGCAAGGTGGCACATGAAATAATGCCGGGTAGCGGCATGGGGAATCATTTGCGATGTCCTCGTGGCATGTCTACGAGGGAGGAGTGTCATTTCCGAGTGCCTCTCTCGGTAAGTTTGCCATTTCCGAGTGTGATTTATCCTTTGCCGAGCGTTTCTCTCGGCAAAGGTGGAAAACCTAGATCTAGGTCTCATACCTTTACCGAGAGCCGCACCGACAGACACTCAGTAAAGGTCGGCGAACACTTAACCCCCCGCGCCGTCTCTTCTCTCTCTCACTTCTCTCTCTTTCTCACCACACCTCACTGCCCCCCCGCCACACCCCCATCGGCGCCCACCCCCCC
>LR738715.1:588325898-588358529 GCA_902687465.1 Secale cereale
CCCCGACCCCACAGGCGGCCCCCGGACCAACCGGTGCCCTCCCCACCGCCGCCCCTGGCCCGACCGGCGCCCTCCCCACCGGCGGCCCTCGGTGAGCTTTGTCCCCCCTCCCCGATCTTGTATTTATGCATGAGTGTATGTATGGATGCATGTATTTTTATATGGATGCAAGGATTGATGGATGCATGGATGTATAAATCTATATATGTATGTATTAATGCATGGACTTTTTTGTAGTAATTTTTTTGTATGTATCAATATATAGATGGATGTATGTATGCATGCATGAATGCATAGATGGATGCAAAGAAGGATGGATGAATGTAGATAATTGTTGATAATGTTGCATAGATAATTTTTGATAATGCATAGGTAATTGTTGATTTTTTTTTTGTAATTTTTTGTTGTTTTCATCTATTAGTTCTTGTTGTTTGAATGGATGCTATGGATGTCACCCCGATGATAGTGGACAGATGCCGATTGTTGTCGTAGGGGGTCGATCTGGGCTAGTTCATCCATATATACGTGAGAGAGATGAGAGTTGTTTTTGGAGGAAGAAAATCGACTTTTGACGACGGCGGTCGATCTGGGCTAGTTTGTCCTGTGATATACATTTTTTAGGCACGATGGACTAGCTCAGCTCGACCATCGCCGAAAGTGAAAATATCCGTGAGATAGTGTCCACCATATATACCACCACCATAGAGAGTTCCACCATATATACGTGAGAGAGATGAGAGTTGTTTTTGGAGGAAGAAAATCGACTTTTGATGGCGATGGTCAATCTGGGCTAATTCGTCTTGTGATATACATTTTTCACGCACGATGGACTAGCCCAACTTGACCATCGCCGAATGTCGAAATATTCGTGAGATGGTGTCCACCATATATACCACCACCAGAGAGAGTTCCACCATATATACGTGAGAGAGATGACAATTGTTCTCGGAGTAAGAAAATCATCTTTTGCCGACGGCGGTCGATCTATGCGAGTTCGTCCTGTGATATATATTTTTCACGCACGATGGACTTGCCCAGCTCAACCATCACCGAAAGTCGAAATATCTGTGAGATAGTGTCCGACATGATTAATTTTCTTAGATGTAATCTTTGATGTTTGATTCTTATGATATTTTTCATTGTGTGATGAAAGCTATTAGCACCGATCGATTTCTTGGCTATGGCCTCCTCTGACGACGCATCTTCCAATAGGGTCGACTCCGCGATCAAGGAGAAGCTCGCCGAGGACCACTTGGTGGCGCTCATTGAGAAGAACCCGTAGCTGATCCTAATACAGTATTTTGAGGATCTGGCCAAGAAGAATCCCCCAGCCAAGGAGAAGAAGGCCTCACCACATAAGGAGTGTGACTACTCGATGCCATTGAGTCCACCAACGTACATTTCCGACGATGCTTGGTCCTCCACTGTGGGGGATGCCTGGACATGCTCTTGTTAGGAAACGTAGCATGCAATTTCAAAAAAATTCTACGCTCACGCAAGATCTATCTAGGAGATGCATAGCAACGAGAGGGGGAGAGTGTGTCCACGTACCCTCGTAGACCGAAAGCTGAAGCGTTTACCAATGCGGTTGATGTAGTCGAACTTCTTCTCTTCCCGACCGATCAAGCATCGAACGTACGGCACCTCCGAGTTCTGCACACGTTCAGCTCGATGACGTCCCTCGAACTCTTGATCCAGCAAAGTTCCAATGAAGTAGATGAGTTCTATCAGCACGACGGCATGGTGACGGTGATGATGAAGTGATCCGCGCAAGGCTTCGCCTAAGCACTACGAGATTATGACCGTGGGAGTAAACGGTGGAGGGGGGCGACGCACACAACTAACAATGATGCGTGTGTGTTCTAGGTGCCCCCTCCCCACATATAAATAGGTTGGAGAGGGGAGGAGGCAGCCAAGGGGCGCCCAAGTAGGCCGAATCCTACTTGGGTTGCCACCCCAATTCGCCCCCTTCCTTATTTTGTGTAGTGGGAAGGAAAGAGAGGGGGAAAGAAGGAAAGGAGGGAGGAAGAATCCTCCTCCTTCCTTCTGCTCCTATTCGGCCAATATGGGGGGTGCACCAGCCCACTAGGGGTTGGTCTGTCCTTCGCTTGGTCCACAAGGCCCATATTTTTGCCGGGGTGCCTGGAACTCCTTTCCGATGATCCGATATGTACCCGGTACCCTCGGAACACATTCGGTGTCTGAATATCATCGTCCTATATATGAATGTTTACCTCTCTACTATTTCAAGACTCCTCGTCATGTCCGTATCTCATCCGGGACTCCGAACAACATTCAGTCATCAAATCACATAACTCATATAATACAAAATCGTCATCGAGCGTTAAGCGTGCGGACCCTATGGGTTCGAGAACTATGTAGACATGACCGAGACACCTCTCCGGTCAATAACCAATAGCGGAACCTGGATGCTCATATGGGCTCCTACATATTCTACGAAGATCTTTATCGGTCGTACCGTAATGACAACATACGTTGTTCCCTTTGTCATCGGTATGTTACTTGCCCGAGATTTGATCGTAGGTATCTTCATACCTATTTCAATCTCGTTACCGGCCAGTCTCTTTACTCGTTTCGTAATGCATCATCCCGCAACTAACTCATTAGTCACATTGCTTGCAAGGCTTCTTATGATGTGCATTACCGACATGGCCCAGAGATACCTCTTCGATACTCGGAGTGACAAATCCTGATCTTGATCTATGCCAACCCAACAAAAACCTTCAGAGATACCTGTAGAGCATCTTTATAATCACCTGGTTATGTTGTGACGTTTGATAGAACACAATGTATTCCTCCGGTATCCGGGAGTTGCATAATCTCATAGTTAGAGGAACATGTATTTGACATGAAGAAAGCAATAGCAATAAAACCGAAGATCAATATGCTAAGCTAACAGATGTGTCATGTCCATCACATCATTCTCCTAATGACGTGATCCCGTGCATCAAATGACAACACATGTCTATGGTCAGGAAACTTAACCATATTTGATTAACGAGCTAGTCTAGTAGAGGCCTACTAGGGACTTGGTATTTTGTCTATGTATGCACACATGTTCAAGTTTCCGGTTAGTAAAATTCTAGCATGAATAATAAACATTTATCATGAAATAAGGAAATATAAAATAACAACTCTATTATTGCCTCTAGGGCATATTTCCTTCAGTCTCCCACTTGCACTAGAGTCAATAATTTAGACTACATAGTAATGATTCTAACACCCATGGAGTCTTGGTGTTTATCATGTTTTGCTCATGGAAGAGGCTTAGTCAATGGGTCTGCTACATTCAGATCCGTATGTATTTTGCAAATTTCTATGTCTCCCTGCTTGACTTGATCATGGATGGATTTAAAGCATCTCTTGATTGTTTGGTTCTTTTGTGAAACCTGGATTCCTTCGCCAAGGCAATTGCCCAGTGTTGTCACAAAAGATTTTCATTGGACCCGATGCACTAGGTATTACACCTAGATGGGATATGAAATCCTTCATCCATACACCTTCATTTGCTGCTTCTGAGGCAGCTATGCACTCCTCTTCACACGTAGATCCCGCCATGACACTTAGCTTGGAACTGCACCAACTGACAGCTCCACCATTCAATAAAAATACGAATCTGGTTTGTGACTTAGAGTCATCCGGATCAGTGTCAAAGCTAGCATCGACGTAACCATTTATGATGAGCTCTTTGTCACCTCCATAAATGAGAAACATATCCTTGGTCCTTTTCAGGTACTTTAGGATGTTCTTGACCGCTGTCCAGTGATCCACTCTTGGATTACTTTGGTACCTCCCTGCTAGACTTATAGCAAGGCACACATCAGATCTGGTACACAACATTGCATACATGATAGAACCTATGGCTGAGGCATAGGGAATGACTTTAATTTTCTCTCTATCTTCTGCAGTGGTCGGGCATTGAGTCTAACTCAACTTCACTCGTTGTAACACGGGCAAGAACCCTTTCTTGGACTGATCCATTTTGAACTTCTTCAAAACTTCATCAAGGTATGTGCTTTGTGAAAGTCCTATCAAGCATCTTGATCTATCTCTATAGATCTTGATGCCTAATATATAAGCAGCTTCACGGAGGTCTTTCATTGAAACATTCTTATTCAAGTAACCTTTTGTGCTATCCAGAAATTCTACATCATTTCCAATTAATAACATGTCATCCACATATAATATCATAAATGCTACATAGCTCCCACTCACTTTCTTGTAAATACATGCTTCTACAAAAGTCTGTATAAAACCATATGCTTTGATCAGCTCATCAAAGCGTATAATCCAACTTCGAGATGCTTGCACCAATCCATAGATGGATCACTGGAGCTTTCACACTTTGTTAGCACCTTTAGGATTGACAAAACCTTATGGTTGCATCATATACAACTCTTCTTTAAGAAATCCATTAAGGAATGCAGTTTTGACGTCCATTTGCCTGATTTCATAATCATAAAATGCGGCAATTGCTAACATGATTCAAACAGACTTAAGCATCGCTACGGGTGAGAAGGTCTCATCGTAGTCAACTCCTTGAACTTGTTGAAAACCTTTCGCGACAAGTCGAGCTTCGTAGATAGTAACATTACCATCAATGTCAGTCTTCTTCTTGAAAATCCATTTATTTTCTATGGCTCGCGGATCATCGGGCAAGTCCACCAAAGTCCACACTTTGTTCTCATACATGGACCCTATCTCAGATTTCGTGGCCTCAAGCCATCCATCAGAATCTAGGCTCATCATAGCTTCTTCATAGTTCGTAGGTTCGTCATGGTCTTGTAACATGACCTCTAGAACTGGATTACCGTACCACTCTGGTGCGGAACATGCTCTAGTTAACCTAGGAGGTTCGGTAGTAACTTGATCTGAAGTTTCATGATCATCATCATTAGCTTCCTCTCTAGTTGGTGTAGGCATCACGGGAATAGTTTTCGGTGATGACCTACTTTCCAATTCAAGAGAAGGTACAATTACCTCATCAAGTTCTACTTTCCTCCCACTCACTTCTTTCGAGAGAAACTCCTTCTCTATAAAGGATCCATTCTTAGCAACGAAGATCTTGCCTTCGGATCTGTGGTAGAAGGTGTACCTAATAGTCTCCTTTGGGGTATCCTATGAAGAAACACTTCTCTGATTTGGTTTTGAGCTTATCAGGCTGAAGCTTTTTCACATAAGCATTGCAACCCCAAACTTTAAGAAACGACAACTTAGGTTTTTGCCAAACTATGGTTCATACGGCGTTGTCTCAACAGATTTAGATGGTGCCCTATTTAACGTGAATGCGGCTGTCTCTAATGCATAACCCCAAAACGATAGTGGTAAATCGGTAAGAGACATCATAGATTACACTATATTTAATAAAGTACTATTACGATGTTCGGACACACCATTATGCTGTGGTGTTCCAGGTGGCGTGAGTTGCGAAACTATTCCATATTGTTTTAAATGAAGGCCAAACTCGTAACTCCAATATTCGCCACCATGATCAGCTCGTAGAAACTTTATTTTCTTGTTACGATGATTCTCTACTTCACTCTGTAATTTTTGAACTTTTAAAATGTTGCAGACTTGTGTTTGATTAAGTAGATATACCCATATCTTCTCAAATCATCTGTGAAGGTTAGAAAATAACGATACCCGCTGCGAGCCTTAACACTCATCGGACCACATACATTGGTATGTATTATTTCCAATAAGTTAGTAGCTTGCTCCATTGTTCCGAAGAATGAAGATTTAGTCATCTTGCCCATGAGGCATGGTTCGCAAGTATCAAATGATTCATAATCAAGTGATTCCAAAAGCCCATCTGTATGGAGTTTCTTCATGCATTTTACACCAATATGACCTAAACGGCTGTGCCACAACTATGTTGCACTATCATTATCAACTTTGCATCTTTTGGCATCAATATTATGAATATGTGTATCACCACAATCAAGATTCAATAAAAATAGACCACTCTTCAAGGGTGCATGACCATAAAGGACATTACTCATAAAAATAGAATAACCATTATTCTCTGACTTAAAAGAATAACCGTCTCGCATCAAACAAGATCCATATATAATGGTCATGCTCAACACTGGCACCAAATAACAATTATTCAGGTCTAAAACTAATCCCGAAGGTAGATGTAGAGGTAGCGTGCCGACGATGATCACATCGACTTTGGAAACATTGCCCATGCGCATCGTCAACTCGTCCTTAGCCAATCTTCGTTTAATCTGTAGCCCCTATTTCAAGTTACAAATATGAGCAACTGAACCAGTATCAAATACCCACGCGCTACTATGTGCATTTGTAAGGTACAGATCAATAACATGTATATCAAATATACCTTTGTTTACTTTGCCATCCTTCTTATGCACCTAATACTTGAAGCAGTTCCGCTTCTAGTGACCAGACCCTTTGAAGTAGAAGCACTCAGTTTCAGGCCTGGGTCCAGACTTGGGTTTCTTCTCGGGAGTAGCAACTTGCTTGTTATTCTTCTTGAAGTTTCCCTTCTTTCCCTTGCCCTTTTCTTGTAACTAGTGGTCTTGTTAACCATCAACACTTGATGCTCCTTTTTGATTTCTACCTCCACAGCTCTGAGCATTGCGAAGAGCTCGGGAATTGTCTTCTCCATCCCTTGTATATTATAGTTCATCACGAAGCCTTTGTATCTTGGTGGCAGTGATTGGAGAACTCTATCAATGACACTATCATCTGGAAGATTAACTCCCATCTGAGTCAAGTGATTATGATATCCAGACATTCTGAGTATGTGTTCACTGACAGAACTATTCTCCTCCATCTTGCAGCTATATAACTTGTTGGAGACTTCATATCACTCAACTCGGGCATTTGCTTGAAATATTAACTTCAACTCTTGGAACATCTCATATGATCCATGACGTTCAAAACGTCTTTGAAGTCCCGATTCTAAGCCGTAAAGCATAGCACATTGAACTATAGAGTACTCATCAGATTGAATTTGCCAGACGTTCAAAACATCAACATCTGCTCCTACAGCAGGCCTTTCACCTAGCGGTGCATCAAGGACATGATTCTTCTATGCAGCAATGAGGATAGTCCTCAAGTTATGGACCTAGTCAGTGTAGTTGCTACCATCATCTTTCAACTTAGCTTTCCATAGGAACGCATTAAAATTCAAGGGAATGGTAGCACGAGCCATTGATCTACAATATAGATATGCAAAAACTATCAGGACTAAGTTCATGATAAATTAAGTTCAATTAATCATATTACTAAAGAACTCCCACTTAGATAGACACCCCTCAAGTTATCTAAATGATACGTGATCCAAATCAACTAAACCATGTCCGATCATCACCTGAGATGGAGTAGTTTTCAATGGTGAAGATCTCTATGTTGACAATATCTACTATATGATTCACGTTCGACCTTTCGGTCTCCAGTGTCCCGAGGCCATGTCTGTACATGCTAGGCTCGTCAAGTTTAACCCGAGTATTCCGCATGTGCAAAACTGTCTTGCACCCATTGTATTTGAACATAGAGCTTATCACACCCGATCATCAGGTGGTGTCTCAGCACGACGAGCTATCGCAACGGTGTATACTCAGGGATAACACTTGTACCTTGAAATTTTAGTAAGGGATCATCTTATAATGCTACCACCGTACTAAGCAAAATAAGATGCATAACAAGATAAACATCACATGCAATAAAAATATGTGACATGATATGGTTGTCATTATCTTGTGCCTTGGATCTCCATCTCGAAAGCACCTTCATGATGTCCAGCATCACCGGCTTGACACCTTGATCTCCATCGTAGCGTCGTGGTCATCTCGCCAACTATTGATTCTACGGCTATCACTAACTCATTGTGATAAAGTAAAGCAATTACATGGCATATGCATTTCATACAATAAAGAGACAACCATAAGGCTCCTGTCGGTTGTCAGATATCTTACAAAACATGATCATCTCATACAATAACGTATAACTCATCACGTCTTGACCATATCACATGACAACATGCCCTCCAAAAACAAGTTAGACATCCTCTACTTTGTTGTTGCAAGTTTTACGTGGCTGCTACGAGCTTCTAGCAAGTACTGTTCTTACCTACGGCACAAAAACCACAACGGTGATTTATCAAGTTTGTTGTTTTAACCTTCAACAAGGACCGGCCGCAGTCAAATTTGATTCAACTAAAGTAGGAGAAACAAACACCCGCCAGCCACCTTTATGCAAAACTAGTTGCATGTCTGTCGGTGGAACCGGTCTCATGAACGTGGTCATGTAAGGTTGGTTCGGGCCGCTTCATCCAACAATACCGCCGAATCAAAAGAAGACATTGGTAGTAAGCAGTATGACGATCACCGTCCACAACTCTTTGTGTTCTACTCATGCATATCATCTATGCATAGACCTGGCTCATGATGCCACTATTGGGAAACATAGCATGGAATTTCAAAAGAAATCTACACCCACGCAAGATCTATCTAGGAGATGCATAGCAACGAGAGGGGGAGAGTGTGTCCACGTACCCTCGCAGACCGAAAGTAGAAGAGTTTGACAACGCGGTTGATGTAGTCGAACTTCTTCTCGTACCGACCGATCAGGCACCGAACGCACGGCACCTTTGAGTTCTGCACACGTTCAGCTCGATGATGTCCCTCGAACTCTTGATCCAGAAAAGTGTCGAGGAAGTAGATGAGTTCCATCAGCACGATGGCGTGGTGAAGGTGATGATGAAGTGATTCGTGCAGGGCTTCGCCCAAGCACTACAAGATTATGACCGTGGGAGTAAACGATGGAGGGGGGCGCCGCACACGGCTAACAATGATGATCACGTGTTCTAGGCACCCCCTCCCCACATATATATAGGTTGGAGAGGGGAGGAGGCAGCCAAGGAGGGCGCCCAAGTAGGACGAATCCTACTTGGGTTGCCACCCCAATTCGCCCCCTTCCTTATTTTGTGTAGAGAGAAGGAAAGAGAGGGGGACAGAAGGAAAGGAGGGAGGCCGAACCCTCCTCCTTACTTCTTCCTTCCCCTCCTTCTTTCTCCTCCTACTCGGACTATATGGGGGCCGCACCAGCCCACTAGGGGCTGGTCTGTCCCTCGCTTGGCCCATAAGGCCCATATGTTTGCCGGGGGTGCCCGGAACTCCTTTTCGGTGAGCCGATATGTACCTAGTACCCTCGGAACACTTCTGGTGTCCGAATATCATCGTCCTATATATGAATCTTTACCTCTCGACTATTTCGATACTCCTCGTCATGTCCGTGATCGCATCTGGGACTCCGAACAACATTTCTTCATCAAATCACATAACTCATATAATACAAAACCGTCATCGAACGTTAAGCGTGCGGACCCTACGGGTTCGAGAACTATGTAGACATGACCGAGACACCTCTCCGGTCAATAACCAATAGAGGAACATGGATGCTCATATTGGCTCCCACATATTCTACGAAGATCTTATCGGTCGTATCGTAATGACTACATACGTTATTCCCTTTGTCATCGGTATGTTACTTGCCCAAGATTTGATCGTCGATATCTTCATACCTAGTACAATCTCATTACGGGCAAGTCTCTGCTACTTCTCGAGCTTGCGTTGTATTCCCTCGAAGAGGAAAGGGTGATGCAGCACAGTAGCATAAGTATTTCCCTCAGTTTTTGAGAACCAAGGTATCAATCCAATAGGAGACCACGCGCGAGTCCCTCGCACCTGCACCAACAAATAAGAACTTCGCAGCCAACGCGATAAGGGGTTGTCAATCCCTTTACGGTCACTTATGAAAGTGAGATCTGATAGAGATGATAGTTTGATATTTTTGGTATTTTTGGTTATAAGAACAGAAATTAAAAGTGGAAAAGTAAAGTAGATTGTAGATTGATATGTTGAGAATAGACCCGGGGGCCATAGTGTTCTCTAGTGGCTTCTCTCATGATAGCGATATTCTACGACGGGTAATTTTTTTACTGTCGAGCAATTGATAGAAAAGCAAATAATTATGAGACTATCTAGGCATGATCATTATATATAGGCATCACGTCCGAGACAAGTAGACTGAAACGATTCTGCATCTACTACTATTACTCCACACATCAACCGCTATCCAGCATGCATCTAGAGTATTAAGTTCCTAAGAACAGAGTAATGCCTTAAGCAAGATGACATGATCTAGAGGGATAAACTCAAACATAGTGATATAAACCCCATCTTTTTATCCTCGATGGCAACAATACAATACGTGCCTTGCTGCCCCTACTATCGCTGGGAAAGGACACCGCAAGATTGAACCCAAATCCAAGCCCTTCTCCCATTGCAAGAACTATAGATCTAGTAGGCCAAACCAAACCAATAATTCGAAGAGACTTGCAAGGATATTATAATCATGCATAAAGAGTTCAGAAAAGAACCAAATATTTCTCAAAGATAATCTTGATCATAAACCCACAATTCATTGTATCTCGACAAACACACAGCAAAAAGAGATTACATTGAATAGATCTCCTCGAAGACCGAGGAGAACTTGGTATTGAGATCCAAAGAGAGAGAAGAAGCCATCTAGATACTAGCTATGGACCCCGAAGGTTTGTGGTAAACTACTCACAACTCATGGTGAGGCGATGATGATGATGATGTAGAAGCACTCCGTGGTAGATCCCCCCTCCGACGGAGCTCCGGAACAGGCCCCAAGATGGGATCTCACGGGAACAGAAGGTTGCGGCGGTGGAACTAGGGTTTTCTCTGTTGTTCTGATGGTTTGGGGGTACGTAGGTATATATAGGAGGAAGGAAGGCACCGGGGGCCAGACGGGGTGGCCACGAGGCAGGGGGCGCGCCCCCACCCTCGTGGACGCTACGTCATCCCTATTCCGTGGTTCTCAAGTCTCCCGTGCGTATTTTGTTCCAAAAATATATCTCCAGAAGTTTCATCCCGTTTGGACTCCGTTTGATATTCCTTTTCTGTAAAACCTGGAAATAGGCAAAAAACAACAATCTGGACTGGGCCTTTGGGTTAGTAGGTTGGTCCAAAAAATAATATAAAAGTGTATAACAAAGCCCATTAAACATCCAAAACATCATAAATAATAGCATGGAACAATAAAAAATTATTGATACGTTGGAGACGTATCAAGCATCCCCAAGCTTAATTCCTGATCGTCCTCGAGTAGGTAACTGGTAAAAACATAATTTTTGATGTGGAATGCTAACCAACATAGTTTTTCAATGTAATTTTCTTAATTGTGGCATGAATGTTCAGATCTGAAAGTTTCAAGACAAAAGTCTATATTGACATAAGAAATAATAATACTTCAAGCATACTAACAAAGCAATCATGTCTTCTCAAAATACTATGGCTAAAGAAAGTTATCCCTACAAAATCATATAGTTTGGCTATGCTCCCTCTTCATCACACAAAATATTCATATCATGCACAACCCCGGTTTCATCCAAGCACTTGTTTTCATACTCTATTCTTTCAAACCTTTCAACTTTCACGCAATACATGAGCGTGAGCCATGGACATAACACTATGTGGAATAGAGAGGTGGTTGTGGAGAAGACAAAAAGGAGGGAGATAGTCTCACATCAACTAGGCGTATCAACGGGCTATGAAGATTCCCATCAATAGATATCAATGTGAGTGAGTAGGGATTGCCATGCAATGGATGCACTAGAGCTAAATATGTATGAAAGCTCAACAAAAGAAACTAGTGGGTGTGCATCCAACTTGCTTGCTCATGAAGACCTAGGGCATTTGAGGAAGCCCGTCGTTGGAATATACAAGTCAAGTTCTATAATGGAAATTCCCACTAGTATATGAAAGTGACTAAATATGAGACTCTCTATCATGAAGAACATGGTGCTACTTTGGAGCACAACTGTGGAAAAGGATAGTAGCAATTGTCCCTTCTCTCTTTTCTCTCATTTTTTTGGAGGGGCTTTCTCTCCTTTTTTTATTTAGCCCCTCTCTATATTTTTTGGGCCATCTCTTTTTTATTGGCCTTTCCTCACATGGGACAATGCTTTAATAATGATGATCATCACACTTTTATTGATTTACAACTCGATATTACATCTCGATACTAGAACAAGTATGACTCTATATGAATGCCTCTGGCGGTGTACCGGGATATGCAATGAATCAAAAGTGACATGTAGGAAAAATTATGCATGGTGGATTTGCCACAAATACGATGTCAACTACTTGATCATGCATGGCAATATGACAATATGAAGCGTGTCATATGAACGAGACGGTGGAAAGTTGCATCGCAATATATATCAGAATGGCTATGGAAATGCCATGATAGGTAGGTATGGTGGCTGTTTTAAGGAAAAATATATGGTGGCTGTTTTGAGGAAGGATATATAGTGGGTCTATGGTACCGGCGAAAGTTGCGCGGTACAAGAGAGGCTAGCAATGGTGGAAGGGTGAGAGTGCGTAATATCCATGGACTCAACATTAGTCATAAGAACTCATATACTTATTGCAAAAATTTACGAGTCATCAAAACAAGGCAATCAACGCATGCTCCTAGGGGGGAGGTTGGTAGGAGTTAACCATCGCTCGCCCCCGACCTCCACACAAAGGATGACACTCTACAAATACCTCATGCTCTAACTTCGTCACATAGCAGTTCACCATACGTGCATGCTACGAGAATCACTAACTTTAACACAAGAATTTCTCAATTTCATAATAACTCCACTAGCATGACTCTAATATCACTATCCTCATGTCTCAAAACAATTATCAAGCATCCAACTTCTCATCATATTCAATGCACTTAGTGTGAAAGTTTTTACTACATTGATCTTGGATGCCTATCATGTGAAGGCTAGTTTTATAGCCAAAGCACATTACCATGATGTTTTAATAGACTCTCAAAAGGATATAAGTGAAGCATGAGAGATCAACAATTTATACAAAATATAATTACCACCATGCTCTAAAAGATACAAGTGAAGCGCTAGAGCAAAAACTATTCAACTCAAAAGATATGAGTGAAGCACATAGAGTGTTCTAACAATTCACATGCCATATTTAACTCTCTCAAAAAGGTGTGTCCAGCAAGGATAATTGTGGCAAGCTAACAAGCAAAGACTCAAATTATACAAGACGCTACAAGTAAAACACATATCATGTGGTGAATAAAAATATAGCTCCGAGTATAGTTACCGATAGATGAAGACGAAAGAGGGGATGCCTTCCCGGGGCATCCCCAAGATTAGGCTTTTGGTTGTCCTTGAATTTTACCTTGCGGTGCCTTGGGCATCCCCAAGCTTAGGATCTTGCCACTCTTTGTCCCATAGTCCATCAAAGCAATACTCAAAACTTGAAAACTTCACAACACAAAACTTAGACAAAAATATCGTGAGCTCCGTTAGTATAACAAAGCAAACCACTACTCAAAGGTACTGCAATGAATTCATTCTTTGTTTATATAGGTGTTAAACCTACTGTATTCCAACTTCTCTATGATTCATACTTCCCAATACTACTCATAGATGCATTGAAAAGAAAACAACACACGAAAAATAGAATCTATCAAAAATAGAACAGTCTGTAGTAATCTGTAGCTTTCGCATACTTCTATAACTCCAATTTTTTTGAAATAAATTGGTAAACGTGAGGAATTTGTCTACTAATCATCTGCAAAAAGAGTAAACTAAGTAGCACACTCCAGTAAAATCTGGTGACCATTCTAGCGAGCGCTAACGATTCTGTTTTTCACAGCAAGATCATATAAGCTTTACACAAGTCTTCCCAAAGTTTCTACTTGGCACAAACACTAATTAAAACACAAAACCACATCTAAACAGAAGCTAGATGCAATATTTATTCCTAAACAGAAGCAAAAACAAAAAATATATATATAATTGTGTTGCCTCTCAACAAGCGCTATCGTTTTACGCCCCTAGCTAGACACGATACATGGATAGATCTAGGTATTGCCATCTTTGGTTTTTACCTTTTTGGTGGTATCAAGTTCGAATCCGGGAGGTTCTTTACGTTTCCCTTCATATTCAGAAATCTTTAGATCTAACGAATCCAACCTCTTATTGCAAAGGGTAATCAACATATTCATGCGGTGGAGATTTCCACTAACATTCTTAAGAGGTTAAAGAGACTTTTCTAACATTTTTGTTACTTCGCTAATTTTCTCAAAAACTTGAGTCTGTTCCGGGGTAGAAGGTTGCCTGAATAACTCTGTCAAGGTATTATAAGAATCATGAGTATGACTCCCCAAGAATTTTCCTCCGGTAACGGTATCAAGAACAAGCCTATTCCAAGGAGTAATGCCAATATAAAAATTGCAAAGAAGCATAGAAGTGGAAAGCTTCCTAGTAGATATATTTTGAGCATTGCAAATTCTATACCAGACATCTTTTAAGTTTTCTTCCTCCCTTTGTTTAAAATTGAGAACCTCACTCTCGGGAGTATTGATAATGATAGGTGCGCCAGACATGATGACAAGCAAGCAAGCAACGCACGAGCAAACAAGAAGCAAGCGAACGATAAACAAACGACAAAAGAAGGGCGAATAAACGACAAGGGTGAAGTGGGGGAGAGGAAGACGAGAGGCAAATAAATGTAATGCGAAGGATAAGGGTTTGTGATAGGTACTTGGTATATGACTTTTGTGTAAGCCTCCCCGGCAATGGCGCTAGAAATACTTCTTGCTACTTCTCGAGCTTGCGTTGTATTCCCTCAAAGAGGAAAGGGTGATGTAGCACACTAGCGTAAGTATTTCCCTCAATTTTTGAGAACCAAGGTATCAATCCAATAGGAGACCACGCGCGAGTCCCTCGCACCTGCACAAATAAATAAGAACTTCGCAACCAACACGATAAGGGGTTGTCAATCCCTTTACGGTCACTTATGAAAGTGAGATTTGATAGAGATGATAGTTTGATATTTTTGGTATTTTTGGTTATAAGAACATAAAGTAAAAGCAAAAAGTAAAGTAGATTGTAGATTGATATGTTGAGAATAGACCCGGGGGCCATAGTGTTCTCGAGTGGCTTCTCTCATGATAGCGATATTCTACGGCGGGCAAACAAATTACCGTCGAGCAATTGATAGAAAAGAGAATAATTATGAGACTATCTAGGCATGATCATTATATATAGGCATCACGTCCGAGACAAGTAGACCGAAACGATTCTGTATCTACTACTATTACTCCACACATCGACCGCTATCCAGCATGCATCTAGAGTATTAAGTTCATAAGAACAGAGTAACGCCTTAAGCAAGATGACATGATGTAGAGGGATAAAATCAAACATAGTTATATAAATCCCATCTTTTTATCCTCGATGGCAACAATACAACACGTGCCTTGCTGCCCCTACTGTCACTGGGAAAGGACACCGCAAGATTGAACCCAAAGCCAAGCACTTCTCCCATTGCAAGAACTATAGATCTAGTAGGCCAAACCAAACCAATAATTTGAAGAGACTTGCAAGGATATTATAATCATACATAAAGAGTTCAGAAAAGAACCAAATATTTCTCAAACATAAGCTTGATCATAAACCCACAATTCATCGGATCTCGACAAACACATCGCAAAAAGAGATTACATCAAATACATCACCTCGAAGATCGAGGAGAACTTGGTATTGAGATCCAAAGAGAGAGAAGAAGCCATCTAGATACTAGCTATGGACCCGAAGGTCTATGGCAAACTACTCACAACTCATGGTGAGGCGATGATGATGATGTAGAAGCACTCTGTGGTAGATCCCCCCTCCGGCGGAGCTCCGGAGCAGGCCCCAAGATGGGATCTCACGGGAACAGAAGGTTGCGGCGGTGGAACTAGGGTTTTCTCTGTTGTTCTGATGGTTTGGGGGTACATAGGTATATATAGGAGGAAGGAGGGCACCGGGGGCCAGACGGGGTGCCCACGAGGCAGGGGGCGCGCCCTATAGGGGGGGAGGGGCGCCCCCACCCTCGTGGACGCCACGTCAGCCCTATTCCATGGTTCTCAAGTCTCCCGTGCGTATTTTGTTCCAAAAATATATCTCCAGAAGTTTCATCCCGTTTGGACTCCGTTTGATATTCCTTTTCTGTAAAACCTGGAAATAGGCAAAAAACAACAATCTGGACTGGGCCTTTGGGTTAGTAGGTTAGTCCCAAAAATAATATAAAAGTGTATAACAAAGCCCATTAAACATCCAAAACATTATAAATAATAGCATGGAACAATAAAAAATTATAGATACGTTGGAGACGTATAAGTCTCTTTACTCGTTTCATAATGCATAATCGCGCAACTAAATCATTAGTGACATTGCTTGCAAGGCTTCCTATGATGTGCATTAATGAGAGAGCCCGGAGATACCTCTCTGATACACGGAGTGACAAATTCTAATCTTGATCTATGCCAACCCAACAAACACTTTCGGAGATACCTGTAGAACATCTTTATAATCACCCAGTTACATTGTGACGTTTGATAGCACACAAGGTATTCCTCTGGTATCCATGAGTTGCATAATCTCATAGTCAGAGGAACATGTATTTGACATGAAGAAAGAAATAGTAATAAAACTGAACGATCAATATGCTAAGCTAACGGATGGGTCATGTACATCACATCATTTTCCTAATGATGTGATCCCGTTCATCAAGTGACAACACATGCCTATGGTTAGGAAACTTAACCATCTTTAATTAACGAGCTAGTCTAGTAGAGGCTTACTAGGGACTTGGTATTTTGTCTATGTATCCACATATGTATCAAGTTTCCGGTTAATACAATTCTAGCATGAACAATAAACATTTATCATGAAATAAGGAAATACTCCCTCCGTTCCTAAATATTTGTCTTTCTAACATTTCAAACAGACTACAACATACGGACGTATGTAGACATATTTTAGAGTGTAGATTCACTCATTTTGCTCCGTATGTAGTCACTCGTTGAAATCTCTAGAAAGACAAATATTTTGGAACGGAGGGAGTATAAAATTACAACTTTATTATTGCCTCTAGGGCATATTTCCTTCAGCTCTGACTCCACGATCACCGTTTTCACGGACTACACCTCTGAGTAGTCCACCTAGATAGTTTGGCGTTGATTTAGTGATGTAGTCTGATGCGTCCATTTTGCATCATGTTTTCTTACTGTTTTTTACAATGTTTTTATCCACAATAATGCTTTTTGGAGTAATTCTAATGCCTTTGCTCTCATAATTTGCAAGGTACACACCAAGAGGGAGAATTATGGCAGCTGTAAATGTGGACCTAAAAAGCTACGTCAGGCCACGTATTCTGCACAACTCCAAATGAGATGAAACTACACGAGGATTTTTTATGGAATATTTTAGAAATATTGGAGTCAATAAACACCAGAGGGGGCCACCAGGTGAGCACAACCCACCTGGGCGCGCCAGGACCCCCTGACTCGCCCTGGTGGGCTGTGGCCTCCTCGGCCCACCTCCGGTGCCCATCTTCTGGTATATAAGCGATGTTGATCTAGAAAAAAAATCAGAAAAATACTTTCGGGACGGAACGCCACCGTCTCGAGGCGGAACTTGTGCAGGAGCACTTTTGCCCTCCGGCGGAGCGATTCTGCCGGGGGAACTTCCCTCCCGGAGGGGGAAATCATCATCATCATCATCATCATCATCACCAAGTACTCTCCCATCTTGGCGAGGGCAATCTCCATCAACATCTTCAACAACACCATCTCATCTCAAAACCTAGTTCATCTTATGTATTCAATCTTGTTACCGGAACTATAGATTGTTGCTAGGGGGTGACTAGTAGTGTCGATTACATATTGTAGTTGATTAATATATGGTTTATTTGGTGGAAGATCATATGTTCAGATCCATTATGCATATTAATACCTCTCTGATCTTGAGCATGTTCATCACTTGTGAGTAGTTGTTCTTGAGGTCACGGGAGAAATCATGTTGCAAGTAATCATGTGAATTTGATATGAGTTTGATATTTTGATAATATGTCTGTTGTGATTCCCTTAGTGGTGTCATGTGAACGTCGACTACAACACACTTCACCATATTTGGACCTAAGGGAATGCATTGTGGAGTAATAAATAGATGGTGGGTTGCGAGAGTGACAGAAACTTAAACCCCAGTTTATGCACTATTCCGTAAGGGACCGATTGGATCCTAGAGTTTAATGCTATGGTTAGAATTTATTTTTAATAATTTTCTCGTAGTTGCGGATGCTTGCGGGAGGGTTAATTGAGGTTTGTTCAAGTAAGAACAACACCTAAGCACTGGTCCACTCACATATTAAATTATCAAAGTAGCAAACACAAATCAAACCAACATGATGAAAGTGACTAGATAAAATTCCCATGTACCCTCAAGAATGCTTTGCTTATTATAAGAGACCGTTTTGGCCAGTCCCTTGTCTCGAAAGGATTGGGCTACCTTGCTGCATAATTGTGAAAATTATCGTTTCTTGCTCGTTACAAATTACCTTTCTATCAAACTACTCGCTACTTACAATTTTAGCACTTGCAGACACTACCTTACCGAAAACTATACTTGTCATTTCCTTCTACTCCTCGTTGGGTTCGACACTCTTACCTATCAAAAATAGCTACAATTGGTCCCCTATACTTGTGGGTCATCAAGGCTATTTTCTGGCGCCATTGCCGGGGAGTGAAGCGCTTCTGGTAAGTGGAATTTGGTGAGGAAACATTTATATAGTGTGCTGAAATTTATTGTCAGTTGTCACTATGGAAAACAGTCCTTTGAGGGGTTTGTTCGGGGCATCTTCACCTCGTTCAGAACCACAATTAGCTACCTCTCAACATGCTGCACCTACTGAAAATATTGAATATGAAATCCCTTCAGGTATAATAGAACAACTGCTAGCTAATCCCTATGCAGGAGATGGAATCGAACATCCTGATATGCATTTGATATATGTAGAACAAATTTGTGTATTGTTTAAGCTTGCAGGTCTACCCAGGGATAAAGTTATGAGGAAGGTTTTTCCTTTATCTTTGACGGAAAAAGCATTAGCATGGTATAGGCTATGCGATGATATTGGATCTTGGAACTAGAATCGATTGAAAATGGAGTGCCACCAAAAAATTATCCTATGCATCTAGTTCATCGGGATCGGAATTATATATATAATTTTTGGCCTCGTGAAGGAGAAACTACCGCTCTAGCTTGGGGGAGGCTTAAGTCAATGTTATATTCATGCCCCAATCATAAGCTCTCAAGAGAAATTATTATTCATAACTTTTATGCTCGGCTTTCTCGTAATGATCAAACCATGCTGGATACTTCTTGTGCTGGTTCTTTTATGAAGAAAACTATTGAATTCCGGTGGGATCTTTTGGAAAGAATTAAACACAACTTTGAAGTTTGGGAACTCGATGAAGGTAAAGAGTCAGGTATAAAACTTAAGTATCATTGTGTTAAATCTTTTATCGATACTGAAGCTTTTCAAAAGTTTAGCACTAAATATGGACTTGACTCTAAGATAGTAGCCTCCTTTTGTGTATCTTTCGCTGCTCATGTTGATCTACCTAAAGAGATGTGGTTTAAATATCACCCACCTATTAAAGAAGAAATTAAGGAACCGGTACCAGTCAAAGAAGAGACTATACTTTATAATGTTGATCCAGTAGTTCCTTCTGCTTATATTGAGAAACCACCTTTTCCCGCTAGGATAAAGGAGCTTGCTAAAGTTTCAACTGTGGTTAACAAAAGTTATATTAGAACACCTAAACTAGATGAGCAAATTAAAGTAGTTCCTAATATTGCTATGGTAAAGGATCTCTTGGAAGAAAATGTAGATGGGCATGTTATTTGCTTTATTGAAGAGGCTGCTAGAAATGCCAAACATGATGAAAGGGACAAACATAGACCCGTTCTGGGCATGACTATTATTTCAGTTAAAATAGGAGATCATTGCTATCATGGTTTATGTGACATAGGTGCTAGTGTGAGTGCTATTCCCTACTCTTTATACCAAGAAATTATGAATGACATAGCACCTGCAGAAATAGAAAATATTTATGTCACTATTAAGCTTGTGAATAGAGATACTATATCACCAATTGGGATTGTTAGAGATGTTGAGGTCTTGTGCGGGAAAATAAAATACCCTACTGATTTTCTTGTTCTTGGTTCCCCACAAGATGATTTTTGTCCCATTATCTTTGGCAGACCTTTCTTGAACACTGTTAATGCTCAAATAGATTGCCACAAGCAAACTATCGGTGTTAGTTTTGGTGATGAATCTCATGAGTTTAATTTTTTCCAAGTTTAGTAGGAAACTTCATGAAAAAGAATTGCCTAGTAAGGATGAAATTATTGGTCTTACTTCTATTGATGTGCCTCCTACTGATCCTTTAGAGCAATATTTACTAGACCATGAAAATGATTTACATATGCATGAAAGAAATGAAATAGATAAAAAATTCTTTGAACAACGCCCCCTACTTAAACACAATTTGCCTATCGAAACTCTTGGAGGCCCACCTCCACCTAAAGGTGATCCTGTGTTTGAATTAAAACAACTGCCAGACACTTTGAAATATGCTTATCTTGATGAAAAGAAAATATATCTTGTAATTATCAGTGCTAACCTTTCAGAACATGAAGAAGAAACATTATTGAAAGTTCTAAGGAAGCACCGAGCTGCTATCGGATATACTCTTGATGATTTAAAGGGCATTAGTCCCACTCTATGTCAGCATAAAATTAATATGGAACCTGATGCTAAACCAGTTGTTGATCACCAACGTCGGTTAAATCCGAAGATGAAAGAAGTGGTAAGAACTGAAATATTAAAACTTCTGGAAGCAGGTATAATATATCCCATAGCTGATAGTAGATGGGCAAGTCCTGTTCATTATGTCCCTAAGAAAGGAGGTATAATTGTAGTTCCTAATGATAAGAATGAACTTATTCCACAAAGAATTGTTACATGCTATAGAATGGTAATTGATTTCAGAAAATTAAATAAAGCTACTAGAAAAAGATCATTACCCTTTGCCTTTTATTGATCAAATGCTTGAAAGATTATCTAAGCACACACACTTTTGCTTCCTTGATGGAGATTCTGGCTTTTCACAAATACCTGTTTCTCAACCTGATCAAGAAAAGACCACTTTTACTTGTCCGTTTAGAACTTATGCTCATAGACGTGTGCCTTTTGGTTTATGTAATGCACCTGCTACCTTCCAAAGATGCATGGTGGCTATATTCGCTAACTTTTGTGAAAAGATTGTTGAGGTTTTCATGGATGGCTTTTCTGTATATGGGACGTCTTTTGATGATTGTTTAAGAAATCTTGAGCGAGTTTTGCAGAGATGTGAACAAAAAAAATCTTGTCTTGAATTGGGAGAAGTGCCACTTTATGGTTAATGAAGGCATTGTTTTGGGTCATAAAATTTCTGAAAGAGGTATTGAAGTGGACCAAGCTAAGGTTGATGCAATTGAGAAAATGCCATGTCCTAAGGACATCAAATGTATTCGTAGTTTCCTAGGTCTGCTGGTTTCTAGAGGAGATTTATCAAAGACTTTTCTAAAATTTCTAGGCCCCTTACTATTCTCTTGCAAAAGGATATTCCTTTCTAGACCCCGAGACCGATGCGCCAGGTGTCAGCCAGTTATTGGTCGTCGTTGCCATGTCATCTGCTTGCGTGTTGCATCTTTGCCTTGTCATCATGTGCATTGCATCATCATGTTTTCAAAACATGCATCCGTCCAAGTCCGCCCATCCTCTCCGTTGTCCGTTCTGAGCCCAGACACACTCGCACGCGCCCGCAGCACCTCCGAATATTTATTTTATGAGTGGCCGGAAAATGTTCTCGGAATGGGATGAAACTTGGCGTGTGGTCTTGTTATAGCATAGGTAGACCGCCTATCAAATTTCATCGCATTCGGAGCTTGTTTGATAGCCCAACGGTTAACCGTGTTAACCGAGGGAAACCTTTTCTCTTTTGGCCCATCACCCCTCCACAACAGCCCACTAGCCCATCCCAACCACCTCCATGCTCTCGGTCGTTGGATCGTGATCGCGTGGCCGAAAAGCACACCTCATTTGGACTCTCCTAGCTCCATCTATCTATAAATTATCCATCCCCGTCCAAATTCGCGGTTGAACCCTAACCCCTCTCCCTCTCGCGCCGCCGGACATGTCCACCCGCGCCTGACATGTCCAGCCGGACACGTCCCCGCAGCCAATCAGAGGCTGCCATGTCATCGCGCCGCCTCCCGAGCCACTCCCGTGCCGCCATCTGTCCTCCCCCGCGCCCACTTCGCCGCCGGCCCGCGGGGCCCGAAGCGGGCCCGTGCGAGCCCGGTTGCCGCTGCCGCAGGCCCACGTCCACGCGCATCCCGCTCCTCTGTGTCCCTCGTCTCCTCGCCACAGAGCTCGCCGCCTCCACCACTGCAGCACGCCGCCGGCAGCTTCCCGATGCCGGTCGCTCACTGGAGCGCATCGCCACAGCTCCCGCTCGCCCCGCCTCCTCGACGCTCTGCCGCTGCGCCGCCTAGGCCGACCTCCACCTAGCCTCGACCTCGCCGGCAAACACCTCGCGTCTCCTCCCGTCGCCGAAGCTCTCCGGCGGCCGGATGCCCCGACCCAGCTAGCCCAGCTCGTCCCCGCCGTCCTACGCATCGCCCGCCGCCGTCGCACTCGGATCCGGCGAGATCCGAGCCGGATCCGCCTCCTCCAGGCCGTCCCGCGACCCCGTCGGCCGTCACCTTCGTCGCCGTCCATCCCACTGGTTTCCAGCGCCTAGACCGGCCCGGTTCAGCCGGTCCACCTCGAGCCGCCTGGACCGCCGGGTTTTTCCTCTTGTCAGCCCAGCCGGCCCACAGGCCCAAAGTGAGCACCTCCTTCTATCCTCCACCCGTGCGTCGTGTAACTACTTAGTGCTCGCTCAGTTAGTTTTCTACATTTTAACCAAGTCCTTAGAAATAAAAATCATAACATGTTGCATTCTTGTGGGGTTGATAATTTTTCGCACATAGATCCAAATTGAGCATGTGATATGTCAAAATGTTCGTCTCGTGATGCTCTTCATATTGTTGTACTGTGGCATGCTTGTTTGAGTTCATCTTGATGCCCTAATCATCGTTGCAAAAGTGCTATATGCTATAAACTGATGTTAATTGTTATTTTGTTGCATGCTTGTGGTGATGATATCTTTTTTGCATGTTGGTCCAAATGGAGTGTATGATATGTCAAAATGTTCATTGTGAAGTGCTCTACATGATGGTTGCTGTAGCATTCATGTTAGGTGCCATATTGCCATGTTTATCTCGGTTGCAAAAGTACATGTGGCTGTTAAGTGCTGAAACTTGTTATGAGATGCTGATTTGTCATTTTTGTATCTTTATGTGTGATTTTTGTTTGAGCTACATGTCTATATGTTTTAGAAGCACAATCATGCCATCTTTGCTGTGGTGCAATCCACTTTTCATGATATGCCTTGTGGTGACTGCAACAAGCTTGCAAAGTGACCTACTCGTTGTTGTTGTTTTCTATGACGTGAAAAACTGCAAAGTCTGAAACTGTTATAACATGATGCCATGTTTGCTTGATGCCCCACTCAAATCCATGCATGTTTTAGTACATCAAATGATCATGTCTTGTTGTCCATGTTATGCTCTATCCATCCATGTCCTTGTTTGCCATTCTAGCCTGCTGTAGCTTGTTTATTTCTTGCTCTCAAGTTGCTATAAAATGTTTCTGTCAGCCTTTTATCATCAAGTTCAGTTTTGCCATGTGAATTGCTAGTGATCTATGCATCCTATGACCATTTTCTTGCCATGAGTAGCTTCATAAACATGTCTTCTTGCTGTTGGTATGATTCACTTGCCATGTTATGTTCTGAGATGAGTTGCACAAGCTTGCAAACATGCCTACTTGTCGTTGCTGCTGCCATGTGTAGTTTATTTTCACTAAGTCTGGGAATCCGTAATCTTTTGCAATATTGCCATGATGTTTTGAGCATGTTCTAGTGCTATTTTGTAGTAGCTCTTTGGTCATGCTTGTAGTGCTGGACATGTACATGCTTGCCATGCCCTTTTTTTTCATGAAGTGTTATTGTATCATGTTGTTTTGATGTCAACTAAGTGCCATGTTGCTGTTTTTGGACAGCTTGTTGTTATATCTTGTTTCGTGTGTATGTGTTGAACCGTTGCTCCGTTTTGAGCGTGTCCTATATGAAACTTGTGTGTTTTTGTATGTACATGCTTAATAACATGTTGAATACCTGTTTGGAGTGTGTTTGCTTGATGTTTGGGTGTCTTTTGCATCGATGACATGTTTGTCTTGTTTTGCTCATATCTTCTAGGCCGTAGCTCCGAATTAAACAAACTTTATATGTAACTTGACTAGAATTTCGAGTAGATCATCATGGTGCATGTTAAACTGCTGTTTAACAACTTTAACTTAAGGTTTGTTCAGATCTGGACCAATATCAGAATGTGCATATGAGGACTTACCAGAATTGTTATATGTTGTCTCCGGCCTCATTTAAACATGCCTTGTTGTGATGTTCTTGTGTGCTTCATCCCTTGCCATGTTTTCCATCATATAGACTTGTCTTGCATCATACCTGGTTGAGCTTTATGTCGTGTTCTTGTGTGGTGTGTTTACCGTGTTGCTTGCTTCTTCTCGTTAGTGTTTGTTTCGTTGCGATCGTGATGATTCGTTCGTCTACACTTGGTTCGCCTTTGTGGCTTCTTCTTCGTCTTCTTCATGGACTCGTTCTTCTTCCCTGCGAGATCTCAGGCAAGATGACCATCACCTTGGATACCTTTACTATCATTGCCATGCTAGTTGTCTCGATGCTGTCACTATATGTCACGTTACCTATCTATTGTTAGCCTCTCTCCTTGTTGCCATGAAACCTCTAACCTTTGACACCATCCCAGCAGATCGTTGTTTGGCTATGTTACCCGCTCGCTCAGCCCCTCTTATAGCGTTGCTAGTTGCATGTGAAGATGAAGATTGCTCCATGTCGGAACTTGTTGTTGGAGTATCACAATATATCTATTATTATAATTTAACACACCTATATACTTGGAAATGGGTGGAAGGCTTGGCCTTTTGCTCGGTGTTTTGTTCCACTCATGCCACCTTAGGAGTCGATAAACCGGCGTTATGTTCCTTGATTTTGCGTTCCTAACGCGGTTGGGTATAATGGGACCCCTTGACAGTTCATCTTTGAATAAAACTCCTCCAGCAAGGCCCAACATTGGTTTTAATTTGCAACATAATAATAACTTAATTAAGTAATTAATTTGCATAGGGGGTCGCGTCCCCGAGGATTCTTTTCTACATAACAGGGGGGCTAGTGCTGATGGTGTTGATCCCAAACGAGCAGACTGCGGGGCCGCCATGGGGAAACTCGAGGTATCTGGTATTACCCGTAGGCTGACCTATCCGGACATGGCCTGAGACGAGATACGCACGGCTACTATCAGGGTGTCGGCACGCCGGGAGGTCTTGCTGGACTTGTTTTACCATTGTCGAAATGTCTTGTGCACCGGGATTCTAAGTCTGATCGGGCTGTCCCTAAGATAAGGGGTAATATTATCATTATATCTGCTGATTGTGAGAGCTTGTGATGGGCTAAGTTGGGACACCCATGCAGGGTTATGATCTTTCGAAAGCCGTGTCCGCGGTTATGTGGCAGATTGGAATTTGTTAATGTCCGGTTGTAGAAAACTTGACAGAGGATCCGAGATAAAACACACGAACCGCGTCAGTAACCATGACCGTCTCTTTTCACTTTGAGAAGAGAACATGGTGGGGTTATGTTTGACTCGTAGGTGGTTCAGGATCTTTAGCGATCATTACTAGTTTGCAACCGTTTGCGTAGATGCTCATATTATTCTTGTACTCGTAAGTTAGCCACCATACATATGGTTAGCCACTGCTGCAACCTCACAACTTAACCTCTCCTTACCCTTTAAGCTTTGCTAGTCTTGATTCCCATGGTTATGGGATTGCTGAGTCCTCGTGGCTCACAGATACTACAACAACAGTTGCAGGTGCAGGTTTCCGATGGCTTGACGTGAGAGCGTTGTACTTGTGTTGGAGTTCTTTCTTCTTCTGCTTCGTTAGTCTTGCGTTAGGTTCCGGGTCGGCAGCCTGGGATAGCAGATGGATGTCGTTGTGTTTTTCATGTTTGCATCCGTAGTCGGATGTCTTGTATTGATGCTGTTGTATTCATGTGACTTGTATGAATTGTTGTATCCCCATGTATTTATGTAATGGTATGATGTAATGATATCCATCTTGCTAAGCGCCCGCAATGAGGTTGTGCCCCAATCACGAGTGTGTCATGTGATCGGGATAGAATCGCATCTTGGGCCTGACAGCCATAATCGCAAACGGGGGGTGTAAAAAACCCGTCAAAAGAGGTGCAAAAAGTTTGCAATGGATGATGCATCAAACACGGTTCAGATTTTGGTTGCGTGTGCGATGAGGGGCATACGGTTCACTCCAATTGACTTTTTGCGATGAGGAGGAACATAAGAAACGGGTTGCCAGATTAAGGCGTGTGCGATGTACACCATATGGTTCAGTTGGATGAACTGTTTGTGATTAAGCAACACAAAAGAAACGTTCAGCCAGATCAAGGTGTGTGTGATATACAGGAATGCTGTTCACTCGGATGAACTGTTTGCGTTGAGAGATGAGAACAGAAATGGTTCAACTTAACCATATGTGTGTGATACGCGACAAAGATGTCTGAAATCGGAAACGTGTGTGAAGACCTAGAACAACACAGACGATCACTTCTAACAAGCCGTGTGTGTTGCGAGAAAACGATTGCTGGTATACAATTGTGAGTTATTGATGAAAACATCACCGACGGGTTCCATTGTTTAGTCCATGCGCGATGTGATTTTCTTTATCCGCACAACATCTGCGCTCTGTCTACAGAGCATCAACATATATACTTCAAAAGACAGCATTGCATAACCAAATTAAGCATACAATTGCACAAGTGACTACACACATAACATTTCCACACACCAAAGTAAGCAATTACATGCATACTAAAGTAGGAGAAACGAGGATCTAATCATCTACTTATTGTAGTGATGACGCTTGCCATTGCCCTGCTTCTGGCTGGATCCCTGGCTGTTTTGGGGAAGGAGGCACTTCCTCATGTCAACGATCCGCCTATACATGTCGTAGCTCCTGTACGCCTCCTTGGCCACGTACACGATGTGAGCTTCGTCTAGTTTCTCAATCCCGGCCGAGTGCCAGGCACGCTTGTCCTTGTTGCACGAATCCTTCATGTCTCTGTAGTAGGGGTCGATGATGGCCTCGGCGAGGTGAACCAGTGAGTCCTTCTCATGCTCCTTGATGCCCCAGATCTTGTATTGGCCCTGGATGTTGACAAGATTCTGGCAGGCGATGCCCGAATTCTCGAGCGCCTTTACATCGTTGGTGATGTCCATCGTAGCGGACATGTAGTGGGGCCTGTTGACAAACCTGGCGAAACCCTCGCAAGGCCTTGTGGCCATGCAGTAGTGGTAGACGAGGACGTGGTGGCGCACGCACATCTGGGCGACGACGTCCTTGGGACGAGACCTGGCACAAGCGCAGGTGTATTCGAGGTCGAACCCGGCCACCTTGTACTTCTCCTCAGCAAGCAACTACTCCATGATGTGGATGGAGTGCTCCACCCAGACCGGGTCATTGGTGTACACCACCGAGAGGTCCATGAACCTTCTATGGGTGTCCACCACGACACGCATGGTGAACTACTGCTCGTCGTCGGCAGTCGCTTGGAGCGCCATTGGAGCCGCGTAGGATACCCTCTAAGATTTTATCGTGGTGGGTGTGCTTCTTGAAATGGTGGGGTGCGATCAAAAGGTTGGCCGCTGTAATAAATGGGGGTCGGCCGGCCTGTAATCATCACGTGTTGTCACGACGTTCATAGCGGAGGATTCTAGTGCACGCTAGACAACACCCCACCGCACACGTGGGCTCGAAGAGGCGCCAAATGTATCGTCGATGAGCTAGTTCCTGTGCTACCGCGCAGTTTATCGAGCAAAGTTCCCGCCCGTCTAGTTTGGCCAAGCGTCGGCTAGAAGTGGAAGAAACCAACTATGTGTAATAATGTCGAAGATCGCAGTCGAGTTAGCTATCCAGATCGTGTGCTATGAGATCGACAAGGTAAACAGATTCGAGAATGGTTAATAAAATCTAAGACCATTGCATATTAAGGTCAAAATAGTGCTACCAATATACGAGTCTCCTATGATGCCATTTCACCGATTGTACCACAAAAGCTCGATATATTACAAGGTTCAAATTCCAGAGTTATATGGCTCAAATTCGAAGATTACAAGGTTCAAACTGATATTATAAATGAAATTCAGCTCATCAGCTACAAATGCTCGCGCTGATCTGCTGAACATGGATATCACAGAGGTTCAAACTTATATTACCACTTCTTAGTCTGGTTTCGAAACCTCACAATTTTTGCAAAGGGGTCAGCCACTGAGAAGTCATGTATGGGGTTGACACGATGACTTCCGATTACTCTGTCATTTGAAGTTCCAAAATGAAATTCAACATTTTTGGAGCCTATTCCATTCTGCCGCAGGCGCCGGCACTGATCAACAAACCATTCATTTTTGTGAAATAAATGTAGGGAAAACCTCATTTCCTTCAGCACCCTTGCTCTGAGAACAAAGAACCTGGCGAATATAATCTCCGGTAAGGTCCCTCGGTAGGAGTTTAAATAATTTATAAGAGATGCAGATCTAGGCATTCGACGTGATTGTTATATTCTATCACATTATCCACCACCAGGCCTAATCTTATCTGCAAAAGAAGAAAACGTGTTAGTGCCTATTTGGTTTGCAGGATTTGTAAAATGCACTAACATGCCATCTTTGATCTGACATGATTAACATGGGCAGATGAATCCAAAGGAGAAATGCTTATTGATTGTAACCATATGGATCAAGCAAACAATATGAGGGGGGTGGAACATGTATGTACTGAAATCCTCCAAAAGAATCCTTCAGAAATCGTAGTACATTGTCATTGTAAACTTGGAAAAAGGTGTCACAAATTGAACTCCCTTATGGTTAACATTTAACAGGAAAGGAACATCACCTCGATATATAGCTTCTCGAGGCACGGAAAGCATCTCAAGAAACTGACAACTTGCTCCAGGTCGGGCCCGATAGATTCTAGTGCCAAGACCCTCACTGTGCGCAGTTTTGGGGTCAAGCTTGTCAGAATCATTTTCTGAATGACAGATGAACAAACAACTTCAAAATTAGAAATAATGTTAATTTGTAGAAGGAGAGGTAGAAGGCGGCTGTTTTACCTGAACGGGTGTGGATCCAATAACAAGTTCGGAGTATTTGTCAGACGAGTAGCCCACCACTGTCGATTTCGGCGCAGAAATGGCATTGATTCTTGTTGGACCTTCTTGATAAACTACAAGTAATCTCTCAAGTGCAGGTGTGTCCTGGATGACCATACCGTGGTACACATCTTGTGATGTCTTCCTGCCGCACTAGCAGCACACATAAATAGTCCGGAGAGTCATGTAGGTGATGTGGAAGGTACTAAACCCATTGATCGCCTGAAGACGAAGGTACTCGAGTGCAGTACAGCCACTGAGCAGGCACTCCATGTCACCCTTTGAGAGGCATATGGCGACGAGCTCGAGGTGCTTCAGTCGAGGTGCTTCAGTCGTGGTAGGATAAGAGCAGGTGCGTCATTAAGGGGCGGGAAATGGCAGTTCCTGAACTTGGCAACGCGCAGCGTGGGCGTGAGGCGGAGTGCAAATGTTGGCAGCGACCGCATATGCCCATCATCAAAAGTGAGCTCCTCGAGCTGATCTAGGGCGGGGGATCCGAACCAGTCATCAAGCTTGGCTCGGTCCTTGCCGTTGGAACGGAACTTTCCCATTCTAAGGCCTTTGGTTGGGCCAAGGTGACTGTCGATTTTCTTGGAGAACACATCCAAGCTTTTGCGATAGCCATGGCAGAGCTCGTGGGTGTCGATGAGGTCGAGAGGGCTGGAGTTCCATAGGGGACGCCACCGCTGGGAAAGGAGGGTTATCCGCACCCAATATTTGATTGGGAGGAGGGATATGATGACTCTCAACATATCATCGGGGAGGCTGCTGATTAAGTCTAGGCCTACTGGAGTCGCTTGCGGTTCTAGCTCGCCCCGCCTCCGCTTGTTGGCAGCCCCATTCTCCACCTCCAGAGTCTCCTTGTCAGCGGCGCTTTCTGATAGAAATGGAAGTACATAGAATATTTAGTTAAAACATGGCAATAGAAAAGTTTATTGGTAACTAGAAGTTATTAGGTAGGAATATAGTAAGAAAAGGGAATAACAATTGGTTGCTCAAATACTACACAATTCATTTGACATTGCTGGGTAAGTCAATATATGCAGATAGTTGAAAGGAAAACTTACTTCGAACAAAGTCTGGACGCATGATTTTGTCGGGGAAGTTAGCATATATCTCATGACCAGACCCTTTCATGTGCAGTGCAATTTTAGTGCCAGCTTTCAATACATAAAACTTTGCAATTACATTCCAAAAGCCTGTGCCAAAATAGGAGTCACCACATTCATCAAGTCTTACAGTAGCAACGATTGTAAATCCATGGTTTGTGTGCAGTATGACATCCGTGGAGCCTTGATCTATGTAAAGGGGAATATTGTGCACTACATAATCTGTTGCATAACGACGGATGTTCTGCAGAAAATGGTAGGATTGTTAAAGAAAATATGGTAACATGCAAATATGGTCCCAAATTGAAAGAACTATACATCAGTTGAAATCAAAGGACAAAAATCTATAATTAAACAGATATGATAAAAATGATGTCATGGAAAAATGATAGTAATCGAAAGAACAATACATCATTAATTTGCCTAATATAGAAAGAACCAGGGGGAAATACCCTTTGACGTATATTGTGCATGTGGCACCATTTATACAAATGTAGCAATATTCGGAATATGTTCAGGAAAGTAGGCCATGCCAACCGATTTAGGGTGAGATTGAACATACCGCACGCTGTCGATGGAGACGACACCTATGGGATCACTGGAATCCCTTCTACGGTTGGCGGGCGCGAGATTGTGCAAAGAGTGGGTCTAAGAGTCAGTACAAGGATCGTTTACCCAGGTTCGGGCCGCGAGCGTGCGTAATACCCTAGTCCTGCTTTGGTGTGTATTCGAGTGTTCTTGAGTTCTTGAATTAGCTACGGTGCATGTCTAGCCCAAAATATCCGAATCCTTCTCAAGTATGCCTCGGGCCTCCTTTTATAGTCAAAAGGGGCTGCCACAGTGGCACACAGGAGGTGGAAAGGTATACAGTGCACAGGCTTATCTCACGCCATTACGGGACAAGACGCAATAAATGCGCTACTAAGGTGTCCACTCGCTTTATCAGGGACGGAAACGAGGCCCATCCCGTCCGGTTGCGACGCGCATCCAGGCCAGCGAGGCAGGCAGCTGAGATGCGTGGTGGTAGGGTCTTCACGAAGATCTGCATGCCACCACGCAGGTGCTTGACTAGCTGGACTAGGAACCACACACTGCCACATGGGTACCTGCCTGGGCTAGTGGGTCGGCCGCCGAGCTGGGGCTACGATGGGGCGGCAAGGGCTTGCCGCGATCTTGCGTCTGTTCTCGGCAAGGGTCTAGCCGGGGCCTCTGTGAGCGTCCTCGGCAAGAGGCTTGCCGGGGCTTCTGTGAACGTCCTCAGCAAGAGGCTTGCTGGGGCTTCGGGGTGTCTTCGGCGAGGAGCCTTGTCAGGGCCTCTTGGGCATCCTCGGCAAGGAGCCTTTTGATCGCCTTGTCTTCTGGTTCTTATCTTAGGAGTCTTAGACCCTTGTCTTAACAAAGATCTGCATTCCATCACGTAGGCGCTTCCCGAGCCTTAGTTCCAACATTGTTAATGATGCTGGAGCTCCTAGGCTCAAGGGTGGCTGCAACGGAGGCGTTGAGTGAGTTGCCCCGGCAAGGGTTTTTGCCCGGGGAAGCATGTCTTCTTTCTTGGCCTTCTTCTGCCACCGTCTTGGCGTTGCTCTGGTAGCCTTCTGTCTCTACCTTCCCTCCTCTTCCTTGTTATGTGTGGTAGCACGCGTGGCTCTGACTGCCCGTGCACAAGTAAGGGGTACAAAGGAGAGCCTCTACTTTTGTACGCCGATAGGAGCCCCCGGGCCTGGGACATACATAAGCGCAACGCGTTTGTTGGGCTACGCCCAGAACAGTGTGCAGGGAGTGTGGTTGGATCCTTTTTACTGCAGTAACTCCTCCGGTGGTTGCGCTTCCCCATGATCCGTGCATGACGTGGGGATTTTGCGTGGGTTGATCGTAGCATGCTTGCGTCATCTCGTGGTTCCAAAATAGTAAGGAGACGGTTTGCGTTCTCTTCATGAAAAACAGAGGAAGTCGCGGGGGCGCGGATCATTCACTAAGTGGACTTGGGTCGCCCCACGATCACGGGGTGCGAAAACGGTCGTACCACGTGCCATCTGAACCCCAATCTGCCCGCCACGTGCCCCTCATGCATCGGGGAGGGCAGGCAGCGGACACACAGGCTGTGGGCTTTAATGCCGGGGCGGGGGGG
>LR738715.1:588358612-588370720 GCA_902687465.1 Secale cereale
CGTTGATTGGAGCAGCGGGTCGGTCTCATTTTCTTGTGCCTCCGGTGCTTGGACTGGTTGATTCGGGCAGTCACCCTTCTGTAAAGAGGGGGGAGAGGGACGGTGCTACCCCCTCTCCACTCATCCTCTTCCAGTTCGATTCCTTCCCTTCCCAAGTTATGCCGAGAGGGCGTGGCCGTGGCCGCGCCCCTGCGGAGGCGACCAGGTTGTCTTCTCGTCAAAGGGCAGTGGCGGTCAAAGAAGAGCCGGATGCCCAAGACGAGGGCCATGCTGGAGGTAGAGGCGCCGGCCGGGGTCGTGGTCGGCGAGGCGGTCGAGGTCGGGGGATACCCGCTCCATCATCATCTCCGTCTCCATCTCTTCTGCCGTCTCCTCTTGCCTCCCCACGCGGCCATGTCGGGGACACAGCGCTGGAGTTCATCTTGCAGCTGCGCGAGCCGCCGCGCAGTCGCCTCCGTCTTCCTGAAGCATACGCGAGGGTGTTGGAGGTCGACCAGCCGTCGAGGTTGAGGCTTCACATGGAGGGGTGTTGTAATGGCGCCATGTGGGTGAACACCAAGTTCCCCTCTCTTCATGTAATGCTCCTCCGCCGGGGGTGGAAGACCTTCACACGTGCCCACTGCTTGATGAAGGGGCACGTCCTCTGCTTCAGGTTAGCGGAGAGCGATCTGCTCTCCATTATGATCTTCGGGCGCTCAGGACACAGGCTACGGTGATGTGCGGAGAGCTCGACCGATGACGAAAACTCCTCCCCGAGCGATAGTGATGGGGAGGACATTGACATCAACGATGAGGGCAGCGGGCGAGAGGATGACGGGTCGGACTAGGCCTCGGACACGCCGTCCCTAGGAGATGCCAGCAACACCATCATCTACATCGCCAACCCTTCGAACATCTCGGGGTCGCCTCCTTGGGCGGCCGGCGTTGGGAGGCTGGAGAAGACAAAGAATGTGGGCGACGGCCGTCATGTCGGAGTACGTGGGCATCAACTCATGCGTTGGCGGCCCGCTGCCCCATCTTTCGGCTCTTCTCCCAGCGCCATCATCACCAGCCTTCTTCGGGACAGCCAATGGGATGTTCTCTTGGTGCTTTCTGCTGCTCGCGCTTCGCTTAGGCGCTCCCTTTGCCCTTTGCCATCTTGTTCCATTTCCTGAGGAGAGGGACAAGAAAGGGATTACGGGCATCTTATCTCTTTTTAGTTTTTAAGCCTATGGGCCTTTGTAAGATTTAAATCTTGTAACCCCCTCGCTCATGTATGCATTTCATACGAAATGTACTAGTTTACAACGTATTAATGGAGTGAAGGGTGTTTGCTGGGTTTCTTTTGTGCGCGGGCAGGAGCCACACCAAGGGACGGATCCTTGTTATCATAAGATAAACATCATACCCCGGCAAAAAGTAGGAGCAGAGTAGGATTAGGCCCTTCGTTTGCTCCTTTTCCATCACACTACTATCGAGTTCCGGTCCAAAACAAAGTTTGTTGGACACAAGGAAAAAGGGAGCATGACGGCATAAGAGCGAACGAAGTCTCGTACATTCAAGTTTCATACGGAAGTAAGCAGCGGGGGATGAAATACTTATCTGGTCTTGTAGCCCCCGGCAACCTTGTCTTGCCGTGGCCTGACCCTTGGATCTGCAGCCCCCGGCAACCTTGGTTTTGCCAGGGTCGGAGCCTCGGCCCGTCCTCTTTCTTCCAAACAGCATAGCAGAAATGTCCACGCATCCTGTGAATAAGAGGATGGAAAGGAAACAGAGAGACGCATACTCGACCTCTATGCTAGGGGTTAGCCACCGCCAAGCACTATCAACCCTAACAGAGAAAGAGACTCAACCTAGCATGCATGCTAATACTTAGGGCGCTAGCGCTTCATTTATTTATGCTCAGGGTTTGCGCCTGGCTCTGTACGAAGGGTTACATGCGTTGCCGGCAAGGCTTGTACAAAAGGGTGGCTTGCCCGGAAGCCCGACAACCGTGCCATATGGGTAAAATTTGCGAAGATGTTCGATGTTCCAGGAGTTGCTCACTGGAATACCATCTTCGGTCTCCAGGAGGACTGCGCCAGGCTTGGTGTCTCGTATTACTCGATAAGGGCCTTCCCACTTTCGTGTCAGCTTGTTGGAATTCTTGGCCGACTGAACGCGCCGAAGAACAAGGTCGCCTTCCTCAAAGCTTCGGGCATGAACCTTGCGGCTATGATAGCGGCGCAAGGCTTGCTGGTAGCGCGCTGCTCGCACAACCGCTCGAAGACAATCTTCCTCAACGAGGGTTGCGTTATCTTGCCGCAACTTCTCTTGCTCAAGCTCATCATAAGCGAGCACTCGGGGTGACCCGTATGTGAGTTCTATGGGGAGAACTGCTTCCGCCCCGTAAACGAGGAAGAAAGGTGTCTGGCCGATGGCTCGAGTTGGTGTCGTTCTGATTGACCAAAGAACCGCCGACAATTCATTAATCCAGCGCCTTCCGCACTTGTGCAGCCTGTCAAAAGTCCTTGTCCAAAGGCCTCGCAGTACTTCAACGTTTGCCCTCTCCGCCTGGCCATTGCTTCGAGGATGCGCAATAGAAGCAAAACAGACCTTGCTGCCGAGGTCTTGAATATACTACATGAATGTACGGCTTGTGAACTGCGTGCCGTTGTCGGTGATGGCTCTGTTTGGTATCCCAAATCGGCAGACTAGGCCCTTAAAGAACTTGACGGCTGATTGTGCTGTCACCTTTCTCGCTGCTTCCACCTCTGGCCACTTTGTGAACTTGTTGATTGCAACGTACAAGTACTCAAAGCCCCCGACAGCATGGTGAAAGGGGCCCAGTATGTTGAGCCCCCATACCGAGAATGGCTAGGAAAGAGGGATTGTTTGGAGAGCTTGAGCAGGTTGATGAAGCTTCTTTGAATGTAACTGACACGCTTCACACTTGGTTACTAGTGCTGTTGCATCCTGGAGGGAAGTGGGCCAGAAGGAACCTTGCCGGAATGCCTTGCCGGGAAGGGCCCTTGACCCTATGTGGGAACCACATATGCCTCCGCGTATCTCTGCCAACAGCTCCAGTCCTTCCTCCCGGGGAATGCACTTCAAATTCACCCCGTTCGGCCTTTTTCTGTACAAGACGTCATCGACGAACTGGTACATGGCAGACCGACAGGCTACTTTCTCCGCTTCCTCCTGCTCCTCACGAAGCTCCCCGTTTTGGAGAAATTGGACGGTATGCTGTGCCCATGCCGGAGCCAGAGACTCGACGGCAAGGACTAAAGACATCTCCTCTGCCATAGGAGCAATTGTCTCCACGGTTAGATGGAGTACTCCTCTCACTAAGCCTGCCGCCTCTAACTTCTTGGTTTCCTCTCTGATGAACTATTGTCGTTCCAGAACTTGCTTCCTGACCCTCTGCTTGACGGGCCACGCATGAGGGAAGACATCAAGATGGTGCTCAATCACCTCCCTGGGAACGCTGGGGATGTCGGATGCTTGCCATGCAAACACGTCGACATTCGCCCGCAGGAAAGTGACGAGCGCGTCTTCCTATTTGCTATCGAGGGCAGAGCTTGTGGTGAAAGCCCCTACCATACCATCCCCCTTGACGGACACCTTCTTGGTTTCCGGTGGTGCAACTCTGGATTTCTTGCTCTTGCCGGTGGAGCTCTCTGGCACGTGCTCGACGGGAGCACTGCACTTCAAAGAGGAGCGCTTGCCGGAGTGGGTGCGAGAGGTCCTACTGGTCTTCTTCCCTCCCGGGGCTTCAGCGGTAGGAGCAAGTGCTTTGGCAGCAGTTGTTGCAACTGCTTCCAGGTAAAGCCGAGCAGCGCAGATCAGCGCTTCCTTCTTGTCAGAGGGGACGGTGATGATGGACATCGGCCAAGGCATCTTCAGTGTGTTGTAGGCGTAATGTGATGCTGCATTGAACTTGGCTAACGCTGGGCGGCCAAGGATCCCATTGTAACGCAAGGGGATCTCGGCAACATAAAAAACAACTCTCTCCGCCATGTAGTTCAGTTCGCCTCCAAATGTCACGGGTAGTGTGACTTTACCCTTGGGCTGACTCCTTACTAGGTTGACCCCTTGAAACATGCCCGTCTCCTTGAGGTGTCCATCAGGAATTTGCAGCCTTTTGATCACAACAGGCGAGATCAAGTTTAGACCGGCCCCGCCATCAACCAGCATTTTCGTCACCTTGAGGTTGCGTATTGTTGGTGAAACTAACAATGGCAAACACCCGACCGCAGTTGTGCGATCAGGGTGATCCTCGGTGTCAAAGATGATAGGAGTGCTGGACCACTTCAGCGGCTTCTGGGCATCGAACGTTGGTTCCGCTGTTGTGATCTCACGTGCCCACTGCTTGAGCTGGCGGTGAGAGGTGTGCAGGGAGGCACCACCGTTGACGCACATGGCCTCCGTAGCTTTTTGAAACTCTTGCTCGCCGGACTCGTCCTCCTTATCACGATCATCATCTTCTCGCTTCTTGTCGCGGCCCCGAGCGGGCCTTTCTTGTTGGTTATCTTTGCCGTGGCGTCCAGGCTGTCCGCCACGTTTCTTGCCGGATCCCTCAGCACCATCCTGGCCCTTCTCCTTGTCCCGCCTTTCATATTCGCCTTTTTGCTTCTCTGCAAGCTACTCGACTTGTCGGAAGTCCTGGAGGTCATGGCCCTTGGTGCGGTGGATCTTACAGTATTGCTTGTCGGAGCTTCCTGGCTTGTTGGCAGCCGCCAAGGCCCGACAGGCGACACACCCGGCAATTTCCTTGCCGGGGTCGTCTGCCTTGGTTTTCTTGGCAGCGCCGGCGTCATCGGATCCCTCGACGGCAAGCACAGCCTTGCCCTTGCGTTTCCTGTTGCAGCGTCGACCCTTCTTCGCCGGAGCGACGACATCTTCGTCTGAGGAATCGGTTTCTACACCGACGTCTTCGCTGGGGTACTTCCTTCCCTCTTCAGCCCGAGCACATCTGTTGGTCAGAACATAGAGTTCGGCCACATCCTTGACCTTATTCATCGCCAGCTCCTCACGCATCTTGCGGTTGCGCACATTCTGATGGAAAGCGCTGATGATGGCAGCGGGGTGAACATTTGGGATGTTGTATTGCACTCGACTGAATCTCTGTATGTACTTGCGCAGGCTTTCACCTTCTCTCTGGGGGATGACATGCAAATCGCTTGCCTGGCCATGAGCCTGGTGGCCTCCCGTAAAGGCGCCAACAAACTCATCGCACAAATTCGACCAGGAAGAAATAGAATCTACTGGCAAGTGCATTAACCATGACATGACATTGGGTTTAAGCGCCAACGGGAAGTAATTGGCAAGCACCTTGTCGTCACGTGCTCCGGCAGCCTGCATCGCGATGGTGTAGATGCTGAGGAACTCTGACGGGTGAGTCTTGCCATTGTATTTCTCGCCAACATCAGGCTTGAATGTGCGGTGAGTGGGCCACTGGAACAACCGTAACTCGTGGGAAAAGACTGGACAGCCTACCTCGTAAGGTAAGGGTCCAGAGCCTCCCGGTGTTGGGCGGTCCGTAGTGGGCCCTGCCCTCCTATCTGACTGGTGGCATGCCTCACGCTGGCGCTCGATAGTAGTTCAAGCGTCTTTGTGGGCACGCTCCCGAAGAACTTGGCGCTGATCGTGGTGGTTCCGCGGGTCGGACGACGCTATGGATATGTTATCACAAGCGTTGTCCCGATGGACCGGTGCTCGTGGTAGCTAGAGAGGAGGAGGAGAATGCACCGTGGCTGCGGCGCCTCTGGTCCTTCCACCACTGGCGTGCGGTGGCTTGACAGAGCATCGGCCTGAGGGCCCCGGTGGTCGCGGCTCGTCTTTGTTGGCAACAGCGACGAGGCTCCGGATGGTAGCTCTCCACTCGTCGAGCTTCTCCACGGCAGGAGGGAAGTCGAGGAGCAACTTCTCGCGCGCCAAGGCCTCTGCCGGCGTGGGTGGCGGCGAAAGCTACATGGACCGTGACGCGCTCCGACTTCTAACCATGTTAGAAGGAGCTCTATCACGGCCCTGCAGTTGTACGCCATTTTTGTTAGCGCCTCGGTGAGCATGTTGATCTTCTACATCCCGCGACTGATGCGTAGGGCTCTTTCCACGGCGGCGCCCGGGGTCCTCGACGTCGCGACGCTGCTCATCGGGCACGGCCTGGGAGGAGCGCGTCGTGGGCACCGCCGTGGGCGTCTTGGAAGTCGCCGCGCCGCCCGTACGCGATACGACGCCGCTCTTGGAGGGGCCCGCGCCGGCTGTGGAGGGCCCGTCTCCGCCCTTGGACTTGGTGGCGTGTGGCTCGTCGTCTCGTGCACGAACGACGCCGCTTGCCAGGCTTCGACTGCTGGAGTGATGCAGGTGTTCGTGGGTCGCGCCTCGGCTTCCATCCGCGACCACCCCGTCGTGAGCTCGTGCCGGCACGGGCCATTCGGCTCCAGACGAACCGATTTCCGTGATCGTCTTCTTCTTGGGAGCCATAGCGATGAAGAACTGATAAACTAACTACTAGACCGGATTTTCACAACTGCACCCCCTACCTGGCGCGCCAAAGACGTCGGTGGAGACGACACCTATGGGATCACTGGAGTCCCTTCTATGGTTGGCGGGCGTGAGGTTGTGCAAAGGGAGGGTCTAAGAGTCAGTACAAGGATCGTTTACCCAGGTACAGGCCGCGCGAATGCGTAATACCCTAGTCCTGCTTTAGTGTGTATTCGAGTGTTCTTGAGTTCTTGAACTAGCTACGGTGCATGTCTAGCCCAAAAGATCTGAATCCTTCTCCATTATGCCTCGGGCCTCCTTTTATAGTCAAAAGGGGCTGCCATAGTGGCACACAGGAGGTGGAAAGGTATACAGTGCACAGGCTTATCTCACGCCATTATGGGACAAGACGCATTAAATGCACTACTAAGGTGTCCACTCACTTTATCGAGGACGGAAATGAGGCCCGTCCCATCCGCGGCCACTCCGTCTGGTTGCGACGTGCGTCGAGGCCAGTGGGGCAGGCAGCTGAGATGGCGGGGTGGTAGGGTCTTCACGAAGATCTGCATGCTACCATGCAGGTGCTTGACTAGCTGGACTAGGAACCACTTACTGCCACATGGGTACCTGCCTGGGCTAGTGGGTCGGCCACTGAGCTAGGGCGACGATGGGGCGGCAAGGGCTTGCCGCGATCTTGCGTCTATTCCCGGCAGGGGTCTTGCGGGGGCCGTCTCTGAGTGTCCTCGGCAAGAGGCTTCTCGAGGCTTCTGTGAACGTCCTCGGCAAGAGGCTTGCCGGTGCTTCGGAGTGTCTTCGGCGAGGAGCCTTGTCGGGGCCTCGTGGGCATCCTCGGCAAGGAGCCTTGTCTTCTGGAACTTATCTTAGGAGTCTTAGACCCTTGTCTTTACAAAGATCAGCATGCCATCACGTAGGCGCTTCCCGAGCCTTAGTTCCAACATTGTTGATGATGCTGGAGCTCCTAGGCTCAAGGGTGGCTGCAACGGAGGCGTTGAGTGAGTTGCCCCGGCAAGGGTTCTTGCCGGGGGAAGCCTGTCTTCTTGCTTGGCCTTCTTGTGCCACCTTCTTGGCGTTGCTCTGGTAGCCTTGTGTCTCTGGCTTTCCTCCTCTGCCTTGTTATGTGTGGCCGCAGGTGTGGCTCTGACTGCCCATGCATAAGTAAGGGGTACAAAAGAGAGCCCCTACTTTTGTACACCGACATGTGTGACCTCAAGTTATCTGATACGATGAGTTGGAATCTCTGGCGGCGATCGCAAAGTCCTGAAGTGTTGGCACACTGTACATTCTATGAAAGAAAGAAAACCCTCAAATAAGCTAGAATAAAAATGTATTCACGGCGATTTCCGTCGGGTGATTAAAGGTGGCAGATGAACTGGGATAAGAGATGAGATAATATCTCGTTAAATTAGTTACCTTGTCGTCCATGAGAAAGAACCCTCAGTACGGAAGATTCCCCAACTGAGCGGAGCTGAGTCGACCGCGAGCAGTGTCGAGAAAGTCGATTGTGATAGGCGGCGGCAAGGGGAAGTGGCACAATGCGGTGGGCTTTGCTGGCAGCCTATCGGTGGCGGCAGGCATCGAGCTAACTGTTTACCGCCACGATAGGCGGTGCCATGGCATAGACGTGTATGAGCTTGTGCAGGTCTGAATGGGGAACGTACCAGAGGGGCCGAGGGGGTGGCGGGCGGGGTGAGGGTTTTCTTTTTTTCTTTTTTGAATTGGGTGGTGAGGGTTTTCTATCCCACAAAGAATTTTAGGGGCGACGGTTTGCTAGAGCGAACCGTGTGTGATTGATGCAGCAGGCAAAATGAAAGTCATTGCACACGGATATTTAACATACTCAGACATAGATAATAAGCGTATACGTACATAAGCATAGTTCAACCATAAGTACATAGTTCAACCGTCATTAAGCATACTCAAGTGTACATAGTTCGATCCATCCCACATCTCATCTCACATGTGGCCGGCACGATCCGTAATCTTCTCCAGATACTCGGCGTACGCACAGTGCGCCACCCTGCGAGAATACTTCTACTTGAAGGAGTCGGCGGCCCGTCCTATTGCATGCACCAGAACACTTAGATACGCGTCATGAAGCTTGTGGTTGCAAAATGGGCATCCATAGCCGCTATTCCAGGTCCTAATACGCCTATTATGCATTCCCGCATAAAGCTCCCTCAGGATTCGCCTCTTGTACCTCCTCTGGGTATCTTCATCCTCGTTGTCCACATCATCAGACATCACCTATACAAATAGTAAAACAAATTTGGCATCAAATCACTGATTACATGCCGTGAAGTAGGATTAGGAATTTATGGCTATTTATTTATACATACCCAGAGATTATGGTTCGATTTTTAAGCACAATCGTCTATGTACAGACCAATCTTGAAGAAAATAATGGCACAAACATATGTAGGTCATTCAAAATCAATTGTCAAGTCCTGGCTAGGAATTATTAGCACGAACACTAACCCTAGTCGGATTACTAGCAGAAATCATTTGCACAGATGAAACAAGTAATCACTTATCACCAGTACCATTCAAACAATCAATACACTACACGGATCTAACGAAACTTACTCAGATTTCATGGATTGGGAGAACATAACCACATGATTTCTATTCCAAAAAGGGGGAGGCAGGAGTAACTAGAGAAACCCTATGATCTATTTTACACATAAATGGTATAGATGACTAACCAGCAGTCCGTCGTCGTCGGAGTCATCGCCGGAGTGGTCATCGGAGTCGGTGTGGAACTCCGCCTCTGGCTGTGGAAGCTCGATACCGTCGACGACGTCGGGGTGCAACGATAACTCGTCGGCATTGACGTCAACCTCTTTCTCCATCTCCATGCCGTGCTCCGGTGCTTTAGCAGCCCCGGCGTCACCACTCCCTCCGACGGGCGCTTCGGCGGGATCCTCTGACGGCTTTGAGGATTGAGAGTGGCGTCGAGGATGCAAGCGGAGAGAAAGGATTGTGTGTGCGTAGCGAGGATGGGGGTGTGGCCGCTCGGGCGCACCATTAATATGGAGTAGTGGGAGTTGTGGGAGAGAAGTGGGCGGCGGTTAAACCGATGGCTCGCCTACCGGTGAGCCTGCGCACCGGACTGCTGGCATGCCTACCAAAGTTTCACACAACTACTCGCACGCCTCCCAATGACACTGCGCGGCGAGCACGCCTCCGTCAATTCACACACCTTCACGCACGCCTACCCGTCTGCCTGCGCGGTGGACTGCTCGCATGCGTCCCGTCAACTCATGCCTGCTCGCACGCCACACGGGTCACGCGGCCGCACACATACTGTTTTTCTATTTCGATGATTAATGCTGTCGCTTTATTGCTTAACCGAAGCATGGCACGTATCCATTGTTCGTATAACGCTCACGGTTCGAATAAATAATCCATTTGGGATATTGTTTCCCAATTATTAATAATCTCCCGTCTATAATTAGATAAAGATTACATCAAAACTGGTCTCAAATTTGACAAAATAAAGTACAATGCCACCTTGTATTGGTGTCCATATGACAACACGACAAGTGTCATGAACTTCAAATAATAGTTGGATGTACTAGAATTAAAAAATCAAGATTCTCAATGTTTGAAATTTGTTGCACGGGCAGTAAACATGCACCCAGTGAGACACATGTGTTTTTGCTTTCCATTTAGGTGCACTATCACATGTGCATGTAGCTCAAATTTGATTTTTGCACATTATACCCATAGAAAATCAATCAATCAATGTACTAAAACATCTTAATGATCTCTATGATTTTTTTGAAATTAAAATGCCCCTCCTTTGGTAACATGTATGTTCACCGCAGGATAATTAATTTAACATGCATCGTAGTTGCGGTGGATTCGCGGTGTGTGTGTGTGTGGGTATGTGCGTCTGGGGGTGGCGGGTGGCTCGTTGTACACTACGAGTTGTGAGCCACCGTGTGGGTTGGCTATTTTGTTAGGTAGGCCGGTGCCACATCAGAGTCATGAAATCATTATTTAAAACATTACACAACCCTTTCATACATAAATGTTTTTGCCACATACAGTCGATGGTTGTCCTACACGACACTCGATACTCGCGTGTGACGCTTTTTGTGGGCCCACGAGGTTGTCGTCCATTACTTTAACGAATAGCCGACAATGAGGTTAATTTGACCAGCAAGGTAGAATCTTTTTTGTTTGTGTTATGGTGGTATATAGTACGCGTCGAAGAGGTGGGAGAGGACTAGCATATATACTATACGTACGCATCCGTGAACAAGTACACCTCACTCAGTGTCGGGACTTTTTGGTTACCGAGGCACATGCCACATCAAAATTGTGAAATTGGTTATTCAAACATCACACAACACCTTTTTCGGCCACATGCATATCCTAGCTAGGACACACACGTGTGACGCTTCCATCTGTGGGCCCACGAGGCCATCGTCGATGCATGCATGCATCACTTTCACCTACATCGAGAGAGGTTAATTAATTTCACCATCGATGAGGATTCTTTTGGGTTGTACATATATTACAGCAGGAGCATATAGTATGCGGTGAAGAGGGGGGAAGGGGACCATCATATGTAGTACGCTTGATATGATCCTCAGTTTGTGTGGGTGCATGGTTTATGGTTTCTTAGGCATGTGGCACATCAAAGTTGTGCATTTTGGATATTCAACATATATATGTTTGACCCACATGCAAAGCGGTGGTGGCTGTCCTCTCGCACCCACTTAAGCAGTTATCAGCGATATCGATGCTTTCCATCTGTGGGCCCACTTGGTCCATCACTACTTTTTGCCTGACAACAAGGGAGGTTAATTTGACTTAGGAGGGGATTATTATTTTTGCTCTGGGATGGCATGCATGATACAATTTGAGCACACACACACATGCATGTGTACGCATGAATCCCTCCCATCGAATCGAAGTGGCTAGTACAACGACACATCATGAACCGATCTCACTCTGTGCGGGGAGCTAGTGTATGATTTTTGACACACGCACCACATCAATGTTGTGTATTCAAACATGCATGCACACATCACCTCCATACATATGCATGTGTGGTTGCCTTCGATCGATACACTCCCTCGCATAGCTACCGGCAACAAGCCTATATATTTGTGGGCCCGTGTGGACATCCATGATCACCTTGACCAACAACAAGATAGGTTACCATGGCTGATTCTTCATTTGGTTCATGTTATCGTAGTATAGGTCATGGTGAGATTTAGACCTAATTAAGTTTGAGCGCATATACTATGCATGCATGCATGAATCCCCGTCGTTGGCTTGAAATGTGGTGTGACATACATATGCATCATCAACCTAACCCTCACTTAGTGTAGGGATTTCTAGTTTGAAATCATGGTGCCACATCAAAGTTGTTCCATTGTTACTCAAAAGCACACCTCTCCATACATATGTTTGGGCCACACACATGCAGTGGTTGTCTTCGGGGACTAGCTACTTGCGTGATTATTGGCGAGCTAGCCCATTTCCTAGGTCGCATGGACGACCATCACTTTGACCAACAACAATAGAGAGGTTGTACAACCAAGGTGGGTTATTCTTGGTCGATTTTATGATCCATCTTGGTGAGATATATGCCTCTTTGGCCCGCCAACTGAAAGTGTGTGTGTGTGT
>LR738715.1:588371620-588412709 GCA_902687465.1 Secale cereale
TACACACGGTTGTTATCTTTGGACCGTGTGTGATGTTTCTTGTTCCCAATCCCGCCTGCACCCCTAGAAAATATCTGCCCGCCTCAAGGGTTTTTCTGTTTCATAACACACAGTTGTTATCTCCGGACCGTGTGCGATGCACTATCATCAAAATTTTCAATAGCCCGGCATTTCACTCCCATGTTTGAACCCCGCGTAGTAAAAATTTCAGTACCCGCATCATTTCCTCAAACACCCCGCCCCCCTCCACACACACACACACACACCAAAACCTTTTCGGGCGTGCGCGCGCACACACACACACCATCCCTCGCTCGAAACCCTAGCAAGGTCCCCACCGCCGCAGCCGCCGCAAGGCCTCCATTGTCAACATCTGCCGGTTTGCCCGTGCAGCTTACCCACCGATCTCCATACCCACGCCGCCCTGAGTTTCTTAGATGACGCCTGCCAAACGCCCCAGTTCCCATAGATCCCCATCCCCATCCCCCACTCCAGAGCGTTGCAGCCTAAGCCCGACTACGCTTCCCGTGGAGCTCGAGGAGCGACTGGCCCAAAAGAGGTGTATAGCGGTCTCTTCGCCCGACGTCGCCGAGGAAGCTGACAACTATTACTGGCGGCAGACATTCAAGCAGCGGACTAGAGTATGCGGGCATGTCTCGGCCGCCGGCTACGCCATCGAGGTCATCGACAGCGGCGGCTTGAGGCAGGCTGTGTCACAGGTTAAGTGGCCCACCCCCAACCCCTCGGGTTCAACCGCCGTCGATCTCATCCATGGCCCCGCCGTTGATCTGCTCTGGCTCGCTGTCAACAATTTGCCATTCTACATTGCCATCGAGCCCCTTTTGTCATTTCTGGAGGACACGTTCTGTGACGCTGGCTTGGGATCCACAGCTTCCAAGTCAGACCTCATCGACAGCGACCACAAGGAGGGCACCTCTCTGGCTCTTCCAAGGCGAAAGAGCCCATCTTCTCTTCCAAGGGGAAAGCGTCCATTTGCGATATCAGGGAGGGCACCCTACAGCCGTGCTCTTCCAAGGGAAAGGAGCCCATCTGCGACAACATGGAGCGCATCCTGGGTCCGTGCTATTCTCACGGGAACGAGCCCATCTGTGAAAAGTGAGGAAACCCATGATTTGTTTTGCCGTGCCTCTTCACAGGGGGAAACCCATGATTTGTTTTGTCGAGTCCCTTTTGTAGTCTAGTGAGAATATGTCCATTTTTAATTGCTATATCTGGTTGTTTGCAGTATGCCTTGTTTATTTCAGTTGTTCACAATGTGATGCTCTATATGTGCAATTATTTACTGTGCAGTACATTTCATCAATCCAGTTTTAAACATACCGATAGGAATGCATATATTTGCTTGCTGTTAAGCCTGTTATAGCTAGCATATGCCTCTTTTAAAGTTTTTTGATTGTTTGGTTGTTTGTAGTTAGCATATGTACAATTTCAAATGCTATCTTTGGTTGTTCGTTGTATGCCTTGTTTATTCCAGTTATTCACAACGTGATGTTCCATATGTGCAAGTATGAACTGTGCAATTCAATTTCATCAGTACCAGTTTCGACAATACCACTATGAATGACTACATTTGGTTGCTGCATCTTTTAGTTAACACGCCTTTCCATTTTTATTTAACCATAACCAGTGTACTTAGACCGGCACAATACCAATTTGAATGACTATGTTTGCTCGTTGTTAAATGTTAGGCCTGTTGCAGTTAGCACACCTTTCCACTTGTTTTGCTTTACTAGCGTGCTTAACCTGCACACTGAAGCTATCTTTTGTAGATTATTTTGTCTGCAATGTATAATTTTGATTGATGTTTAGCCTGTTGTGCTTAACATGCTTCTCGATGGTATGTAAGAACTCTGTAGCCTTCTTTTTACTGCCCATAATGAGTTGTGTTAGATGACAATGTCTGGATCTTTTTCCTTTGAAGTGGTTGCCAAAGCAGTTTACTCAAGATTACCTCTCGAACTAAAAGATTGGTGGGCATGCAAAGGTTAAAGTATTTTTACCAGAACACGATGATTACCTAGATGTTTTCTTGAAGACCGTGAAGGATGGGCGGTCGGCCATCACAATGGGTTGAACTAGAGTCGTGCGTGCCTTCTGCATGGACGAGGGCACAATATGGGCATTCCGCTTCACCTTGTTCAGTAACCAAAATATATTTGGCCTCTTTCTTTACCGTCTTTAATAGTACAAATATACAACTGTGGTTCATCATTCCTTAGTTGGTTCTTATGTAATTCTTGAACATATGTACCTATGAATCGAATAATGCATTGGTTGTTTGAACCTGATGGATATGAATAAAGTTGTAGCATACATTCAAATTCAAATCCAAATTCGGTACAATTTGGAAAACATCAACTAAATTACGGTGAATTTACGCTCTCCGGGCTATTATGGCACACTTGGTTGGTAAAACACAAACGTTTGTGATATGTACCATAATCCGAGACGGTTCACAGAGAGGAAACGTGTGCAAGCATGCACACAGTTGCCGTTTGCAAAGCCTGTGCGACGTCAGACAATATCACAAACGGTGCGGGCAAACTAAACGTTTGTGTTAGTTGCCTTATCGTACACGATTCGCAACCATTCACTGTTTCTGATGAAGTATGCATCGTAAACGTTGCACCACAGAATAGCGTGTGCCATAATTGTCGTGTATGACGATGTTACAACGGTCCGACGTTTCGTAATCATGTCCGACACTTCTATGATGATTAGCTAATCTTCTTAACGGTGAACTGTTTGTGATGGGCCGTGCATCATACACGTTCTATAATAGGGAAACATTTGTGATGGACCGCACATCATAAACGTAGCACCCCAGAATACCGACTGTGATGGCAATGCGAGCAGAAATGAGTAGGAGTACTGTAGGGGCCCTATTCCCGACGGTTTATGGGTCGTGTTGGAAGGACCCTCCTATCGCCCACACTCACTTGGCGATGGTTCCAAATGCCGTCGCGGAAAGGGGTTTAAAAACGTTTGTATAGCACCGACGCGTACCAGTGCTAGTAAAACTCTAGACATTGCTCAAAGAAATTATGTTACAACTGAAAAAGAATTCTTAGCAGTGGTGTTTGCTTTTGATAAATTTAGACCTTATATTGTTGACTCTAAAGTAACTATTCACACAGACCATGCTTCTATTAAATATCTTATGGAAAAGAAAGATGCTAAGCCTAGACTTATTCGTTGGGTCCTCTTATTGCAAGAATTGGATTTACATATCATTGATAGAAAAGGAGCTGAGAACCCCGTAGCTGGTAACTTGTCCAGGCTTGAAAATGTGCTTGATGACCCACTACCTATTGATCATCGTTTTCCTGATGAGCAGTTAGCTGCAATAAATGTTTCTCATAGTGCACCTTGGTATGCTGATTATGCTAATTACATTGTTGCTAAATATTTGCTACCTAGCTTTACATACCAACAAAAGAAAAAAAAATCTTCTATGATTTAAGACATTACTTTTGGGATGACCCACATCTTTACAAAGGAGTAGATGGTATTATTAGACGTTGTGTGCCTGAGCATGAACAGGGACAAATCCTACGGAAATGTCACTCCAAGGCTTATGGAGGGCATCATGCTGGAGATAGAACCGCTCACAAGGTATTGCAATCTGGATTTTATTGGCCTACTCTCTTCAAGGATGCACGTAAGTTTGTCTCATCTTGTGATGAATGCCAAAGAATAGGTAATATCGGTAAGCGTCAAGAAATGCCTACGAATTATTCACTTGTTGTTGAACCATGTGATGTTTGGGGGTTTGACTACGTGGGACCTTTTCCTTCCTCTAATGGTTATACACATATTTTGGTTGTTGTTGATTATGTTACTAAATGGGTAGAAGCTATTCCAACTAGTAGTGCTGATCACAACACCTCTATTAAAATGCTTAAGGAAGTTATGTTCCCAAGGTTTGGAGTCCCTAGATATTTAATGACTGGTGGTGGTTCACACTTTATTCATGGTGTTTTCTATCAAATGCTTGCTAAGTATGATGTTAACCAAAGAATTGCATCACCCTATCATCCTCAATCTAGTGGTCAAGTTGAACTTAGCAACAGAGAAATAAAATTAATTTTGCAAAAGATTGTTAATAGGTCCAGGAAGAATTGGTCTAAGAAGTTAGATGATGCACTTTGGGCTTATAGAACAGCCTATAAAAATCCTATGGGTATGTCTCCTTATAAAATGGTCTATGGAAAAGCTTGTCATTCGTCTCTTGAGTTAGAACACAAAGCATATTGGGCGGTTAAAGAACTCAACTATGATTTCAAACTTGCTGGTGAAAAGAGGTTATTTGATATTAGCTCATTAGATGAATGGATAACCCAAGCTTATGAAAATGCAAAGTTATTCAAAGAAAAAGTTAAAAGATGGCATGAAAAAGAATTCAAAAATGTGAGTTTAAAGTCGGACAATATGTTCTTTTGTACAACTATCATTTCAGATTTTTTGCAAGGAAGCTCCTCTCAAAATGGAAAGACCCATATGTCATCGAGGAGGTTTACCGGTCTGGTGCCATCAAAATAAATAATTTCGAAGGTACTAACCCTAAGGTAGTCAATGAGAAACGAATAAAGCATTATATCTCAGGTATGCCAATTAATGTTGAAAGTAATATTATCCAAACTTTGACACCGGAAGAGCGCATAAAAGAGTCCTTCCGGAACACTCCGGAATCGTTAAAATAAGGAAGTACATGATACGGTAACTAAAGGGACTCCGAAAAATCTGCAAAAATATTTTCTGTCAGTTTTGAAATATTTTAAAATTTTGGAAATAAAGAAACTTCTAGGAAGCGTCCCCTAGTGAGCAAAATACACCAGGCCGCGCCAGGCATGCCTGGAGCGCCCAGGTGGGTTGTGCCCACCTTGGGCATCTTCTGGACTCCGTTTTTCTTCTGTATACTTGTCCTGCAAGATAAAAAATCTATATATACTCCCCGAACCTGTTGACCACCGTATCGTAGAGAAATCTTCTGTTTTCTCTTCTTGTTGTTTTCAGCAAGATCTATCAAGCCCGTCATCATGTCTTCCTCCTCCTCAAATCCAATGGTACAAGATGCTTGGCTTATGAAGATCAAGCTGAAGAAGGAAGAACTCGTAGAGGCTGCAAATGGAGACAAAGACAAGAAGGTTGTCGGTGAGCATGCAACACCAACATAAGAGGAAGAAGAAGATATTCTAAAACCCTATTATGCTCTTCTTACCCCTACTAAAATTTCAGCCTTTCGGATTATCGAAACGGTTTGTGGACAGAATAAATATCTCACTCGCGAAAATATTCTGTATCAAGAGCATATCACCTATCTCCGGAGCGGCATCCGTCGGTTGGAGAATCTGTTGATCCTCAAGGATAGGATCGTTACTTCATCACCTTCACCTTCTTCATCAGCAAAAGAGAATTGAGTATCGGGTATGGGCACTCCCCTTGGCTTCCGCCAAGCTTGGGGGAGGTGCCCCGGTATCGTATCATCCCACTATCTTTTTGCTTTTACTTATTTTAGTTCAATCTTTTCGCTTTAAATGAAATAAGTTTAGTTAAATCCTTTCTTTTCGAGAGTTTTCTTAGTGATCTATCATTGTCACCATGTGCAAGTTATATAATAAAGTTTAGATTGAATTTTTTGCTTTCTTTACTTTCATGCTGCAAATAAAGAAAAGAAATAAAGGAAAGAAATAAATCAATAAAATCATATACTAATCCTATTTTAGGTGATAGCACCACATAAGGAAAAGTATAAGTAGAGAATTTTGTTAGAGATTGACAAACATAGCATTGGACAATGATGCAACTCATGAAAGAATTAATAAGGGAAGAGAAGATTCACATATAAATATACTATCCTAGAAATCTATTGTGATTGTGAGCCCCCATCAAAATATTATATGGCAAAATTGTTGACGTTGGACAAGGAAGACAAATTAATGATTTATGTTTGTTCATATTCACATAGAAGTCATATTGACATAGATCCTTTAACATGTGGTGCTTGCCCGATATATTTTCTAGCCAAAAATTCCACACTAAGTAGAGATACTACTTGTGCATCCAAAAACCTGTAAACCCAAACCATTTTCGAGAGTCCACCATACCTACTCATGGATTTGGTAAGATCCTTCAAGTAAGTTGTCATCGGTGCAAAAAGGCAATAAAATTGCTTCTAAATATGTGAGATCATTTAGTGTAAGAGAAAACTGAGTGTTGTACGAACTTGGATGACAAAGAATAAAAGTGACAGGCTGCTTAATAAAGGTTTTGATCTTAAGGGGCGATAAAAAGTGACGTTCTTTTGCACTAAGGGATTGAGCATGCAAACAAATAAGCGCATGGCAACCTCTGCTTCCCTCTGTGAAGGGCCTATCTTTTACTTTTATGCAAATAGTCAAAGTTTTCCCTCCTTCCTCTTCTATTTTTTATCCATTGGCAAGCATCATGTGGTGAGGAAAGATCTAGACACATATGTCTAATTGAACATGGGTTACATGAGTTATTATTATTGACATCACCCTTGAGGTGAGTATGTTGGTAGGCAAAACTATAAGCCCCTATCTTTCTATGTGTCCGGTTGAAATGTTTTGCTCATGTGTATGCGGGGAGTATTAGCAATCATAGAAGACTATATGACGGTTGAGTATGTGGACTTGCCTAAAGGCTCCGATACGTGACCCTTCCTGAAAAGATGATGAATTGTAGTTGCAAAAGTTGACTGAAACATAGTTTGTTGGTTTCCAATAGAGTTTATGCTTCATACTTCGATTATGTGATGAACTGTTACTTATTCATGTGATGTATATATTGCAAGTTCCATGATAGAAGCCCTATGTTTAATTCTATTGATGTTATTAATAATCAACATAATGCTTCCATGTCTGTATTTTGTTTTTATCGACTCCTCTCTCTCAAAGCATGGGGACATGTTTTCGATTTTGGTTTTCGCTTGACGACAAGCGAGCTCTAAGCTTGGGGAAGTTGATATGTCAATTTTGCATCATGTTTTCAAACTGTTATTTACAATGTTTTTATCCACAACAATTCTTTTTGGAGTAATTCTAATGCCTTTTCTCTCATAATTTGCAAGGTACACACCAAGAGGGAGAATTCTGGCAGCTGGAAATCTGGAACTAAAAAAGCTACGTTAGGCCACCTATTCTGCACAACTCGAAATGAGCAGAAACTACACGAGGATTTTTTATGGAATATTTGAGAAATATTGAAGTAAATAAACACCAAAGGGGGCGACCAGGTGGGCACAACCCACCTAGGCGTGCCAGGCCCCCCTGGTGCGCCCTGATGTGTTGTGGCCTCGTCGGCTCACCTCTAGTGCCCATCTTCTGGTATATAAGTGATGTTGACCTAGAAAAAAATCAGAAAGATACTTTCGGGATGGAACGCCGCCGTCTCGAGGCATAACTTGGGCAGGAGCACTTTTGCCCTCCGGCAGAGCGATTTCGCCGAGGGAACTTCCCTCCCGGAGGGGGAAATCATCGTCATCATCATCACCAACTACTCTCCCATCTTGGGGAGGGAAATATCCATCAACATCTTTAACACCACCATCTCATCTCAACCCCTAGTTTATCTCTTGTATTCAATCTTGTTACCGGAACTATAGATTGTTGCTAGGGATGACTAGTAGTGTTGATTACATCTTGTAGTTGATTACTATATGGTTTAATTTGTCGAAGATCATATGTTCAGATCAATTATGCCTATTAATACCCCTCTGATCTTGAGCATGTTCATCACTAGTAGTTACCTTTGTTCTTGAGGTCACAAGAGAAATCACGTTGCAAGTAATCATGTGAATTTGATATGAGTTCGATATTTTGATAATATGTATGTTGTGATTCCCTTAGTGTTGTCATGTGAACGTCGACTACGTGACACTTCACCATATTTGGGCCTAATGGAATGCATTGTGGAATAGTAAATAGATGGTGGGTTGCGAGAGTAATGGAAACTTAAACCCCAGTTTCTGCACTATTCCGTAAGGGACCGATTGGATCCTAGAGTTTAATGATATGGTCAGAATTTATTCTTAATACTTTTCTTGTAGTTGCAGATGCTTGCAGGAGGGTTAATCATAAGTAGGAGGTTTTTTCAAGTAAGAACATCACCTAAGCACAGGTCCACCCACATATCAAATTATCAAAGTAGCGAATTCAAATCAAACCAATATGATGAAAGTGACTAGATGAAATTCCCGTGTACCCTCAAGAACTCTTTGCTTATTATAAGAGACTGTTTTGGTCTATCCTTTGTCTCAAAAGGATTGGGCTACCTTGCTGCATACTTGTTACAATTATTTTTACTTTCTCGTTACAAATTACCTTGCTATCAAACTACTCGCTACTTACAATGTTAGCACTTGCGGACACTACCTTACAGAAAACTTGTCATTTCCTTCTGCTCCTCGTTGGGTTCGACACTCTTACTTATTGAAAAGAGTTACAATTGATCCCCTATACTTGTGGGTCATCATTGTCATGTAGGTGCTGATATGGACTTCTTAGATTGCCACTTGCGATGCTTTTGATTGTATGAGTGATGAACGCTTACGTGGATTATGTATTATGTGCTATTTTTAACCTTGCATTATTTCTCTACCTTTTTTCTCTGTCTTTGTAGATGAAGTGGTATGCGATGTACAGAGGTAGACGTTCAAGAGTCTATGATTCATGGTCTGAATGCAATAAACAAGTGATTTACTATGAAGGCAGCTCCCACGACTCATTCAATAGAAGAGAGAAGGTAGTGTATCATTACAATCGTATATGCTTAAGCAGAAGAGAAAATCTGAATTAGTGGGTTCAGTGGATGGATTGACTGGATGTGCTAGCCAGAATCGGGTTATCGGGTTTAGTGGATGGAAGAACTTGATAGTTCTTCTTCAGTTTGTGATAATTCTGGTGTTTTTTATCTTGTGGTCGCATATCGACATGCATTGACCACCTTATTGTTTAGTAAGTAGGCATTTGTACTAAAGAGCTACCTTGTGATCTCAAAAGAAGTTCGTGTGAACTATTTTATGTAATGGTTATGTGAGTTTGTTGTTAGACATTGAGACTTGACATGCTTGTTTGTGTATTTGTATATAAATTTTTGCGGCAGGGATCAGGGGGAAAGCAGTAAAAAGTTGTCTTGGAACAGATCTTTGCCGAGAGCAGCTCTCGGCAAAGAGGCACGCTCGCAGTTGGCTGTGGCTGCTTTGTAGAGAGCCACTCTCGGCAAACAACTGACGGAACCAGCCGACGTGAAAGTCACTTTATTTTGCCGAGTGGTACTATTTGACTCTCGGCAAAGTCTTTGCCGAGCGGCCGTACATTGGCTCACGACAAATTCATGTTTGCCGGAGAGGTGTATGGCGGGTGGCTTTTGCTGAGTGTAGCACTCGGCAACGGCTTTGCCAGCAATTATAGGCCCTTTGTCGAGTGTCTGTGGCACTCAGCGTATAACTAGATTCTAGTAGTGATGGACAAATCTTCAGATGCTCATAATGCATCATTGAAATTATAACCTGGAGTTAACCAAAATCATGGTTTAACCGAAATTATATATGTACCCCAAAATCCAATTAACCATGTGAAATCACTGAGAAGCAAACCTAAATCCTAAACAAACTATTTTTGTTCATTTTTTAAATTTTAATGTGACAGAATCTACCCTGTTCATGTTTTTTTGTAATCGGTATAATAGTTGCAACCACGATATCAATGAATAGAAAAAATGGAAGGTTAAGTTTTTTTTTGAAACAAGGCTAAAGGCTTGCCATTATCATTAATAAAGAAGAGGGTATAAGACAAGGATCCCTAGAGAGGGTTAAAACATCCATCACTCTCACGGCATTACAACGCCTAAGTTTTTCGCTCCGGCCATCACCCATAATCTAATTTCCTCCTTAATGTTTCGCACTAGCACCGCGGAGGGGTTCGCCGAGTTGCGGAGGGCTCTTGTGTTGTGCTTCTTCCAAATCTCCCAAGAGAAGACCATCAAAAGGGAGGTCATCGCTGACCATGATGGGGCCCTCGATTGGGGGATCCGGAGCCACTAGTCTTTCACCGAAATAGCAGTGATCCACTCCGTAGGGATGACGTCTTGGTGACCAAGCCATTGGACAATGTCGCACCACACCCTTACAGAAAAATGACAGTGGCAAATAAGATGCATGGAGGATTCTCCATTTTGCTTACCGAGGGGACAGAGACCGCAGTTTGGCCATCGACGACGCTTGAGTCTATCAGCAGTCCAAACTCTATTTTGCATCATCAGCCAGGCAAAAAATTTGCATTTCGGCGGCACCCAAGATTTCCAAACAGTCACATGCATGGGCGAGCGTGTGTGTCCTTCAAATTGCGCATTGTAGGCTGACTTAGCTGAGTCGTCCATAGTGAATTTCCAAGTAATCCTTTCAGGGGCATCCGCAACAAGATGGGTGGCACTGATCTTCTCCCAAAGGGAGGCGAACTATTGAATGTGTTACAAGGAGAGACCTTGGTGCAGATTAATTTGACTCACCCGGAAGTTGTTTTAGAAGGCTTCCTAAACTATCGACTTTTTCTTTCTGGAACACTCAAAAAATTTGGGAGCAACATCTTTCAGCCTCCAACCGTCAAGCCAAGTGGACTCCCAAAAAAGAGCAGTAGCTCCATCTCCAATGCTGACGATCGTGGCTCTGGCGAAGAGGACCTTGTCTGCCTCGGTACAAGAGTTTGCCATACCAATCCATGGCTTCAAAGGTTCGGTCCAAAGGAGCCAAAGCCATAATCCTAAGGGCCGAAGCAAATTTCTCCAGATTTAGAATCCCAAGGCCTCCGAGTGATTTGGGCTTGCAAACCAGCTCCCAATTCACTTTACACTTGCCACCTGACACCTTGTCGCAGCAAGCCCACAAGTAAGCTCGAAAGAGCTTGTCAATATAATCCCGGACCTCAGCCGGGAGCTCTAGCGGTGACAGTAAGTAGACGGCAACAGTAGTGAGGACCGCTGTGACCAAGACAGCACGGCCAGGCAAAGCCACGTGCTTCCCTAGCCACGGGACGAGTTTAGCAGCCACCTTGTCTTTGAGGTATTGGAAATGGAGAGCTTTCAAACAAGACACCGAAAGAGGCAAACAGAGGTACTTCATTGGGAAAGTAGCTGTCAGGCCCAAGATGCGATTCTATCCCGATCACGTGACTCATACGTGATTGGGGCACAACCGCATCTCAGGCGCTTAGCAAGATGGATATCATTACATCGTACCATTACATACATACCCGGGGGGTACAACAATACATAAAAGTCACATGAATACAACAACATCAATACAAGGCATCCGACTATGGATGCAAACAAGGAAAAGCACAACGACATCCATCTGCTATCCCAGGCTGCCGACCAGGAACCTAACCCAAGACTGACGAAGAAGAAGAAGAAAGAACTCCAACACAAAGGACATCGCTCTCGCGTCAAGTCATCGGAAACCTGCACCTGCAACTGTTGTTGTAGTATCTGTGAGACACGAGGACTCAGCAATCCCATAACCATGGGTACCAAGATTAGCAAAGCTTAATGGGTATGGAGAGGTAAGGTGGTAAGGTTGCAGCAGCGGCTAAGCAGAAAAAGGTGGCTAACTTACGAGTACAAGAATAAGATGAGCATCTACGCAAACGGTCGTAAACTAGTAATGATCGCTAAAAATCCTGAACTACCTACGAGTCAAACATAACCCCACCGTGTTCTCTTCTCAAAGTGAAAAGAGACAGTCACGGTTACTCACATGGTTGTGTGTTTTATCTTGGATCCTCTGTCAAGTTTTCTACAACCGGACATTAACAAATTCCAATCTGCCACATAAACGCGGGCATGGCTTTCAAAAGATCATAACCCTGCAAGGGTGTCCCAACTTAGCCCATCACAAGCTCTCACGATCAGCAGAGATAATAATAATATTACCCCTTATCTTAGGGACAATCCGATCAGGCTCGGAATCCCGGTGCACAAGACATTTCGACAATGGTAAAACAAGTCCAGCAAGACCTCCCGGCGTGCCGACACCCTAATAGTACCCATGCGTATCTCGTCTCAGGCCACAACCGGATTGGAGAAGCTACGAGTAAAACCAACCCTCGGGTTTCCCCCAGGTGGCCCCGCAGCACCCCCGTTTGGGACCAACACCATCAGCACTGGCCCCCCTGCTATGTAGAAAAGAATCCTCGGGTAGCGCTAACTCACTATGCAATTAATTAATTAATTAAGTTTTTATTATGAGCAAATTAAAACCAATGTTGGGCCTTGCAGGAGGAGTTTTATTCAAAGACGAACTGTCAAGGGGTCCCCATATACCCAACCGTGTAAGGAACGCAAAATCAAGGAACATAACGCCGGTTTATCGGCTCCTAAGGTGGCATGAGTGGAACAAAACACTGAGCAAAAGGCCAAGCCTTCCACCCATTGCCAAGTATATATGTGTGTTATTATAATATAAGATATATTGTGATATTCCAATAAGCCAAGTTCCAACAAGGAACGATCTTCATCTTCACCTGCAACTAACAGCGCTATAAGAGGGGCTGAGCAAGCGGGTAACATATCCAAACAATGGTTTGCTAGGAAGGTGTCAAAGGTTAGAGGTTTCATGGCAATAAGGAGAGGGACTGACAATAAATGATGGGTAGTGCGACATATAACGATAGCATCGAATCAACTAGCAATGGCAATGATAGTAAAGGTATCCAAGGTGATGGTCATCTTGCCTGAGATCCCGCAAGGAAGAAGAATGAGGCCATGAAGAAGACGACGAAGAAGCCACGAAGACAAGCCATGTGTAGACGAACAAATCCTCACGAACGCAACGTAAAAGAACTAGCGAGAAGAAAGCACACAACAAGGTAAACACACCACTCAAGAAGATGACAAGAAGCTTGTCGGGGGAAACTGTCCTCCCACGAGCTCCTATGGGACCGGAGCCCCTTCTACGTTGCGGTAAGGGAGCGGAGGGAGCACGAAGAGCGGATCGAGGAGCACACGCGGGCAGTTTACCCAGGTTCGGGCCGCGCGGACGCGTAAAACCCTACTCCTGCTTGGATTGTATTGAGTTCTTGAGCTCGGGAGCCTGAAAAGCTAGCTACACCGAGCAAGAGAGCTGTCTAGGTTCCGAACCCTTTCTACGTTGTGCATGGGCCTCCTTTTATAGCTCAAGGGGTCACCGACAGGTGTCAACGTAGAGGAGGGTAAAAATGTAACTTTGGTGGTAGTTGTAACAGTGCGGGAATAGTGCATGAACAGTGGATGAACAGTGGTCTTCACCTAACTTTGACAGTGGGGGACAAGGGCATTAAATGCCCGTCGCCGTCGACCCCAAAAGCGCCCGTCCATGCGTCTCCGTTCGACACGGCGGTAGCCTCGTCACCTTGGCTTGCCACCGTGTGCCCCAGGCTGCACAGCCATCCGCCACGCGTCCCTGGAAGGGCCCCAGGGCGACGCGTGGGCAGATGAGCTGGAGCGCGGGCACACAGCGTGGGATTCCCCGGCAAGCACCTTGCCGGGGGTTTGACCTTGCCGGGCCCGGAAGCTTGTCGCTCCCCGGGACCTGCCGGGGCGCACGACGCGCCGAGGCATATCTTCAAGTGCGTACTCTTTGATCTTCCTGGCAAGCTCCTCTTGCCAGGGCCTTGTGCTGAAGTGACAGTCTTGAGCCTGGTACGGCCTTCCCGGCAAGCTCCTCCTTGCCGGGGCCTTGGTCTTCTGACTTGTATACTTTGTTCTTGAATGGCTTCATAGGGACCAGAAAGGTTTCCGGCAAGCACGTGGTAAGCCCTGCCGCGGGAAGCTGCTACTGCCCGTGCACAAGTTGGGGTACTAAGGTACCCCTATCTTAGTACCCCGACAGGAGCCCCCGGGCCTGGGCCACACACGGTGCCGAGCGCTGTTGGGCCAGGCCCAAATCAGTGCACGGGCACGCGCGGCCCACGGCAAGCCGTATCTCCTTCCGCATCCGCCGCATCCCTCCCTAACGACACGCGTCTATTGCGGCGTCGTGGGAGAGATCGTGGCCTGTTCTTTAATGGGAAATGCGGAGCGTCCCCCACTTCCCCCTTAAAAGCAGAGGAAGCAGGGGCAGTTTCCTCCTTCGTCTTCATTGCGTCTTTACTCTCCAAAAATCCTCCGCTGCTTCTTGCCCCCATCCCTCCTCCGCCGTCTTCCGCATCCGCGGCGCCATCGAGCTCCTCACCTCTTCCCTCGCCGCCTCCGCCATGGCTCCGAAGAGCGACAAGGCGAAAGCGGACAAGGCCAAGAAGGAGAAGTCTGAGCAGGCGGCGAAGCTGGCCGCCCTGCGGAAGAGGAATGTGGTCTTCGCGCCAAGGCTTGGCGCGAAGGAGCTGAGGAACAAGTACTATCTGTTCTGGTCGGGGGAGACCAAAGCTCATCCCCGCACCAGAGCCTTCCCCGCCGTCGCCAAAGATCTGTTTCCCGGCGGGTATTTCTTCTTCGCTGCTTTCTTCTATTGTGGATTGGGCCCTCCGTACTCGGAGTTCTTTTGCGACATTATGAACACATACAACCTCCACCTCCTAGATTTCACTCCAACGCCATCCTTACGATGGCCGTTTTCGCACATCTGTGCGAAAACTATGTTGGGATCCATCCAAACGTCGCCCTCTTCCGCCATTTCTTTATGCCTAGAGTAGAGGCTGGCGCTCCCCTTTCCGGCGGCATCTCCTGGATCTTCCGGCTGAATAAGAAGGATTCATACCTGAAGAGAGAACTCCACGGCAAGTGGGAGGAGTGGCGTGTAGATTGGTGTTGGATAGTGGAGGATAGGCCGGAGCCCTTCACTGCGTCGCGCACAACAGCCATTGTGCGCGGCAGGGATTGGAGCAAATTGGCCCCGGAGGACAACAGACTCAGTATTGTCCTCGTCAGGATCATCCGTCTCCGGGTAGCCAATCTGACCATCGGAGAGGTTGGGGCAGATTTCCTCCGCCGCCGCATTGCTCCTTTACAAGAGAGGAAAAGGCCCGCCTGGGAATTTGGCAATGCGGCAGATATCATGAGGCTGCGCCCTGGACTAAACCTCAATTTCACTGCTTTGGAGCTGAAAGGGATGGTCCGGGAACTCTTCAAGCATGACCCAGCCCATCCGGAGTGGTTCAGACCCGCCAAGGGAGTGGTGCCGCTGTGCAACAGCACCGCCTGTGATGCCTTACGTGCAATGATGCCGGCGTGCGACTCCCATGGCATCATCCCCACCTGGATCCAGCCTCCGCCGGATGCCGTGCTGAGCTTCTTCGACAACTTAGTTGAGACGCCCAAGAACTCCGATGAGAACAGGGGCCTCACCCGGGCCACTACGGCTCGGGATATAGCTTATATTGCTTCCAGGATGGAAGAGGCCGCCGCAGCTGCGGCGGGAGGTGATTTTGGATACACCGCGGACGATGCAGAGGCTGCGGACGCGGCGTGCCAAGCAGAGGAGGCAGAAATCCGCAGGCTGCTCAAGCTTCTGCCCGAGGAGTTTTCCGGGGTGCCTTCCCTGAGGCTTGCCGGGATACCCGGGGTTGCCGGGGCGAGCGAGGTCGCCGGAGGGAGCGGGGCCGCCGGAGGGAGCGGGGCCGCCGGAGGGAGCGGGACTACAGGAGGGAGCGAGGCCGCTGAGCATGGCGCTGGGCCCAGCGAGCCCGCCGGGGAGGAGGAGGAGGACGTCGAGGCTGACGAAGACACCGGTGGATCTCTGGGACTAGACGACGATGCCTCCTCGTCCTCAGAGAACTCCCCGCCTCCGGCGAGTCCTACGCAACCGCCGAGGAAACGCCTCCGCAAGGTGGCTACAACGACGAGGCCGCAGGCGCCTCGACAGCAGCCTGCGCGCCGGGCAGCGCACGCCACCAGGGCGAGCCAAGCCGCGACGGAGGCGCCCCGCGCACCAGTGCCAAGTGGAGGGGGATCCTCCTGGAGCGGAACGGCCTCTCCTCCTGCTCCTCGGGCCTCGGCGTCAACGGAGGCTGGGTCTTCGCAGCCCGCAGCCCCGGAGACCGCCAAGCGCCCGAGGGAACCTTCTCCTCCTGCTCCTCGCGCGGGAGCATCCCAGGTGGAGTTCGACTTCTCCGCCCTCAGCTCCGACGACGACGAGGAAGAGGAGTAAGTACTCGTAGCTTGTAACTTCTTTGATTTTGTCTTGATCTTCCTTGATGATTCTGACCTTGTTTTTGTTTCGCTTTCAGGACCCTGGCCCAGCGGATGGCGAAGAGGGCCAAGATCCCCATGGTCGAGGTTGAAGACGACTCACCCGCCGCGGCGACCGGAGACATGCCAGCGGCAAGCTTGCCGGATCAACCTGCTGCTCCGAGGAGCAGCCCCCAGCGCAGCCCCCAGCGTAAGTCTGGTTTTTGTCTTTCTGATTGACGGGCGCGCTTGAGGAGGTTACTTAAACTGATATTTTGTTATCTTGTTTGACTTGTGCAGAGGTGGAGCCGCAGCCGCAGGAGCGCTCGGAGACTGCCCCCGACGAGCCACCTGCTCCGCCCTCCCCGCCAAGGGTGAACTCCCCGGCGAGGGAGGACGTTCCGCCAAGGACGGGCACCCCGCCAAGGACGGGCACCCCGCCAAGGGTGACTACCCCGCCAAGGGAGGGCGCGGGCGGCCCTCCGCCAGCAGGGGCCACTGCTCCACCGCCAAGGGAGAACTCCCCGGCGAGGGAGCCTGTCGTCGAAGAAGTCCGCGAAGGTAGGTCTTGCAACTTCGTCTTCTTGAACTTGTCTTTTTGGTTATTTGCTTGATCTTTTTCTTTTCTTTTTCTTCTACTAGATCCTCCTGCGCCGGAGCGGATGGAGACGGAGACCGCTGCTGAGGAGGAAGTGCGCGGCGACGGCGGCGGCGCCACTGCCACTGAGGGCATGGCTGGAGCCGACGAGCCTGCCGCTGAGGAGACCGCCCCGACCGCAGACGCCGCGGCGGGAGAGGAGACCGGCGACCACACTGCTGGCCCGGAGGCAGCAGGAGCGTCAAGCGCTGCACCGGCCGCCGACCCCTCCGCCTCCAAGGAGCGATCGGACGTCTATCTTGAGGCCCCCAACGGGGTCTTTATACAAGTCCCGTGGGGGTCTTCGTCGCAAGCCCCTGTGGAGGGAGAGACCTTTGATGGAGAGGTCCTCGCCTCCGCGGGATTGAAGGTTGTTGAAGCGCTTGGCGGGAGCGATGAGCCCGAAGAGGAGAAGCTTCTTCGCCGGCTTCTGGCTCTGTACCGGGCCAGGCAGGCGAAGCTGGACTCCCGGGAAGCTCTTGCCGCCAAGGCTGGAGTTGACTTGGAAAAGCGCGCCGCGGAGCTTCGCGCCGCCAACCAGGCAGCCCTCTGCAACTTGGCGGAGGAGCGGGAAGAGCTTGCCGGGGAGCAGCAAGCCTTCCTCCTGGAGAAGGCTGAGGCCGAAGAGCGGCAGCGGCTGGCCGCCGAGGAGTTGTCTCGGCGGGAGGGGGCGCTCAACCAGCGGAAGGTCGAGCTCGACGCCCATGACGACGAGCTCACCGCCCGGGAGCAGGCCCTTGGCAGGGCCCTGAAGGAGGCAAAGGAAGCCGCAGCCGCCGTGGAAACCGCCAAAAGGGACCTGGAGCTCAAGGTGGATCAGCTGGAGCGGTACCTGAAAGCAAGTGAGGACAGGGTCACCGCGCTCAACGTTGAGCGGGAGAAAGATGCCCACACCAACTCCGACTTGCAGGTATGACTCTCCAAGAAGGGCGACGAGCTCACTGCCGCCAAAGATTCAATTGCTGACTTGGAGTTGAAGGTCTCCACTCTGACCGATTCGCTCGACGCCGCCCGTGATCATGAGACGAAACTGAAGGATGAGCTCCGCAAGGAACAAGGCCTGGTGGAGAGCGCCGCCGTCTCCGCGAACAACTTCAGCCGGGCGGTGGAGCAGTGGACTGACGATCTGGTCACCTCCGCTGCCAACATTGACAAGGAGATGATGGCGCTGAGGGCGGAGCACCTCGTGTACTCTCCCGACGAGAACCTCCCCCACAACGCCAAGTTAAGTCTCTTCTTCAGGGGAATCACGCCGGCGCTTGCACGACTGCGGGAGAAGCTCCCCGCGCAGCTGGCCGACGAGTCGCGTCAGCTCTGCGCGGGCACCTTGGAGCGCGTCTTGACGAAGATCGTCTACCGCAATCCTGGCATCAATCTTGTCAACGTCCTCCGCTCCTTGCCGGATGACGCAGATCTGGAGGCGTTGAAGGCGCAGGTCGCCCACATCGTCGCCAAGGTGAACAAGATCTCAAGGCGTGAAGGCGACCGCGTAGATTAGGCTTCTTTCTTTCTGTTCCCTTTGCCGCTGCAAAGTGTGCCATGAACATGAATCAATTAGTTATTGTGGCAAGTTATCTTTGTAACATACTATCTTATTTCTGAGCAATCAAGGCAGTGTTATCTCCCTTGCTTTTGGTCTTCCACTTTGTATGCTTTTTGCCCTACGCTTTCAGGGGGCTTGCCGGCAAGGGGCCCTTGCCGCGAGCGCTGAGTGCTGGACTCTTAGCAGCCTGCTGGCAAAGAACCTCGTCGGCAAGTAACCTCGCCGCAGCTAGTCGCAGCGCACTTAGCTTGCTGAGTGAACTCGAAAACGAAGCAAGGGCACGACACTTGTCGCAGCTCACTTAAGTCGTTGAGCGTGCTCGAAAACAAAGTAAGGGTGCGGCTAGCCGCGGGTAGGTTCCTCCGCGCATAGGTTTTCCATACAAAGTGTGGTTGTTCAAGGAAGATAACTAGAATTTAAAAATTTGAACTGCTCAAATTCTGATAACTTAGCTTTCATATATTGCTTGTTCCCCGACAAGGCTTCTCTTTCTTGAACAGTACTTGGTTCATACCTCCATCTCCTTCCCCCCCGGCAAACTTGTGCGCGAGGAATACTCCTTCTGCTTAAGAGAGGAAGAAAAAGAGGAGGAAAACAAGTATACAGTCTTGCGGCTTGCTAGTGCTTACCGGGGATGTGTGTTGCACAAAGTGTCAGGTAATGTATGCAAATAACTAAGAAATGCATGAAAAATGACAAACAGTGCGGGGCACAAAAGCTTTACTGATGCACGGGATCTGCGCCCGGCTTTGTACAAAGGTTTACATGCAACAGGGGCAAGACTTGTACAAAAGGTGGTTGCCGGAGCGGATCACGGCAACCGCGCCTTATGGATGAAACTTGCGAAGATGCTCTATGTTCCAGGAGTTGCTCACCGGTAAGCCTTCTTCGGTCTCAAGGCGGACAGCGCCGGGCCTTGTGACTTGTCTCACCCGATAAGGGCCTTCCCACTTCGGCGTCAACTTGTTGGAATTCTTGGCGGACTGAACACGCCGAAGAACAAGGTCGCCTTCCTCGAGACTCCTGGCCTTGACCTTGCGGCTATGATAGCGACGCAAGGCTTGCTGGTATCGAGCAGCTCGTACAGCAGCCTGGAGACGTTCCTCCTCAAGGAGCAATGCATCATCTTGTCGCAGTTGCTCTTGCTCTAGCTCATCATAAGCGAGCACTCGAGGAGATCCGTATACGAGTTCCGTGGGGAGAATTGCCTCTGCTCCATAGACAAGAGCAAAGGGTGTCTGTCCGGTGGCTCGACTTGGTGTCGTTCTGATTGACCAAAGAGCCGCCGGTAACTCCTCTATCCAGTTTCTTCCGCACCTGCGCAGCCTGTCGAAGGTTCTTGTCTTGAGTCCGCGCAGCACTTCAGCATTGGCCCTCTCCGCTTGACCATTGCTCCTCGGGTGAGCAACAGAAGCGAAGCAGACCTTGGCGCCAAGGTCTTGGACGTACTGCATGAAGGTGCGACTTGTGAATTGTGTGCCGTTGTCGGTGATGATCCTGTTAGGGATTCCGAAACGGCAAACAATCGACCTGAAGAACCTGACTGCTGACTGTGCTGTCACCTTTCTCACTGGTTCCACTTCTGGCCACTTTGTGAACTTGTCGATTGCAACGTACAAGTACTCAAAGCCCCCGACTGCGCGGGGGAAGGGGCCGAGGATATCGAGCCCCCAGACCGAGAAGGGCCAGGACAAAGGGATCGTCTGGAGAGCTTGAGCTGGCTGGTGAATTTGCTTGGCATGGAACTGGCACGCTTCACACTTGGTTACTTGTGCAGTTGCATCTTGGAGGGCTTCTGGCCAGAAGAACCCTTGCCGGAACGCCTTCCCGGCAAGTGCCCTTGCGCCAATGTGGTGGCCACATATGCCTCCATGTATCTCTGCCAACAGCTTCTGTCCATCTTCTCTGGAAATGCACTTCAACCTGACACCGTTGAGTCTTCTTCTGTACAGTTCATTGTCAACGAACTGGTACATACTTGACTGCCTGGTTATTTTCTCTATCTCTTCTGGGTCGTCGGGAAGTTCTCCAGTTTGCAGAAAATGGACGATTTGTTGTGCCCATGCTGGAGCCCGAGGCTCAACAACAAGGACTAAAGGCATGTGGGTTGCTGCGGGAACCTCAGCTTCTACGGCGAGAACCTGCGGTTCCGCCGTAGCTGATGGTCCCCCGGCAAGCCTGCCGGGGCAAGGCTTGTCGGGAACGCTTGCTTCAACTGTACAGATCCTCGGATCTGCAGGAGCAAACTTTTCCTCAGCATTTTGGTTGTTGATCTTGGGGACCTTGGCGGCGGCTTCTGGAAGATCCGCCGGCAAGTAGTCGCCGGAGACCAACTTTCTCTTCTTGTTCTGCCCAATTGATGGTGTAATGGATGGCTGAGTCAGCTTGAGCAGGAAGGTCCCTGGTTCCACAGGTAACTTCATCGCAACACACTTTGAGAGGCCATCTGCAATATCATTCTGAGCTCTTGGGACATGCTCCATTTGCAGACCTTCAAAGTGTTCTTCAAGCTTCCTCACTTCATCAACATAAGCTTCCGTCAAAGGGCTCTGGTAACTCTTGTTCACTTGTTGGACCACCAACTGAGAATCTCCCCGCACAATCAACTTCTTGATCCCAAGTTCGGCCGCAATCCTGAGGCCGGCAAGCAAACCTTCATACTCAGCAGTATTGTTTGTCGCTTGCTCCTTGGGAAAGTGCATCTGGACCACATACTTGAGGTGCTCTCCGGTGGGCGCTATGAGTACCACGCCGGCACCGGCGCCTTGCAGCGAGAAAGCACCATCAAAGTACATTACCCATTCGTTGCTTATTTCTTGGACGGGGACGCTTGTCTCTGGAACTTCTTCATCTGGCGTTGGGGTCCATTCCGCTATGAATTCTGCCAAAGCTCTGCTCTGTATAGTTGAAGTACTCTCAAACTTGAGGCCAAAACTTGACAGCTCCAGTGCCCACTCGACGATCCTGCCTGTTGCTTCTGGATTGTGCAATATCCTTTTCAACGGAAAGCGAGTGACCACTGTTATCTCGTGTGCTTGGAAGTAATGGCGCAGCTTTCTCGAGGCCATGATGAGGCCGAAAAGCAACTTCTGCACCCCAGAGTATCTTGATCTAGCCCCCTGCAAGAGGGAACTTACAAAATACACTGGGCGCTGCACCATCTTCCTTCGCACTTGACCTTGTTCCTGCGCAGACTTGTCCTTGTCGGGGCCAGAGCTTGTCGGAGCAGCCCCCTGCTTGTCGCTGGATTCACTTGCCGGTGGTATGGGTTCCTCATCTACCTCCCTCTCCGCCACTAACGCAGCACTAACCACTTGATTGGTTGCTGCTAGGTACAGCAGCAACTTCTTTTGTGGTCTAGGTGCGACAAGTATTGGAGTGGAGGACAGGTATCCTTTCAAGTCTTGCAACGCTGCCTCCGCTTCCGGAGTCCATTTCATAGGACCTGCCTTCTTCAAGATTTTGAAGAAAGGCAGGGCGCGTTCTGCGGATTTTGAAATGAACCTGCTGAGGGCAGCCACACAACCAGCAAGCCTCCTTACGTCCTTGACGCGCTTCGGGGCTTCAATCTGCTCGATGGCTTTGATCTTGTCGGGATTAGCTTCAATCCCCCTCTGGGACACAAAGAACCCGAGAAGCTTGCCGGAGGGGACTCCGAAGACGCACTTCTCGGGGTTCAACTTGAGCTGGATCTTGCGCAGATTTCCAAAGGTTTCCTCTAAGTCTTGGATCAGGGTATCTTTGCTCCTGCTCTTGACCACTATGTCATCCATGTAAGCTTCTACATTTCTGTGGATCTGTGGCTCAAAAGCAGTGTAGACCACCCTTGCAAATGTTGATCCCGCATTCTTCAATCCAAAGGGCATGCGTATGAAGCAATATGTGCCGCATGGAGTAATGAATGCAGTCTTCTCTTCATCTTCCTTGGCCATAAAAATCTGGTGGTAGCCTGAATATGCATCAAGGAAGGAAAGCAGCTCACATCCAGCGGTGGAGTCAACAATCTGGTCGATACGTGGCAAGGGAAATGGATCCTTAGGACATGCTTTATTCACATCAGTGAAGTCTATACAAAGTCTCCACTTCCCATTGGCCTTGCGTACGACGACTGGATTGGCCAACCACGTGGGATGGATCACGCCTCTAACCAGGCCTGCTGCTTCTAGCTTCTTTATCTCTTCGGCGATGAATTCTTGGCGCTCCACGGCTTGCTTCCTGACCTTCTGCTTGACAGGCCGCGCATGAGGACAAACAACAAGCTTGTGCTCAATCACCTTCCTGGGAACGCCGGGGATGTCAGATGGTTGCCATGCAAACACATCGACATTCGCCCGCAGGAAGGCAACGAGTGCGCTTTCCTATTTGTGTTCGAGCGTAGCACTGATGGTGAAGGTACCACCAGTGCCGTCCTCCTTGGCGGGCACCTTCTTGGTTGCCGGTGGAGCTGCCATCCCTTTCTTGCACTTGCCGGTGGAGCTCGATGGTGCGTCTTCGACGGCAGCGCAGCACTCCGAAGAGGTGCGTTTGCCGGAGTGGGCCCCAGAGCACTTGCCGGACTTGGTCTTGTTCTTCTTCCCCCCGGGAGCTTCAGCGGCAAGTGCGCTGCTCTCCGCTGCGGCTGGTGCATCCCGGTAGATCTTGTCGGCGCAGATAAGCGCGTCCTTCTTGTCGCTAGGGACAGAGATGACGCTTATCGGCCCCGGCATCTTGAGTATGTTGTAGGCATAGTGGGAAGCTGCCATGAACTTGGCGAGGGCAGGACGTCCAAGTATCCCATTGTATGGCAATGGGATATCGGCAACGTCGAAGGTTATCTGCTCCGTCCTGAAGTTAAGCTCCCCGCCAAAGGTCACTGGCAGAGTAATCTTCCCCTTCGGCTTGCTCCTTCCCGGGTTTATTCCTTGAAACGACCCGGTTTCTTCGAGCTCGCCGTCTGGGATCTGGAGTTTCTTGATCACAGCTGAGGAGATCAAGTTCAGGCCGGCCCCGCCGTCAACCAACATTTTGGTGACCTTGAGGTTGCGGATAGTTGGTGAGACCAACATCGGCAAGCACCCGACCGCAGTTGTGCGGTCAGGGTGATCCTCAAGATAAAAAATGATGGGCGTGCTGGACCACTTCAGGAGCCTGCGTGACTCGACGGGCGGCTCAGCTGCGTTTACTTCCCGCACCCACTGCTTGAGTTGGCGGTGGGAAGTGTGCAGAGAGGCGCCTCCGTCGACACACAGGACTTCTGTGGCCTTCTGGAACTCCTGCTCGCTGTTATCTCCTTCCTCCATGTCGTCGTCGTCGTCTTCTTCTTCGTCCTTGTTGCGGCCCCGGGGAGGTCGATCGCCTTGCCGCTGCTTGGCCTTGCTGCGGCGTCCTCCCCGGCCATTGAATGGCCGCTTCTTGCTGGGCTCTCCTCCGCCACCTTGGGCTTTCTCCTTGTCGCGACGCTCGTATTCAGCCTTCTGCTGTTCTACGAGGTACTCGACTCGTTTGCAGTTCGAAAGGTCGTGGCCCTTGGTGCGGTGGATCTTGCAGTATTGCTTGTCGGAGCCGTCCTGCTTGTCGGCTGCCGCTACAGGGGCAGGCTCCTTGCCGGAACCGCCAGCCTGTGCCTTTTTGGCGGGAGCCTCCTTGCCGGACTGCTCGACGACAAGAACTTCCTTGCTCTTCTTTCTTCTGTTGTTCCACCGCCGACTCTTCTTTGCCGGGGCGGCATCCTCGCTGTCGCTTCCCCCCGCGCCAGCATCTTCTCCGGGGAGTCTCCTCCCCTCTTCGGCGCGCGCGCACTTGTCAGCCAGAGCGTAGAGCTCGCTGACATCCCGAATCTTGGTCATGGCCATCTCTTCTCTCATGCGGCGGTTACGCACGTTCTGGTGGAACGCGCTGATAACCGCGGCAGGGTGGACGTCGGGAATGTTGTGCTGCATGCGGCTGAATCGTTGAATGTACTTGCGCAGGGATTCTCCTTCCTTCTGGGCCAAGATGTGGAGATCGCTCTCCTGGCCGTGGGGTTTGTGGCCGCCCGTGAAGGCGCCAACAAACTGGTGGCACAGATCTGCCCACGAAGAAATGGAGCCTTCCGGCAAGTGCATAAGCCAAGAACGAACGTTTGGCTTAAGCACTAGCGGGAAGTAGTTGGCTAATATCTTCTCGTCGCGTCCCCCGGCAACCTGCACCGCGATGGTGTAGATGCTGAGGAACTCCGAGGGGTGCGTCTTGCCGTCGTACTTCTCGGGTACGTCGGGCTTGAAGTTTTTCATGCTGGGCCACTGGACGCGCCGCAGCTCACGGGTGAACGCAGGGCAACCTGCCGCGTACGGCAAGTCGCCTGGTTCACCGGGCGCGTGCGTGTCGACGGCGGTCCCAGCGCGCTGATCTGATTGTCGCCGGGTTTCTCGTCGGCGCTCAATGCGCGTCCGAGCATGTTCTTGTCGCTGGTCGTCGAGGACTTGGCGCTGGTCCCGACGAGCCCGCGGATCCGACGACGCCGTAGAGTCGTCGTCGACGTTGATCCGGCGGGGTGGCGTCTTCTGCTTCCGCGGTGGGGAGTGCACGGTGGTTGCACCCCCGGCGGTCTTGTTGCCATCGGCCTTCGTCTGGTCGACTTGCCGTGGCCGCGACGTCGCCGGCTGCTGCGGCGTGTCGTTGTTGGCGAAGGCGATGAGGCTTTGGATCGTCGCCCTGCAGTCCTCGGCCTTGTCTGCCGCTGGAGGGAAGTCGAGGAGTAGCTGTGCTCTTGCTAGAGCTTCTGCCGGAGAGGAGGGGAGCGGCGGCGAGCGGTGCGAGGAGCGAGATATTCTCGGACTTCTAACAGGGTTAGAAGGAGCAGTTTCTCGCCCCGGCGACCGCGCCTTGCTCGTACCAGCGTACTGGCCTTGAGCATCCCGCGAGCCTCCGGTTTGTCCTTGCCCCAGCAAGCGGATGGTACCTCCTGTACCACGGCGCTGCTGGGTTGTCGTCTGTTGAGAGGGACGTGGTGCGTCTACGGACACCGAGGCTTTGGAATTAGCCCGGTCGTCCGTCTTCTCCTTGGATTTGGTGGCGCCGTGAGTTTCCTCGCCGGCGACCACCCTTCCACCGGCGTCTCCCCCACCAACCGTTGGTTCTGGTGGCGGTGGGATCGACGCAGACGGGCCTGCGACCTCCAAAGCCTTCTTCTTCGGAGCCATGTTGGTGATGCTGATGTTGTTGATGAAGCTGGAGAGGTTGATGAAGAATGCGCCCGCGTGAGCGCCGGATCAGGTTCGCACAACCTCGACACCCCCTACCTGGCGCGCCAAAGATGTCGGGGGAAACTGTCCTCCCACGAGCTCCTATGGGACCGGAGCCCCTTCTACGTTGCGGTAAGGGAGCGGAGGGAGCACGAAGAGCGGATCGAGGAGCACACGCGGGCAGTTTACCCAGGTTCGGGCCGCGCGGACGCGTAAAACCCTACTCCTACTTGGATTGTATTGAGTTCTTGAGCTCGGGAGCCTGAAAAGCTAGCTACACCGAGCAAGAGAGCTGTCTAGGTTCCGAACCCTTTCTACGTTGTGCATGGGCCTCCTTTTATAGCTCAAGGGGTCACCGACAGGTGTCAACGTAGAGGAGGGTAAAAATGTAACTTTGGTGGTAGTTGTAACAGTGCGGGAATAGTGCATGAACAGTGGATGAACAGTGGTCTTCACCTAACTTTGACAGTGGGGGACAAGGGCATTAAATGCCCGTCGCCGTCGACCCCAAAAGCGCCCGTCCATGCGTCTCCGTTCGACACGGCGGTAGCCTCGTCACCTTGGCTTGCCACCGTGTGCCCCAGGCTGCACAGCCATCCGCCACGCGTCCCTGGAAGGGCCCCAGGGCGACGCGTGGGCAGATGAGCTGGAGCGCGAGCACACAGCGTGGGATTCCCCGGCAAGCACCTTGCCGGGGGTTTGACCTTGCCGGGCCCGGAAGCTTGTCGCTCCCCGGGCCCTGCCGGGGCGCACGACGTGCCGAGGCATATCTTCAAGTGCGTACTCTTTGGTCTTCCTGGCAAGCTCCTCTTGCCAGGGCCTTGTGCTGAAGTGACAGTCTTGAGCCTGGTACGGCCTTCCCGGCAAGCTCCTCCTTGCCGGGGCCTTGGTCTTCTGACTTGTATACTTTGTTCTTGAATGGCTTCATAGGGACCAGAAAGGTTTCCGGCAAGCACGTGGTAAGCCCTGCCGCGGGAAGCTGCTACTGCCCGTGCACTAGTTGGGGTACTAAGGTACCCCTATCTTAGTACCCCGACAAAGCTCAACCAAGTATGATGCAAGACAAGTCTATATGATGCATTTCATGGCAAGGGATGAAGCACACAAGAACAACACAAACCAACAAGTCAAGCATAGCAAATATGCAAGATGCATCCAAACAACAAGCATACACACTCGAAACATGTAACCAACATGATATTATGATTCTACATGCAAAATCACACAAGTTTCATATAGGGCACACTCAAAACGGAGCAACGGTTCAACACATACACATGAAACAAGATATGACAACAAGCTGTCCAAATTCAGCAACATAGCAACTTTGGAGCAAGCTATATATATGCTACAGCACCCAAACATGATAACAAGGGGCATGGATGTGAAATAGACATGATACTTAACAAGCATGAACTTAGAACACACCCAAAAACTTGCTGGAACACAATTAAACAAGCATGGCAAGTTTCAATAAATTTATCCAGACTTAGTCAAAATCTGGGAAGGCAAAAACATCATCACGCTGCTGCCTTCGGAGGCACAAAAAAACAAGCATATAAATTCTACTAAGTATATAAAGATTATGGACATGTAATAGACATATCATACATCAAACAACTCCATTGGAGAAACTCCATAGGAGGCATGGATCAATAACAACAAGCTTCACCAGATTGATCATGCTGATAAGAATCTGACAGGTAAATTTATAGCAACTTGAGGGAAAGAAATAAATAAGCTACAGCAGGCCATATGTGCAAACAAGGGCATGGATGGATAGAGCATAACATGGACAACAAGACATGATCATTTGACATACTAAAATAAGCATGGATTTGAGTGAGGCATCAAGCAAACATAGCATCAGGTTTAACAGATTCCAGACTTAGCAGTTTTTTCACTAAGTATAAAACAGCAACATTGGCATGGCATGTTTACAAGCTTGTTTAAGTCACCTCAAGGCATATCATGAAAAGTGGATTGCACCACAGCAAATATGGCATGATTGTGCTTCTAAAACATATTGACATGTGGCATGAAAGGCAAACACATCAATAGCAATGAGCAAGTCAAATCAGCATCTCATAACAAGTTTCAGCACTTAACAGCCACATGCACTTTTGCAACAAAGATTAACATGGCAATATGGCACCTAACATGAATGCTACAGCAACCATCATGTAGAGCACTTCACAATGAACATTTTGACATATCATATGCCTCATTTGGATAAGCACATAACAAGTTACAAGCAGACAAAGTATGCATCAGATTTACAAAACTCAGGGACTTAGAGGGAAAAATAGACCTCGGGGTGGACGTGTCCGTGCCCGACCGGACACGTCCGGCGGCTGGGGCCGACGGGTCAGTGGCACGGGGAGGAGGAGGAGTCGGACATGCCCGGCTCCTCCGGACATGTCCGTCGGCGGCGGCGGTTGACCAGGCGAAGGAAGGCAGAGGGAGCCGGCAGCCATGGCAGGGGCGTGAGATCCGGCGGCCCCTTGCCGGATCCGGCCGGAGACGAGCCGGAGATGAGTCGGAGGGGCGGCGGCGAGGCCCTCCGGCGGAGGTGTGGGCTCCGGGCTGCGAGGCAGTGGCCCGGGAGGAGCTTGAGGCCGACACGGCCGGAGGCGGCGGCGTACGACGGCGCCGGTCCGGGCGAGGAGCAGTGGTGGGGGTCGGGCTCGGAGGCGACGCCGGTGCGGGGCGGCAGCGGAGAGAGGAGCCGAGGCGGCGGGGTCGACGGCCGGCGCGGGGAGCACGGGGTCGAGGGCTCCTCCCCTCGACCCGGCTCAGGAGCGAGCGAGGCGACGCGGAGCGGGTCGGCCCGGTCGGGCCCCGGGGGGCAGCGGATCTGGGCCAGGAGGGCCGCGGCGGCGGGGACTCTGGCCTGGGACGCGTGGCGCGCTCCCATTGGCTGAAGTGGCGGGTCCGATGACATGGCGGCGACGCTGGTGACTCTGGAGGCGACAAGTGGCAGCGGGGAAGTTGGCTGGCGCTGAAAACGAGGATGGAGGGGGCTGGTGGCGCGGAATTTTAGGGAGGAGGTTGGTGGAGGCCAAAAATGGCATGGGGAAGGAGTTTATATAGGGAAGGGGCTAGAATTAGTGTTAGAAGGGGGTTTTTAGGCCGTTTCGGAGCCTCGGATCTCGATCCGACGGTTCCGGAGCGGATGGGGTTTAGCAAGTGGGCTAGTGGGCTGTGTAGGAGGCCTTCGGGCTAAAAGGAGAGAAGAGAGAGTGGCCCGCGGGGGTTTTCGGAGACCGAAAACGTCCGACGTTTTAACCGGCGACTAGTGCCGCTATATTTAATTGTTGGGCTATCAAACGAGCCCCGAATGCGATGAAATTGCCAGGCGGCCTGTCTACACTATAATGAGACCACACACCAAGTTTCATCCCATTCCGAGAACATTTTCTGGCCACTCATAAAATAAGTATTCGGAGGCGCCGTGGGCGCGTGCAAGTGTGTCTGAGCTCAGAACGGACAACGGAGAGGACGGGCGGACTCGGACGGGTGCAAGTTTTGAAAACATGATAATGCAATGCACATGATGACAAGGCAAAGATGCAACACGCAAGTAGATGACATGGCAACGACGACGAATAACTGGCTGACACCTGGCTGACACTTGGCGCATCGGTCTCAGGGTGTCACAACACTCCCCTACTAACAAGAGATCTCGTCCCGAGATCTTAGGAACGAGACGGAAGAGGAAAAGGAAGAACAAAGTTCTTCGAGGACAAAAGAGTGAAACCCAAGAACCTAGAGAGGTCGAACTATTGAAAGAAAAGATACAACGGAGATGAACGAAGTTGAAAAGACTTCAATAAACAAGAGAACAAGGAAATACGACGAGAATCGAGGAGGTTAAGTGATAAGAGAGAAATTAACCACTCCGGTTAAAAGAGATAGAGAAGAAATTCGAACAAAAGAATTCGGGTAGCACTCCGGCTGATATGGAATGAATATAACATGAACTTGAGAGGATGGAATAATACTTGACGAGATGAAAAACACAACGCCTCCGGAAGAATTACAAGAGTGAAATGAAAAGAACGGATAAGAGAACAACAAGTTCCACCATGAATGAATTTGAAAGCATGCTTGCGAAGAAAGGATGAACGGAGTTGTTGAGAAGATCAACAACAAAAGAATAAGCTTGGTATGGGCTTATGAAAACATCTCAAAAGATTGACTAGCTGAGGATGACGAATTGCAAAACTCCACTTCAAAAGAATACAGAGAATTATTTGCATCTCGAGATGTAAGAAGAATAAAACTTGAGCTGCTCCAGAAGAATTTGATGAACACTTGAAGGATGATTGAATCACGATGAACCACCATGAAGAACTCCGGTAACGAAAGGATGGTGATATAGAAATGACGGATGAAAAGAATAAGAGTAAGGCCTTGCCGTGAATTAGATGAGGGTCCAACGAGATAGCCGAGGAAAATTTGAACTCCGGAAAAGAAAAAGGTTAAGGCGCTTGGAACTAGAATTTATTCATCAAGAATAAATGCCAAAGGAAGGAATTAAACAACTTGACGAGATGAATAAGAATTATGTTATGCTTATCCTCCATCAATTAAATTGATGAGAAGCAATGGATTTGCATATCACTTATTCGCATTGAAAACGATTAAAGAGGGATATAGCTTGAACTTGAGAAAGTCTTCTGAAACACCGGTAGGATTGGAATGAACGAATGAATTGATATGATAGCACCAGAAAAGAACTGTTGGGCGAATCACCGTAAAGAATTAAAGCCGAGTGAAGAAGAACAACCCACCGGGAAGAATTAAAAAGGAGTGAATACGAGAGAATGAATCGCTGAGAAGAATAAAGCACTTGAGGAAATTTGAATGACGAGAACGAAGAGATCGCGAACTAATTAAAGAATACTTGAACAAAGCACCGGACGAAAATGAGACGAACGAAGAGGCATCAATGAAGAATATTTCGAGGACGAGGTTGAAAACTGAGAACGAATAAATCTTCCGAATTGATGGCCTTTGGAGGAACACAATGAAAAGAATTCATGAAATACTCCGGAATAATAAAAAGAAGAAAGGTTGAGCCAACGATGAATAGAATTAAAAGCGATCTTGGAGAAGGCATATGACTGATGGAATCCATACTTACGTCACATTTGAAAAGAATTTCGGAACACTCCGGGAAAATAAAAGAGTCAGGTAAGATCCTGGGAAAAGACCTGTGGGTTAGGGCCCACCGAAGAGAAAACTCCGTTGAAAGGGATTATTCGAATGAGAAATGACGCACCGGAACGGTTGAAAAAGTCGAATGAGGTGACAACCTTGAATTAATTGGAATACAGACGAATCCCCTGAGATGTCTTCGAAGCTCCGATATAATTAAATGGCAAGAGACGAACGAGCAAGACGAAACATTGAACAAGGAAAATAATAAGATCAACACCCAAAACTTGAATTGAATCCACCGGAGAAGAAAAGGTATGAAGAATGTCAATTGACACGAGAATTCATCGGAGAAGAGAAGAAGGATGACGAACTGGGCGAGAATTCACCAGTTGAAACAATTGATGAAATAAAGCACAGACTTCACACGAGTAGGATGGACACTCGATTAAGGACTCCGGCTCCGAGAAGAAAAAGGGTGGGAGGGTGGGAAAAGAAAGTCCACTTCGGACAATGAAAACACCGTTGATTGAAAAGGACTGAGGATTGAACTTGCAAAGAAGAAGAGGGTCGAATCCACTTGACGAGAGATGCACCAGATGAAAGAACTGACAATGCAACAAACGAAAACTAGCCACGTGATCCTATAAAAAATTGAAGGGGAAGAGGGGTAATTCAAAACACCTACGTCAAGATTCCTCACCAGAGCGACGAAGGGGCTGAGGAGTAAAAAGAAATCCTACTCTACGATATAACTAGACTCCAAAAAAGTTTTATTCTAGACTCAACAACGACCAAGCTACGATGAATCAAGGGGGCTCCTATGGTCGGTCGAGGCTCTGATACCAACTTGTTGATCACGTGACTTATACGTGATTGGGATAGAATCTCATATTGGGCCTGACAGTGGCCCTGCTAGCCGGGAAGGATTGCAGATCCTCATCCAAGTCCAAGGCTCCACAACGGATAGGAACGACACTCCTCTTCAGACAATTCATCACTAAACCAGTGACTTCACCAAAGAAGCTCAGAGTGTCTACTAGGAACTGGATATCCTCCTTGAACGGGGCCACGAATATAGTAGTATCGTTGGCATACATAGAGGCTCGGATAATCGGAGGTCTCCTGCCAATTGGGTATAGTTTTCCTTGAAGGGTCGCTCTGGACAGGATACACTACAGAAAAAATACACTTCTGTGATGATACATGTTTGTCACAGTAGGTCACGTTTTCTGTCATGCATGCACATCCATGACGATTTTATGACAGAATCAAGATAGTCATACCTGTGATGTCATAGAAGCGTTGCATGACATTACCAAAATTATCATCACGGAAGTGTCCACTTCCATGACGATAAATTGCGCGTCCCAGAAGTGCTTTCGTCAAGGGTGACCGACACGTGGCATCCACCGTAACGGAACACCGTTAAGCTATCGGGTCCGGTTTTGGATCCGATAACCCGTTAACAGCCCCGACCAATGGGGATTTTCCACGTGTAAAATCATCATTGGCTGGAGGAAACACGTGTCGGCTCGCCGTTGGAACAGATGTCATCCACTCATTGGACCCAAAGCGCCTATAATACGCCAACACGTGGCACGGCCCAAGAGAGGCCCATTCCTATGAAAAGGCCGGCCCGTTTGACTTGTTCAAAAGGTAGCGGCCCGGCCCACGGCAAGCCTATTAACGGCCTTTTCACATATAGCCCATGTACAGCCCGCTAACCCAGGGCCCATTTACGGCCTACCCGAATTAGGCCCAGTAACGTCATCTGGGCCGTCCAATATAAATCCAGCCCGTTTTAACTTCTGGCCCATGACGTCTTTCGGCCCATATGAGGCCCTTATTACTCTTGGCCCATTAACGGCCCGTGGTAAAACTGGCCTGTAATGAATAGTGTATCACTTTATACCCATTAACGACACGTGGCGAAACTGGCCCGTAATGAACAGTGTATCACTTTATACCCATTAACGTCCCATTATTCCGTTGGGCCGATTCCAGCCCATGCTATCTTTCGGCCTTCTCGGGGCCCATTTATCCTTGGGATCATTTCCACATTTATTTACTTATGGCCCGTTAATGTCATTTTCTGCTTGTGGGCCAAATTCAGCCCGTGGTTATAGTCGGCCCGTTTGTGGCCCGTTAGTACGTTGGGCCGTTTTCATAGCGTCATCAAAATACGGCCGATTAATGACGGCTCGTTATGGTCGGCCCATGAACGGACGATTTCAACTCTAGCCCATTTACGGCCATAATGTGGTCTGTGATTGGCCCATGTTTGGCCAACCGATCATATGGCCCGTAGAAGGCCCATTGATGATACGGCCCATAGAAGGCCCATTGTGTCTACAGCCCGTATAAGGCCCATTGTTTCTACGCCACATAGAAGGCCCATTGTTTTTTAAGAAAGAAGGCCCATTGTTTCTACAGCCCTTAGAAAGCCCATTGTTTCTACGACCCGTAGGAGGCCCATGTTGACTACAGCCGGTGGGCATCAAAGTTCGCCTCCAGTGCAAATATAGGGAACACCCTACACTATACAAAAATGGCTTGCTGTTTTCTTTAGCTGGTGGCTGCACGTTAAGAACAAATTTTGTATTGCACCAAAACGAGTTACAACTATAAAACAAAAGGAAGGTTGGCATAAAAGTTAACAGTCTAGCAGATAAATGCACCACCAGAAGTTCAGAAGCTCAGTTCATTTGACCTGACTGTTACGTTTTCATGTTGTATTGTCCGATGGAGCACCATAGCCTTCGCCTTCGGTTCTCCTAGGCTCCTGAACAACATAGAAAATGTCTGATAGTTTGGTTTCAAAACCATGCATATCTTGACAACATCGAACAATGTCTCTCCTTGTTTCACAAAGGGTCTCTGTTAGGGAATGGACTTGTGTCTGGAGCGCACATACAACATTGTTTTGAGCTTGCATATCTTGATCATGAGGCAGTTTGGACGAGATTTCCTTAACAACCAAGCCAGTATTATGCAGAAACGTGTTTTTGGCACTGTTAGTGGACAGGTACTGACCCACTGCAGCAAGAGCTGACATTGCGGTAATAGTTGCCTCGCCACCTTCAGAAGGTGGCAGTTCCACCATTTTTTCCATAGCTCGCTGAAAAGTTGAGGTTTTACATTAGTAGTACGAGAACAGAAGATATTAAGGAGGCATCAAAAACAAACAAAATAGCTTTGGTCTATATACAAAACTTATTGTGGTAAACCCATGTAAAATAATAGTTGTATTTTATTGCAAAGTACACAATAAAACCAGGTTCCAAACATATGACCATGTACCATCACTAATGTATTGTCTATTTCTTCACATTGTATTGAGGGCTAAGGATAAAGAGACGAAGTTTATAATACGGTAAGCATAGTATGACATCATTCATATCACAAAACAACTAAGAACAGACAAATAGGCAATTGTAACGTTGTGTGGGCAAGTCCAGCACGAAACTAGATTACAGGTCAAGATCAAAGGAACATCACTCCTCTGTTTTAAACCTTGTAAGGTGCAATGATACGCTAAGACAATTGTGTATAAAATTGAAAAGAGTAATCGACATTGGCTGCAAACCATGCAGTTCAAGGCACAAGTCAAAGTTAGTAGTAGTTAAAAGGCATGAGGATTAAGGACTTACAACAGCGGCTTTGACTGGTGTAGTCATGCCCTTCTTCCTGCTGGTGTGACAGTCCTTGAAGATTTCCACAACATTTGGTTCAGGTACTTTTTGGTCCTTGCGGGCTTTCCTCTACATTTGGAACAAGTCAATATAGATCTGATAATATGGTACAGCAAAAAGAGTGAAACATCAACTAATTACAAGCGCCTCGCAGTGTGCAATATAGCTACGAGATCCAGTCGTCTGTTGGAATTTCACTTTCGTACGGTTGACCTTGTTCTTGAACAGTTCACCTACAAGAATATAGATTTGTGTGGCACATGCGTAAATAGGAATTCAACATGTGATCTGATCATATATATATATAATGTACCTGATACTTTGGATCGGACCGGTGTTTAACAAGACCTCTCCAGTCTTCATCAGATATATTTTCCACTGGAGATGTTTGGGCAAGTTCACTGTTAGCCTTTCCTTCAAAGTGAGTTTTCCTCAAGTTATACCGATACTGTCGCAGAGCAGACTTGAAAACATGGTTGCAAGCGTGTCTGGTTGCATCATCATGGATATCCAACTTTAACCTCATCTGTTGAAAATTATGGGAGTCTCATTATCAGCAACCTAGAAAGTATTAGACAGAGCAAGATGATATTACTAGTTTCCATACATAACCATACTTACAGATAAATGGTCGAGGAAGGTGTTGAACTGGGTTTCGTCTTTGTCATTCCTGTACTGAATCCATGTTGGGAGGATACGTACATGACACCTAATAGCAACCGCTGCCTCTGATGCTATCTTGGCTGACTCTGTAGCATCACGTGGCCTTTTTAAACCTGCCTCAAAACGGATCTCCATTCTTCGTCCTCTAGATTTAGTTAACCTATCGAGCATTATCCCTGATGTTTGTTTCCTGTTGCGCCTAGGTGCTAGTCCAACAAAAAACATAGGAAGTGTTAGTGTACATCAGACTGTGAGACTACATATAAAGAAGCATGCAACTGTAACTTGACTCCAGCAACTACCTTCTTGCTATTGAAGCTCACAAAGTTCATCTGATCTTGCCAACTCATCTTGTGTCAAGAGTGCTTCAGAAGTAGTGTCAGGTGGCAAGGGAGCTTGGGAATGTGTTGCTAGCTGAGCTGACCGACGAGTAAATCGTGCAGCTGGTGGTATTGTGGAAGGTGTTGCAACAACTAGGGTTGTCTCTGCTTGTTTGGTAGCAGCTATTTGTTTCTGTTTGGCTTGTTGTGCAGCTCGTGTAGCACGGGATACCCTGTCGGTACAATTTTCCGCTAGACTTTGACCTTCTATTGCACCATCAGTACCAGCATGATCTACAGGATTGTTCCGCTTTCGTTTCCCTGTCGTTCTGTCTTGCTTGCTCTTGCTCTGTGCCATGTTAAGTCAAGCCGACAAGAAAAACAAATACCAATTTAGTTCTTCAGAACAAATGTACTTTGATGTAAGAACATGGTGTGATAGACAGATATTGTATGTTCTAGAAACAGGAACACATGTCTTAGTCACAAGTATAATGTGTAAAGTAAGAAGATGAAATTCAATAAAATTAGAAGCAATACAAGCTAGACATGATACATAACATGCAACCACATATAACAGTGCCAAGTTAGAGGGAGCACATGTGATGGTGCACTAGGGGAGACGTGCTCATCACCAACACAGCTACGTTGAGTGTGTATGCATGTGTTGTATTGGAAATCATCTTGGGGGGATGGAGGAGTAGAATCTGTAGAGGCCCTCCATTTGGAAGGAGCACCTTCATCCGCTGCCTTGCTAACTTCCTCCCGCTTTATTGATTTTGAATTGTCAAGTAAAACTGACAAGAAAAAGCAATAAAATTCACTCTTCACAACTCATTCGTGCATGATACTAACAATCACTACTTTGATGTAAGGCAAACACATGATTCCAGGATGGAATAATATGAAAATCAGGACGACATGGCATATTCACAACTGTTTGTGTTAACTAAGCAGAAACTATTTCACCAAATAAGAAGCAATGCAAGCTAGACACCATGTGAAAGATGCAACCAATACGACTCTGCCAAGTTAAAAGTGTCCCATCATAAATGGCATTTCAACAAATTAGAAGCAGCGCATGCTATAAATCATATCAAAGATGCAACTAATATCACACTGGATATATTGAAGGTGTCTCGTCATATTGATTTACGCGGGATACAAAAAAACAATAGTTTTATGTGAGGACATGCTTAATAGACAGATGTACTATGTACTTAATATAGGAACGCATGTCACATTAACAGGTATAATGTATAAGCTAAGCAGAATAGCACATGCAGTTTAACCAGATTGGAAAAATTACAATCTAGACACCATATGCAACATGCAACCACATATCACGCTGCCAAGTTAGAGCAAGCACCTACGATGCTAGTGTAGGGGAAATGTGGTAATCAACTACAGAGCTACGTTCACTATCTTCATCTAGCCTTATTGTTTCTTGAGAATCATGTCGGGAGGCTGACGGTGCATTCTTTAAATGAGGAGTAATCGACTTGCCTGACTGCCTCATCATAAGTGATTGGAGGGATACACAAGAACATTAGTTTGATGTAAGAACATGGTTAATACACAGATGTACTAGTATGTACCAAAAACAGAAAGACATGTCATATTCAAAGGTATAATGTGTAAGCTAAGCAGATGCAATTTAACCAAATTGGAAGCAATACAAGCTAGACATCCGGCTGGAGTGGTGAGCATGACCATCTAGGACCTGAGAGCCTGGTGGGAGGCGGGCTGCTTCGCCACCATCGCGGCTTTTTAGTTGGCTTCCAGGTGATGCCTCTCTTTGCTGGGCTTGTCACTGACTCGTACAGTGCCCTGACTAGCTATTTGTCTTCTGGTGCTCACGGGATGGTGGTTCATGTAAAAAATATCTTTCCTTATCTTAATAAAGATCGACTTCGGCCTTTCGAATACAAGCTAGACACCATATGGAACATGCAACGACATATGACACCGCAAAGTTAAAGCAAGCACCTGGGATGGTGGTTCATTGCGAGCGAGGTCATCAACTTCAGAGCTATGTTTACCGTCCCCATCTGCTGACACTGCACATTTTATATGTCTCAAACGTGTATGGCATATCCGCCTAGCACGCTGGAGCGACTTCTCTCTTTTCTTTTTTGCTTCTCTCATAGCAGCAGAGTCTGAAATACCCTTGCATAAAAACACAATAGTGAGAGTATGGGTGAAGTGTGTGCAGAACTAGTGCACTGTAAAAGTAGCAGACATCAGGTGGCTGAAAGATAAATGATAGGAGACTATGATAGCTCTACAACATTGCATGGCAAACAAAATTAGATTCTACTTCGTATGATTTTGTAATATATGAGCACAAGAATGCAGGTACTCCTCCAGCACACCACCACATGTGGTCATATCAAGATAACAGTCGACTGAAAATAAATAGGTCAGTCAATTTTTTTAATGAACCGTCCGATCTATAAGGAACGGTCAGATGGCCTTCGTCTACCTCCCGTCAGTCACTGTTGATGATCTTTCTCGAACCGCCAGCGACCACCGGCCTAGACCCCTGCCTCTGCCGCCCCGCCCTCCCCTCAACCTCACACCACCGCCGTGCTTAGCAGCGCCCCCAGGCCATCCCTTTAATCCCGGCCGACCTCCAGATCGGACGCCAATAGCTCTAGTCCCCACACGCCCCTAAGATAAACACTGAGGCGCTGCTTCCCCGGCGTAATAGGCGGACTAGCTCCTATTACGCCGGGGAATGCTTTTGTTAATTGGGAATCAACTGACCAGGAATTGAAATTCAGGGGAACGACGGACCTCTAGCTAAGGTGAAATAGTATATGAGGAGAAACCTTGTGCATCGCGAGTTACTAGGAACATCTAATATCAATAAGAAGCGGTCAACTAGTGTCTTATGTGGGATGAATACCATGCAAGCAGACACGTAAGATTTGCACGAATAAGGGAAGATGAGTACCATTTTTGGTTGCCAGTGTGGTCGCCTCCACATGTCGCGCCGATCTTCTTCTTTCTGCCGAGGAAACCGATGTTATGGAGGAGGGTGCAGGCTTGGACGAACCCATGGACAAATTGTTGACTGTGTTGATGTGGTCGTATGTCGGCGGAGGAGAAGCAGATCTGAGGCACCGAAGGACGGCGTAGCAGGAACAACTCCGGTGCGGTGGAGGGTGGCGAAGTTGGATCGACAGCGGTGAGGCGCAGGACGACGTGGTTGAACTGGCTCGGGTACGGACGGCTCGGCCTCGGCTTCAACTACTAGCCGTGGAGGACGTTGCGGTTGAGGTTGAAGTGGATGAAGACGTCGGGGTATCGGTTCCGGTGTGATGGAGGAGGGCGGCGGTTGATGGGTGGAATGGGGTGGTGGACGGAGGACGCCGGGGTTTCGTGGCTGGTGGAGAGGTAGTTTTCGCGCCCACAGAGTTCGAATGGGGAATCGGATGGGTGGGCGGGGGGAGGGGGAAGAAGCATGTTTTGGATCTGGGGCGCGCTTGTTTTTGGATTTTTTGAACAGAAGATGGGACACGCTTGTTTGAAATTTGGGGAAAGTACAAACTTTGCCCCCCTCTTAAATTTCGGACCTACTACGGGTCGGGGGTAGGATAGTAATCCCAGGTTTCCCAAATAGTGGGCGGGAGCGATTTCGGCCGCGCGCATGTGTGCTTAGGCGGCCATTGTGTATGAATGTTTTTCGGAGGCGTTTGCGTGGCGTCTAGATGAAGCTACGAACCTACCCCAGTTTAGACCTTTGGAAGTCAGGCCGGTAGGTTTCACGGGTCGGAGTTATTAGAAAAGTAATTTCCTTGTACTACCAAACATTGGTCTCACGCGGTTTCGGGCGAGTAGAGGCTCTTTTGGCGCTTCGTTCGAAATTTTGAAACACAAGCATTCACATTTAGAGTACTCTTGAACTTTGAGGATTGACCTAAATAGACAACGTTAAATTTGACCTTGTATGTTTGAAAACCTCGTTAAATTATCCGCTTCTTTTTTAAATTTTGACACATGAAAATCCTATAACTACGATTATTTTGGAATGGAGGAGCTAAATTCGAATCTATTTCGTACACAACTACATATGCTATTATGTACAAAATCAGAGCAAAGATTGGTGCCCCCATAATTTAGGTATGATTTACAAATGCCATGATATCAAATTCAAATAACTAAATGGACTTCATGTTGAATTTGATTTTTTAAACCACCTTAAGTTGAATTCAAATGTATGCTAGTCCATAGGTAGCTATTTATCATGTTCATTGTGTAACTTTCGTATGTATAATGTGCTTTACACACACAACATGAACTATACTCACGTTTATATTCGATTGCTAAAGCGATGCATTGTCTGGATTTCAAAATACTAACTATATGGACAATTGTGTCGAATAATAACATAGACATGCTCAAATTCGATAGAATCTAGATGTCTGATGGATCAATGACCATTCCTTACGCGAATTGCAACTATCATGATCCCATCCTAATATTTGGATACAATTTATATCTTTAATCAATGTGTACAACAGTCTTGTACGTGTAGTTTCACTCTCCATCGGTGGTCTCTCACACATGCTCACACACTCTCTCCCGAGGTGTCTTTCTCGCACACATGCTCTCGATATAACCCTCCCTCCCTCTCGTAACCATTTACGACTGTTTTCACTAACCTTTATCACTAGCACTCTCCCTCTCGCAAGCTACACACGCACAATAACCATCGACCCTTTCTATGTACATAGACCCGCCCACGTGTCTCCTGTACACACATTATCTTTAGGCTTGTCTCTCACTCATTGTCTCACACCTCTCTTCCTAATCGACGAGTATGATTCTAGCAGAGCATTCTGTAGGATGCCCCTTAAAGTTAGGTTGGATGAATAGTAATATCAGAGGTAAAGGGGTTACCTTAGTCCGAGAACCTAGGGTTACAAAACCTAGCCGGCTTTTTCAGTGGACATGGAGTCCTTCACAATTATGCTATCTCTGTCTTGTACGACTAGCCATCAATGGGTCTCCCTAAATGCGTCACGGGCCGACTAATGTGATGCGGGACGGAACCAAATGAAGGGCCTCACCTCGACCCACCGGACCTCACGTGGTGACACACCCTCTGCCCCCACGTCTCGTTATCTTCTCACACCCACACATACCAACATAGACACCACACACAAAAAATGCTCCTGGTGCCTCTATCCACTCCCCCCTTGCATATACATACTCAAGGGAATCTCTCACCGTGATGTCATATTCATCTCTCTCTCTCTCTCTCTAGACCACTCTCATTTCTCGTGCTATCTCTCCCACGCACCCCCTGCCGGCCCCTCTATCCATGCCTCTCTCGAATACATAATACACACACATACCTCTCTAGGCCCTGCCAAATGCATCAACTACACATTCACACATGTTACATCACATACCCCATTGATCTAAAAAGCCCTCTCTTCACGTCTATTTCGCATACAACATTCATTTTGAATAAAGTGTGGCCAAAAAATATTTTAGAATTTCTACATATATACAACATTACAAAGTTGTATGGAGGAGTATGAACGCTTGCATTGCATGGTGCCCACAATGATATTTATTCCACACTGTGAATTTGTATATTTTTATACTATATATAAAGTTAGTCATAGTAAAGAGAAACAAAGAGCATCTCTCTCTCCATCGCATACCCCCCC
>LR738715.1:588412769-588487536 GCA_902687465.1 Secale cereale
CCCTTCTACGCCGCTTTCACATACGCACACAAACTATCTCTAGGTCCTCTAAAAGTAAGCCCCCAGCACATTCACGCATGTTTCATCTTTCTCTCGCGATATATACAATGACGATCATTGTATTTGAAGCGAAAGCACGATACGTACATTCGACTTCAGAATCCACTCATTACGGTCACCATTTATGTTTTGTGGTTATTATACAGTCACGGGCTCACCGTACAACTCTGTATTTGCTCAAGACATGACTAGTTGACCAGTTAAACGCTCCACATGGCACCTCTAGTGTTGCATCACATTATCTCACTACCATCGGGCCCACCTGTCGGCTTGTATCTACTCTACATCTACACTCTTATAAAATACTAGCAAGATGCCCATGCGTTGCGCGGAACATCAAGATGCATTTGTATGAGTAGTTTATCTTGTGGGAGAAAAGGATGAACAATGGAAGGCCTTATTTGCAAGTGTGGAGAGGGGTGTGGGTATCTTTTTTGCAAAATTGCCATAGTTTCCTTCCTACCCGTCAGATATAGATCGGACGACCTATATTGCAGGATGGCAGGCACACGATCATCACCGACTATGCTTTTTATAAGAGTAGGGATAAAATATACTCTTATAAAAAACATAGTTGGTGATGATGGAGTGCCTGCCATCCTGCAATATAGGCCGTCTGATGTATATTTGACAGATAGGAAAGAAACTATGACAATTTTGCAAAAAGGTACCCACAGACCTCTCCACATTTGCAAATAAGGCCTTCCCTCGTTCATCCTTTTCTCTCACAAGATAAACTAGTCATACAAATGCATCCAGATGTTACGTGCAACGCACGGGCATCTTGCTAGTAAGAATGAAAACAAACGACAACAAAATATTGGACGGTGGTTCGAAGTCATGACCGCGGGCACAGCGGACAAGGTGGCCTTGTATTGGTATGCTGAGCCGTCTGTTTTAACACACAGGAGCTGGTGTGGTGATTATACACACACGCACGCATGCACACGAACTGCATGCATGCAACACTCACATGAACACATGCACCCACGCAGGCACGCACCACTCACACGTACACACGCAGCCACGCACGGACGCAACACTCACATGCACACACGCACGCATGCATGCACACACCAGTACACCACACGACCAACACACACTCTCACGCTCAAGTTCTCAACCTACACATGCATGCGCACACACCAGGCCATGACAGACACATACACAACCAGGTGATTCCCGCGCATGGGGTGGAGTCTTGTCACGTGTGCATAAATTTGTGTTTATCTAACATTTTCCCTATGTGAACTGATAGGTGGGACCCACTAGGAACGTGTTCAATTTAACTAGTCGACATGGTGCCACGCAGACTATTTGGCCGGTCAACAAAGTGCAATCCGATGCCGAACCATGAGCAAGTGACCGTATAATCACCGTAAAACTTATATAGTGACCGTAATCATCTTATTTTGAAGTTCGGTGAACGTATTACGCTTTCCTCTCCGTAGGCCCTCCAAAACTACATCTCTACACGTTCTCGCATGTTACATCTAACAACTATGTAATACAGCACCACTACGACAGTCTAACACAATAAATCATATGTGTTTTTAGTTTTACTAGATATCATATTGTTACTTAATTATTCAGTTTACATACATTAAAATTGCCTTTGAAATGTATGGCCAGTATCATATACCGCGCGGGAAAAATCCCGCCCTTTCCTGTTTAATCGGGTTTGTATCGAGGGATCGTGCGAAACAGCAAAACAATAGTACTATATACAGTACAAGTGATAGTTCACTGGGCGGTCGTGTCGTGTACTCCTCCGTCGTAAGAGTGGAGCGCTCGCTTTCATAAATCTTCTAGTTCCTTTCGCCGACATGTGGGGCATCAAGCTACCGGGTCCACGTGCCATACCAGAATACAGTGCAGAGCAGCCGGGGTGAAGCACCCAGTCATGGCGCCAGCGTAGTAATAAGCAATGAGGTGTCAAATCACAATGCTACACCTTTTCCGCGGTTAAGTTGGAGGGACGGAAATAATAATGCTAAAAACAAGAAGTTGGAGGGACGGAAGTAATAATGCTAAAAAAGAAGAAGTTGGAGGGACGAAGCAGCCATCATTTCACTCGTTGCTGAATTCGCTTCTCCCTCATCTTCTTCAAGTTAACCACGTGTTGCTTCTGCCGTTGTTCTGCCTCATGTGGGAAGCGGATCGGCTTGGTGAAGCACTGACACATGGGACCGCATGTTAGCAAACCGCCAGGACAATGTCCTCTAAAAATAAGAAACCTCCCCCACCATCTGTGCAGCAAAATCACCTCCTTTTTACTTGTCGGGACCCCGATCCTAAGTCACACCGGTCTAGCATGTAACACACCATATCACTTTGCGGCCTCACGCACGGTATCCCCACGGGTGCCACCTTACCTGGACCGGGACCGTTTGCGCATTTTGGCTCACGTATATGATAGTGTCGCTAGCATCCATATGACAGAGAACCCGGGCCGACATGACCAGTTATAAACCAAAAGTGGCACTAAATTACAGAGACATGCATACATGACCCAGCAACGAACGTGTCGGTCATCATCGTATGAACCCAAGTCGTAGCAAGCTACAAGGACTTAAAGGAACAACGCGTGACATTTCCCCTAAGGGACAGACAAAGGAACGAAGAAGGACACATGCCGGTCAGCCTAAGTGTTCCGGAGCAGTAGCAAGCTACCAAGGCTCAGTGGAAGCACTAGGAGACATTTCCCTATAAGATAGGCTACCAAGGGTAAACAACTAGGTGTCGGATCCCACACATACCAAGCATTTCAATAACATACACACAATATGCTCGATATGTGCAAATACAACATGGCATCACAACAAGACTCTAAGAAACAAAGTATTTATTCATTAGGCTCCGAGGAGCCAGATATTACAAACATGGGTCTCATGACCCAACATTCAGAGCATACAAGCAACAAGCGGAAGCACAACATGTCTGAGTACAGACATCTACAAATGAAAAAGGCTGAAGAGCCTGACTATCTACAACACTCGTCCAAGATCGTAGCTGAAGTAACAAGCTACTTGTCGAAGTCCAAGCGGAACTACTAGTGAGACCGAAGTCTCATCTGCAAAACATAAATTAAGCAAACATGAGTACAAAGGTACTCAGCAAGACTTACATCAGATTCTATCATACATGCACTTGTATCAAGAAGGCAAAGTGGGGTTTAGTTGCAGCAAGCCAGCTTTGACTCAGTGGCTATCATATACTACGACTACTGGTAACTCTTTTGAGGTGGCGCACACGAGTCCACTAAGCACCACATAATACACCACTATGGATTCATCCCCGTCTCCCTACGAGAAGGCCGTCCATAGCACTCACACTTGTCTTGAGTATTTTAGAGTATCCACTTCAAGTTGTCTATGTACCATGTAAGCATCCAAGAAGTCCATAACCGTGGACCCGGCTATTCGAATAGATCATGCCAACCCTGCAGGGGTGTACTTCTTCACACATGCTCTCGCCACTTACCGCCATGTACACGTCGTGTATCTCGCCAACCTTCAAGCGGAAGCCTAGCGAGGTTGTCGGCCATGACCTGACTAACCACACAAGACCCTAGTACAGGTTTATCTCCTATTCGGGTTCCATCCGTAAGGAGATCCGGCCGGGGTGTCGCTCACGGCCCCAAATGATGTGCGCGGGGTTACCAAGCCCACCTCGCTGAATGGATCTATGCTTGGTACACCGTGCCATGGTGCCTAGTCTGTCCCAAGCCCACCTGGTCGAGTGCCACTAGGTAGACTACTAGCACTACCTACAAACACCAGAAACTAGTTGCAACTCCTGGACAGAGATCATGTTGATTAATAAGTCGAGAGTGGTCAAGTTACCGGAACCCAATGTGTGGTAGTAGCTAGTCATTGGACAACAAACACAGAACTCAGTTCTTAGAGACGGTTCCAGTGAGACAACCCACCATGTACTCCTACATGGCCTCTCACCGCTACCTTTACCAAAACGTGTTCACACACTTGACTCTCAGCATCAGAACATATCACTGCACTCCAATTCATTCCCGATGAATCAGACCTGACACACTCTAAGCAATAGCAAGCATGGCATGGTAAGATCACAACATGGCTTCAATCAACTCCTACACATGCTAGTGGGTTTCAACTATTTACTGTGGCAATGACAGGTCATGCAGAGGAATGGGTTCAACTACCGCATCATAAAGTAGCAGTTGAAGTCGTTGTTGTCCTAATGCAATAACAGAGAGCAGGAGCGAGAGAGGGGTTGTATCGGAATGAACAAGGGGGTTTGCTTGCCTGGTATAACAACGTGCAGAGCATTGCTCCTCTGACAGGTACTCTGGAACAGTCTCCGGAGCTGGACCTATCAAGAAGAACGGTGCCGACGATCAAACACAAGCATATGCAACAATATGATGCATGAACATGGTATGCATATGTGATGTTATTTGAGCTAATGCAACTAGCATTCCATTTGAAAGAAGTCAATTTGAACCAAGGGTTCAAATGTAATTCCAAAATTAACATTTAAAAGTGTCATTTATGTGTTTTCACCTATACAGCAAGTATAAGTTGGCTTAACATGCATGAAAATGCCATAAACAGATTCCTCATATTTTTCTGATCATTTTTCATATATAAATTATTTTCATCTGAGCTATGGTTGATTTTATATGAATTTTAGAAGTTTTAGCTATTTTCTGAAATAAATAAATCATTTCTGATTTATTTAAAATCTCAGAAAACATTTACTACGTCAGCATGACCTCATGCTGATGTCAGCAGGTCAACAGGGGCTGGTCCAGGTCAAACATGACATGTGGGTCCGGCATGTCAGTGTCAGAACTAATTAACAGAGTTAATTAGTGCTAAGCTAAGAACTAACTAAACTGTTAGTGGGGCCTGGGCCCGCTAGTCAGTCGCACAGTATCTAACAGTATGTAACTAGACCTAACTAAACTAATTAATAGGCACTGGGGCCCACTGTCAGTGACTCTAGGTTGGGTTAGTTAGGCACTAACGACGATGCCACATCAGCACGTCGGAGTTACTCGCCGGCGTCCACATTCCTTGGCGGTGTCTCGCCGGAGAGGCTCGGGTTTCGCATACAAGGGGCGTTTTCGGGCGTGGTTAGTCCGTTGGAAAGCTGGCACTCGGCCACATCCAACGGTGCAAGCTGTGCGACCTGAGGTGGCCGGGAACATCGCCGGCGGCGAGGTTTGCGGCGGCCGGAGCTCGGGTGGGTGCGGGGTTAGTGCCGCGGCTTGCAAAAGAGCTGGTTGTCGCGCTAGTGTTGCTCTACGGGATGCTGTGAGTGCAACGGACGCACGCGCGGGACCAGAAGGTCACCAGGGCTTCGCCGGCGACGAGCCCGTGCGGCGGCGGCTATGGTAAGCAAGGGGGCGACGGCTACGGCGACCAAACGGAGGCGGGGTTAGGGGGAAATAGACCGGGGGCTCACAGCGGTGCCGTAGGGATGGCGAGCGTGCCCGGGGAAGCGACGACGATGGCGAATCGATGGTGCAGGTCCTCGGTGGCCGGCTGTGAAGAAGGCGATGGTGGCGACGATGGAGGACGTCCGGGCTCGGTTCCTTTGGCTTGGAGATGGAGAGCGTTGCGACGGACCTCGGGGACAGCTCAGGGAGGCGGGGTGGTGGCCCTGTCAACGACTACGGCGAACGGTGGCGACTGCGAGTGCTCGGCCGTGGGAAAGGAGGATCCAGGGGAGGGGATGAGCACGGGAGGGAGAGTGAGAGGGTCAGGGGGTTGCGTGGCAACGCCTAGGGAGGCCCAGCGTGTCGAGGAGGCAACTAGGCAGGTAGGACGTGGCCGGTGCGCGGCGACCACGCGGCCGGCGTCCTTCTGTCCAAGGAAGGGGACGACTGGCACTGTGGGCTACACAGTGTTGGGCCGCCCAGGTGGGCTAGGCCGGCCAGGTAATTAGCCTCGGCCTCAGGTAAGTCTCTGCATCCTCTTTTTTTTATTTGTCTCTGTTTTCTATTTTTCTTTCTTTGTTTTGATTTGATTTACAAACCAAACCATTTTAAAACTTTCTGTAAATTTTTATGCGAGCTCAGGGAACTAGTCCAAGGTCACATGCAAACTTACAAAAATACTTGAACTTGACTTCTTATATAACAGAAATGAATTCAACTCAAATATGTTATTGATTTAATTCAAAGGCCCAAAATAAATATTTTAAAGCCTCTAAAAATATTGGTTTGAATTTTATTCTTGCCAATATTTTTCAAGGTTTAACAGGAACATTTTCTTGGGCTTCTTTGAGAAGATTTTAAAGTTGACTATTATTATTATTTTTAACTGCTTTCTGAGGGTTTCAACAAACCTCAATTCAACTTTCAAAAATAATTTTAGACATGATGCAAACATCAAAGCTAGCCTAGTGCATACCAGAACTAGGGTTGCGACAACTCGCCCTCACTCAAAAGAATCTTGTCCCGAGATTCAGGAGTCGGCGGAAAGAAAGTGGGGTACCTCAGTCGGAGACGATCTTCTCGCTCCCAAGTAGCTTCTCTCTCGGAATGATGAGACCATTGAACCTTGAGAAACTTGATGTTATGACGTCGAGTGACACGCTCTGTTTGATCCAGAATGTGAACGGGGTACTCTCGATATGTGAGGCTATCTTGGAGATCAAGCGTTTCGTGGTCCACTCCGCAGATGGGATCCGAGAAGCAATGCCTGAGTTGAGAGACGTGGAAGACATCATGAACTCGAGAAAGATGTGGGGGGTAGTTCCAACTGGTAGGCAACCTCTCCTCGTTTAGCGAGAATGTGAAAAGGACCAATGTAACGAGGAGCCAACTTGCCCTTGATACTGAAACGATGGGTACCCTTCAAAGGAGTAACCCAAAGGTAGGCTTTGTCGCCAACTTCATAAGCCACTTCCTTATGATGACGATCATACTGGCTCTTTTGACGAGACTTGGCTGTTTTCAAATTCTCACGAATGATGCGAACTTGCTCTTCTGCTGCCTGGATCATATCCGGTCCAAAGAATTGCCTTTCACCGGTTTCTGACCAGTTCAAAGGTGTTCGACATCTTCGTCCATAGAGAATCTCAAAAGGAGCTTTCTTGAGACTGGATTGATAGCTATTGTTATAAGCAAACTCTACGAAAGGAAGACATTTCTCCCAATCCATACCGAATGAAATAACGCAAGCTCTAAGCATGTCTTTGAGAATTTGGTTAACCCGTTCCACCTGACCACTTGACTGAGGGTGGAAAGCGGTACTAAAGGAAAGATGGGTGCCCATGGCAGTTTGGAAACTCTCCCAGAAATGAGAAGTGAAAAGACTACCACGGTCTGAATTGATCTCTAGTGGAACACCATGAAGTGACACTATTCGAGAAATATACAAGTCAGCAAACTGACTAGCGGTGATACTCGCTCGTACAGGTAGAAAGTGAGCCACTTTGGAGAGACGATCAATGATTACGAAGATAGCATTATTCCCTCTCTTGGTCCTGGGAAAGCCGGTGATGAAGTCCATACCAACTTTATCCCATTTCCACTCAGGAATAGCTAGAGGCTGAAGGGTGCTAGCAGGTCTTTGATGCTCTGCCTTAACGCGACGATAAACGTCACATTTAGCAATGAACTGAGCGATTTCTCTCTTCATCCTAGTCCACCAGAACCTCTGGCGTAGGTCCTGATACATCTTAGTACTACCGGGATGAATCGTGAGAGGAGATTCATGAGCCTCCTTAAGGATCAGTTGCCGAAGATGTTGCTTCTTGGGAACCACTAGCCAGTTTTGGAAGAAAACAACACCTCAATCATCTATGGAAAAACTACCAGCAATACCCTTGGCAATGTTTCTCTTGATCCGGGTAATCCATGTATCATGCTTCTGGGCTTCTATGATATGATCCACAAGAGTAGGTTTAGCCACCAAGGTAGAAAGGAATCCGTGAGGAGCGATGTGAAGGTTAAGCTTACATAATTCCTCATGGAGAAGTGGTTGGCCCTGCTACAACATGAGATTGTCGCAATAGGACTTACGACTTAGCGCATCAGCCATGACATTTCCCTTGCCTGGGGTGTAGGTAATCCCTAAGTCGTAATCTGAGATCAACTCCAACCAACGTCTTTGCCTAAGGTTCAAATCTGGTTGGGTGAAGATATACTTGAGGCTCTGGTGATCGGTGTAGATCTCGCAACAATTACCAAGGAGGTAATGTCGCCAGGTCATAAGTGCGTAGACTAAGGCTGCTAGCTCTAGATCATGTGTAGGATAATTCTCCTCATGTGGATGCAACTGTCGAGATGCGTAGGCAATCACATGACGATCCTGCATAAGAATGCAACCTAGTCCCTGTCGTGAGGCATCATAGTAGATAACAAAGTCCTTAGTGAAATCCGGTGGCACAAGTATGGGGGCAGAAGTCAGGCGTCTTTTCAGTTCCTGAAAACTGTGCTCACACTATGGGGACCACTCAAACTTTCTATCTTTCTTGAGAAGTTCCGTGAGAGGTTTGGCCACTTTAGAGAAGTTCTCAACAAAGCGGCAACAATAACTGGCTAGACAAAGGAAACTCCTAACTTGTTTAACTGTTTCAGGTGGAGTCCAATCAAGGACGGCCTGAACTCTCTCGGGGTTGACAACAATGCCCTCACCGGAGATTACATGGCCGAGATAGGTCACTTCTGGCAACCAAAATTCGCACTTGGAGAACTTGGCATAAAGGCGGTGCTCTTTGAGTTTTTCTAGAACAAGTCTAAGATGTTCGGCATGCTCTTCCTCGTTCTTCGAGTAAATAAGAATATCATCGAGGTAAACCACGACGAACTTATCTAAGTACTCCATGAAGATCGAGTTCATCAAGCGGGAGAAAGTGGCTGGAGCATTGGTTAGACCGAAGGACATTACGGTGTACTCGTACTGACCATAACGAGTGACAAAAGTCGTCTTGGGGATGTCCCCATTTCTAATTTTGATTTGATGGTATCCTAACCTCAAATCCATCTTGGAGAAGACTGAGGATCCAGCGAGCTGATCATATAGGTCATTTATCCTGGGAAGCGGATACTTGTTCTTTACCGTGACCAAATTAATGGGACGATAATATACAACCATCTGATCCGTACCATCATTCTTCTTGACGAAGAGGACGGGGCAAGCCCAAGGAGAAGAACTAGGACGGATGAAACCCTTTTGCAAGGACTCATCAAGTTGTTTCTTAAGCTCAGCTAGTTCTAAGGGTGCCATCTTGTAAGGTCTCCTAGAGATTGGAGAGGTTCCTGGGATAAGATCTATAACAAACTCTACATCTCGGTCAGGTGGAACACCTGGCAGTTCCTCTGGAAAGACATCCGTGAAGTCACGGACTACCGGAACATCTTCAAGGTCTGGAAGAGGGCTGGCATTAAGAGAATAGAGTTGACGCTCTGCAACTCTAGTGGTGACAGTGACTATCTTGCCAGATGGTTGTGTAAGCTGAACAGACCTAGTGAAACAGTCAATCTTGGCATGATGAACTGTCATCCAGTCCATACCCAAGATGATATTAATATCTGAAGACTTGAGGGCTACAAGTGATGCAAGGAACACAAGTATGTCGACAAGTATTTCATTACCATGGCTTACACTAGAAGTTTGCCATTTGGATCCAGGAGTTTGAATGAGTAGTGGGGAGGGCATATCACAAAATGACATGTCGTGTAAGCGGGCATAACTTTCGGAAATGAAATAATGAGATGCTCCAGTATCGAACAGAACCGATGCCGGATGACAATTGACAAGGAGTGTACCAAGAACGACATCTGGATCATCATGAGCGTTTTTGGCTGAGACGTGATGCACATGTCCATGTTCAGTGGGAGCTGACTTGACACTGATCATCTTGCGTGATGGCTTATCACGGCCAACAGATTTCTCGGACTGGGGTGGAGCAACACGGGTCTGAGTGCAAATACGTGCAATGTGGCCCGGCTCTCCGCACTTGTAACAAATCCTGGAGGTAGGACGTGGACCCGCATTGGCAAACGGTCCATCAATAGTCCTGGGTGGAGCATACTGCTGAACTGGAAGAGGTACCACATAAGATGGCCTCGGTGTACAGCTGGGTGGAAGAACAGAGTTCGGAACCCAAATCCGGCGCTTCTGAGAACTAGAACCGGAGGAAGATCCCAAATCAAGGGTGCGCTTACGAGACTTCTCGTAAGTGAGCTGAGTTGTCTCTGCATTGATGGCCTTGTTCACAAGAGCCTGGAATGTGTTGCAATGATGTAAGTGGAGATCACGACGCAATTTGGGGTTGAGACCCTTCCGGAACCTAGCCTGCTTCTTGGCGTCCGTGGACACTTCTTCTGTAGCATAGCGGGCGAGGTTCTCAAACTCTCTACTATAAGCATCAACAACCATCTTAGCCTGTGTAAGACTACAGAACTCTTCTCTCTTGCAATCAATAAGGGCTTGAGGGATATGATGCTCGCGAAAAGCCTCTGTGAAATCTCTCCAGGTAGGAATCTGGCCAGCTGGAATCATGGCCTCATAGTTCTGCCACCAAAGACTAGCAGGACCTTCCAGGTGATAAGTGGCATAGATGACCTTGTCTCCTTCAGCTACGTTCGCAGAATGTAGCTTGTGATTGATACTACGGAGCCAGTCATCTACATCGAGTGGCTCGATGGGATGATGGAAGGTGGGCGGTTTCAGACGAATGAAGTCATGGATGGTTGCTGATTCCTTGCACTGATGTGCGGTGTTCTCCTCAATACGTGCCAACAAGCGGTTAGACTCACGCTTGTTTCTCTCCATCTCTAACATTAACTCTGCCAACGAACGCTGGCCGGGAGGATCCTCCTCATCCCTACCACCTCTATGGTTCTGTCTACGAGCAGCTGAGCTTCGCTTAACTGAAGACATCCCGAGAAGCGAAACCAAGGACGGAAACATCAACAATTATAGGATGCATATGGTAGAACAAGAAATTAGTATCTCTCGAACTACTAGGATAATTCCGGCAGCATAACGGTAGTAAAATGCTCAGAATGAGACATCCTGCTAACAAATGGGTAGTACAACAACTCAACATCATCACTCAAGGTCCTATGATAGTACTAAAAAAACTACACCGGAAGAACTTGAAAACAAGAGTAGGACTCTGATCAACCAATCCTACGGGACTACGGAGCAGTAACTCGTGATCCTGATAGACGGAAGAGATAGCCTAGTTCCTTAACCCCGTGGGAAAGGTAGGATGACTCAGATCAGAAGACATGAGGTATAAGGAGTAAAAAGAGCCTTACGTTCCCTTCCGCAATCAATTCCCTTATATAACTAAGTAATTTCTAGACTCAACTTCGACCAGTTTGGCTTGGTAATCCTACAGGCAGTCAGGCTCTGATACCAAAGCTGTCGGGACCCCGATCCTAAGTCACACCGGTCTAGCATGTAACACACCATATCACTTTGCGGCCTCACGCACGGTATCCCCACGGGTGCCACCTTACCTGGCCCGGAACCGTTTGCGCATTTTGGCTCACGTATATGATAGTGTCGCTAGCATCCATATGACAGAGAACCCGGGCCGACATGACCAGTTATAAACCAAAAGTGGCACTAAATTACAGAGACAGGCATACATGACCCAGCAACGAACGTGTCGGTCATCATCGTATGAACCCAAGTCGTAGCAAGCTACAAGGACTGAAAGGAACAACGTGTGACATTTCCCCTAAGGGACAGACACAGGAACGAAGAAGGACACATGCCGGTCAGCCTAAGTGTTCCGGAGCAGTAGCAAGCTACCAAGGCTCGGTGGAAGCACTAGGAGACATTTCCCTATAAGATAGGCTACCAAGGGTAAACAACTAGGTGTCGGATCCCACACATACCAAGCATTTCAATAACATACACACAATATGCTCGATATGTGCAAATACAACATGGCATCACAACAAGACTCTAAGAAACAAAGTATTTGTTCATTAGGCTCCGAGGAGCCAGATATTACAAACATGGGTCTCATGACCCAACATTCAGAGCATACAAGCAACAAGCGGAAGCACAACATGTCTGAGTACAGACATCTACAAATGAAAAAGGCTGAAGAGCTTGACTATCTACAACACTCGTCCAAGATCGTAGCTGAGGTAACAAGCTACTTGTCGAAGTCCAAGCGAAACTACTAGTGAGACCGAAGTCTCATCTGCAAAACATAAATTAAGCAAACATGTGTACAAAGGTACTCAGCAAGACTTACATCAGATTCTATCATACATGCACTTGTATCAAGAAGGCAAAGTGGGGTTTAGTTGCAGCAAGCCAGCTTTGACTCAGTGGCTATCCTATACTACGACTGCCGGTAACTCTTTTGAGGTGGCGCACACGAGTCCACTAAGCACCACACAATACACCACTATGGATTCATCCCCGTCTCCCTACGAGAAGGCCGTCCATAGCACTCACACTTGTCTTGAGTATTTTAGAGTATCCACTTCAAGTTGTCTATGTACCATGTAAGCATCCAAGAAGTCCATAACCATGGACCCGGCTATTCGAATAGATCATGCTAACCCTCCAGGGGTGTACTTCTTCACACACGCTCTCGCCACTTACCGCCATGTACACGTCGTGTATCTCGGCAACCTTCAAGCGGAAGCCTGGCGAGGGTCGGCCACGACCTGACTAACCACACAAGACTCTAGTCCAGGTTTATCGCCTATTCGGGTTCCATCCGTAAGGAGATCCGCCGGGGTGTCGCTCACGGTCCCAAGTGATGTGCGCAGGGTTCCCAAGCCCACCTCGTCGAATGGATATACGCTTGGTATGCCGTGCCATGGTGCCTAGTCTGTCCCAAGCCCACCTGGCCGAGTGCCACTTGGTAGACTACTAGCACTACCTACAAACTCCAAAAACTAGTTGCAACTCCTGGACACAGATCATGTTGATTAATAAGTCGAGAGGGGTCGAGTTACCGGAACCCGATGTGTGGTAGTAGCTAGTCACTGGACAACAAACACAGAACTCAGTTCTTAGGGACGGTTCCAGTGAGACAACCCACCATGTACTCCTACATGGCCTCTCACCGCTACCTTTACCAAAACATGTTCACACACTTGACTCTCAACATCTGAACATATCATTGCACTCCAATTCATTCCCGATGAATCAGACCTGACACACTCTAAGCAATAGCAAGCATGGCATGGTAAGATCACAACATGGCTTCAATCAACTCCTACACATGCTGGTGGGTTTCAACTATTTACTGTGGCAATGACAGGTCATGCAGAGGAATGGGTTCAACTACCGCATCATAAAGTAGCAGTTGAAGTCGTTGTTGTCCTAATGCAATAACAGAGAGCAGGAGCGAGAGAGGGGTTGTATCGGAATGAACAAGGGGGTTTGCTTGCCTGGTATAACAACGTGCAGAGCACTGCTCCTCTGACAGGTACTCTAGAACGGTCTCCGGAGCTGGACCTATCGAGAAGAACGGTGCCGACGATCAAACACAAGCATATGCAACAATATGATGCATGAACATGGTATGAATACGTGATGTTATTTGAGCTAATGCGACTAGCATTCCATTTGAAAGAAGTCCATTTGAACCAAGGGTTCAAATGCAATTCCAAAATTAACATTTAAAAGTGTCATTTATGTGTTTTCACCTATACATCAAGTATAAGTTGGTTTAACATGCATGAAAATGCCATAAACAGATTCCTCATATTTTTCTAATCATTTTTCATATATAAATTATTTTCATCGGAGCTACGATTGATTTTATATGAATTTTAGAAGTTTTAGCTATTTTCTGAAACAAATAAATCATTTCTGATTTATTTAAAATCTCTGAAAACAGTTACCGCGTCAGCATGACCTCATGCTGACGTCAGCAGGTCAATAGGGGCTGGTCCAGGTCAAACATGACATGTGGGCCCGGCATGTCAGTGTCACAACTAATTAATAGAGTTAATTAGTGCTAAGCTAAGAACTAACTAAACTGTGAGTGGGTCCTGGGCCCGCTAGTCAGTCGCACAGTATCTAACAATATGTAACTAGACCTAACTAAACTAATTAACAGGCACTGGAGCCCACTATCAGTGACTCTAGGTTGGGTTAGTTAGGCACTAACGATGATGCCATGTCGGTACGCCGGAGTTACTCTCCGGCGTCCACATTCCGCGACGGTGTCTCGCCGGAGAGGTTCGGGTTTCGCGTACAAGGGACGTTTTCGGGCGTGGTTAGTCCCGTTGGAAAGCTGGCACTCGGCCGCATCCAACGGTGCAAGCTGTACGGCCTGAGGTGGTTGGGAACAACGCCGGCGGCGAGGTTTGCGGCAGCCGGAGCTCATGTGGGTGCAGAATTAGTGATGCGGCTTGCAAAAGAGCTGGCTGTCGTGCTAGTGTTGCTCTACGGGATGCTGCGAGTGCAATGGACGCACGCGCGGGACGAGAAGGTCACCTGGGCTTCGCCGGCGACGAGTTCGTGCGGCGGCGGCTATGGTAAGCAAGGGGGCGACGGCTACGGCGACCAAACGGAGTCGGGGTTAGGGGGAAATAGACCGGGGGCTCACAGCGGTGCCGTAGGGATGGCCAGCATGCCCGGGGAAGCGACGACGGTGGCAAATCGACGGTGGAGGTCCTCGGTGGCCGATGGTGAAGAAGGCGATGGTGGCGACGATGGAGGACGTCCGGGCTCAGTTCCTTCGGCTTGGAGATGGAGAGCGTCGCGACGGACCTCGGGGATAGCTCGGGGAGGTGGGGTGGTGGCCCTGTCAATGACTACGGCGAACGGTGGCGACTGCGAGTGCTCGGCCGTGGGAGAGGAGGATCCAGGGGAGGGGATGAGCATGAGAGGGAGAGTGAGAGGGTCAGGGGGTTGCGTGGCAACGCCTAAGGAGGCCCAGCGTGTCGAGGAGGCAACCAGGCAGGTAGGACGTGGCCGGCGAGCGGCGACCACGCGCCCAGCGTCCTTCTGTCCAAGGAAGGGGACGACTGGCACTGTGGGCTACACAGTGTTGGGCCGCACAGGTGGGCTGGGCCGGCCAGGTAATTAGCCTGGGCCTCAGGTAAGTCTCTGCTTCCTCTTTTTTTTATTTGTTTCTGTTTTCTATTTTTCTTTCTTTGTTTTGATTTGATTTACAAACCAAACCATTTTAAAACTTTCTGTAAATTTTTATGTGAGCTCAGGGAACTAGTCCAAGGTCACATGCAAACTTACCAAAATACTTGAACTTTATTTCTTATATAACAGAAATAAATTCAACTCAAATATGTTATTGATTTAATTCAAAGGCCCAAAATAAATATTTTAAAGCCTCCAAAAATATTGGTTTGAATTTTATTCTTGCCAATATATTCCAACGTTTAACCGGAACATTTTCTTGGGCTTCTTTGAGAAGATTTTAAAGTTGACTATTATTATTTTTTAACTGCTTTCTGAGGGTTTCAACAAACCTCAATTCAACTTTCAAAAATAATTTTAGACATGATGCAAACACCAAAGCTAGCCTAGTGCATACCAGAACTAGGGTTGTGACATTACTAATCTTGATTCTATAATTTTTTAGATCAATATAATTGAGATTTGTATAGATAACACACATGAGCAAAACCAAGTCGTACGGTTAAGGGCATCCACAATGTGTAGGAAAATGTGAAAATAGCTTTTGGCATCGTGGGAACCATTGTGGACAGTGTTGCCAAAGCCAAAAGGATGGAACCCAAGCTCCCTGATTGATTGATTGAAGGAATAGAAAAATGCAACGTCTCTCCTCTTACTCCCATGCTTGGACGCATGTACAATATAGAGGACAGAGTCTACTCCCCTGTCCCTTCTATCACAAATCACAAAGCAGTGAGGCGTCAAATCACAAAGCACGGACGAAGCAACCATCATTTCACTCTTCGCTGACTCCGCTTCTCCATCGTCTTCTTCGAGAAACCATCTCACCGCACTAAGCTGGACGGACGACGCTATTGTGTACGAGTAATACTAGTACATTTACGCGTCCTTTGGTTCAACGGACTTCTTGGATGCAAATAAGGCGGTTGTCTCGGCTGGCAGGCGGCACTTGCGAACGACTTACCGTGGTCTCCCTCAATGTTGTTCTCCGTCGAACGCACTTCGGCAAACCACAACGTTCGAGATATCGTCGACGTCACTGCAATGGGGAAGGAAGTCCAATATAGTTACTACCTCCATTTTTTTGTACACAAGGCCAGTATATCAAAATTACATTTTGCAAAAGGCCAGTATATCAAAATTACAATCACTAGTAAAAACTGAATATTCCACATATGTAGCCCCCAAGTGCCGGGTTGTCATGCTTGCAGCAGCCTGGGACTTCTAATTGCCTTATGCTCATAAAAACTTCAACCAGTGTAGCCCCCAAGGGCCGGGTCATTATGCAATAATGAGCAGGGACTTTATAAATATAATCATGTAGACTTGAACAGCAACGTGTAGCCCCCAAGGGACGGCTTAGTAAAATAATACTGAGCTGGGACTTTATTAAAACAAAATCATCTGATGTAACCCCCATCATGGGGCTTGTAACCCACGTCCACAAGGTTAAGAGCTTTGTGCTTTACCAACTGAGCAGTGGACCCTTCAATATAAAGGATTAATACTTGTGTACCTTGTTTTGTTGGCAGGAGCAATTGGTAGCCCCCAAGGGCCGGCTTATTCAATGTGATTAGTCGGGTCTTCAATAAGGTGAGCAAAAAATGACTTTGCATTAGCCCCCAAGTGTCATGGTGCATGCTGGCAGTGACATGGGACTTGTGTATTTGATGTAATCTCAATTTGAAAAATGTAGCCCCCAAGTGCCGGGTCGTAAGCCTGCAGTGACTCGGGACTATTCCTTTGTAAAATAAATGACACCCATTGATAAAATAATATCCATTGCGCTGGAGCAACTTTGAAAACCACAATCATAATAATGGTTATTGATAACCATAATAAAAATCCAGCCATGTTTGGCTATTTAAAGATTTGAATAATATAACCCGGTTTGAAAACCGGTTCCAGTGATATTTGATCACACTGTTGGTTTTACCAAGCCAGTGTAGTAAGGGTGATAACCCCAATCTTGGGTATTGATAACTCTTGCAATATTTATCCGGTTTTATAATAAAACCGTACCGGGTTGTGATCAACACCGGATTATCCGTATAAGATACTGGCGATTTATAATCGAAACCAGACCGGTTAAACACCGGATTATTTGATAGTGGTGACTTTATAATCAACAACTAGGCCGAGTCAATAATCATGACCTTGTTTGTCTTGTGCAGAAGCGGAGCCACAGCCACAGGAGCAACCGGAGGTCACCCCCGAGGAGCTGCAGGTTCCACCCTCCCCGCCAAGGGCGAACTCCCCGACGAGGAAGGAAGCTCCGCCAAGGACGGGCTCCCCGCCAAGAGCGGGTAGCCCGACAAGGGTGGCCACTCCGCCAAGGGAGGGCGCGAGCGGCCCTCCGCCAGCAGGGGCCACCGCTCCACCGCCAAGGGAGGACTCCCCGACGAGGGAGCCTGTCGTTGAAGAAGTCCTCGAAGGTGAGTCTTGTAGCTTCATCTTCTTGAGCTTGTCTTTTTGGATATTTGCTTGATCTTTTCATTTCTTTTTCTTCTGCTAGATCCTTCTGCGCCGGAGCGGATGGAGACTGAGGCCACCGGTGAGGAGGGCGCGCAAGGCGACAGCGGCAACGCCACTGCCGCTGAGGGCACGGCAGGAGCCGTCGAGCCTGCCACAGAGGAGACTGCCCCGGCCGCAGACGCCGCGGCCGGGGAGAGGGACGGCGACCACACTGCTGGCCCGGAGGCCGCAGGAGCGTCAAGCGCTGCACCGGCCGCCGACCCCTCCGCCGCCCAGGAGCAGCCAGGCATCTACCTCGAGGCCCCCAACGGGGTCTTCATACAAGTCCCTTGGGGGTCTTCGTCGCGAGCCCCCGTGGAGGGAGAGACCTTTGATGGAGAGGTCCTCGCCTCCGCGGGGTTGAAGATTGTTGAAGCGCCTGGCGGGAGCGACGAGCCCGAAGAGGAGAAGCTACTTCGCCGGCTCCTGGCCCTTTACCGGGCCAGGCAGGCGAAACTGGACTCCTGGGAAGCTCTTGCCGCCAAGGCTGGGGCAGACTTGGAGAAACGCGCCGCGGAGCTCCGCGCCGCCAACCAGGCGGCCCTCCGCGGAGGAGCGTGAAAGGCTTGCCGGAGAGCAGCAAGAGTTTCTCCTGGAGAAGGCTGAAGCCGAGGAGCAGCAGCGACTAGTTGGTGAAGAGCTGTCCCGGCGAGAAGGAGCGCTCAACCAGCGGAAGGTCGACCTCGACGCCCACGAGGATGACCTCACCGCCCGGGAGCAAGCCATTGGCGGGGCCTTGAAGGAGGCAAGGGATGCCGCTGCCACCGCGGAGACCGCCAAGAGGAGCCTGGAGCTCAAGGTGGAGCAGCTGGAACAGTACCTGAAGGCGAGCGAGGACAGGGTCACCGCACTCAATGTGGAGCGGGAGAAAGACGCCCACACCAACTCCGACCTTCAGGTACGCCTCTCCAAGAAGGGCGACGAGCTCAAAGCCGCCAAGGACTCAATTGTTGACTTGGAGTTGAAGGTTTCTACTCTGACCGATTCTCTGGACGCCGCCCGGGATCGCGAGTCGAAGCTGAAGGACGAGCTCCGCAAGGAACGAGGCCTGGTGGAGAGCGCGGCCACTTCAGCAAACAACTTTAGTCGGGCGGTGGAGCAATGGACTGACGACTTGGTCGCTTCTGCTGCCAATATCGATAAGGAGTTGATGGTGCTGAGGGTGGAGCACCTCGTGTACTCTCCGGATCCAAATCTCCCCCACAGCGCCAAGCTAAGTCTTTTCTTCAGGGGGATCGTGCCGGCGCTTGCGCGGCTGCAGGAGAAGCTCCCCGCGCAGCTGGCCGAGGAGTCGCGTCAGCTCTGCGCGGGTACCAAGATCGTCTACCGCAACCCTGGTATCAATCTTGTGAATGTTCTCCGCAGCTTGCCGGCCGATGCAGATCTGGAGGCGCTGAAGGCGCAGGTCGCCCACATCGTCGCCAAGGTGAACAAGATCTCCAGGCGCGAAGGCGACCGCGTAGACTAGGCCTCTTTCTTTTTATTTCCTTTGCTGCTACAAAGTGTGCCATGAACATGAATCTATTAGTCATTGCGACAAGTTATCTCTGTAATATATTATCTTATCTTGATCAATGCAATGTTATCTCCCTTGCTTTGGTCCTTTACTTTGTATGCTTTTTACCCTATGCTTTTAGGAAACTTGCCGGCAAGGGGCCCTTGCCGCGAGCGCTGAGTGCTGGACTCTGAGCAGCCTGCTGGCAAAGGTCTTACCGGCAAGTAACCTTGCCGCAGCTAGTCGCAACGCACTTAGCTTGCTGAGCGAACTCGAAAACGAAGCAAGGGCGCGACACTTGTCGCAGCTCACTTAAGTCGTTGAGCATACTCGAAAACAAGGTAAGGGTGCGGCTAGCCACGGGTAGGTTCCTCCGCGCACAGGTTTACCATACAAAGTGTGGTTGTTCAAGGAAGATAACTAAAATTTAAAAATTTGAACTGCTCAAATTCTGGTAACTTAGCTTTCATATATTGCTTGTTCCCGATAAGGTTTCCCCGATAAGGCTTCTCTTTCTTGAACAGCACTTGATTCATCCTCCACCTCCTTCCCCCCCGGCAAACTTGTGCGCGAGGAACATTCCTTCTACTTAAGAGGGACAGAAAAAGAGGAGGAAAAACAAGTATCTAGCTTCATGGTTTGCTAATGTTTACCGGGGATGTGTATCGCACAAGGTGCCAAACAAAGCATGCGAATAACCAAAGAAAAGCATGGAAATGGCAAATAGCGCGAAGCACAAAAACTTTACTGATGCACGGGATCTGCGCCCGGCTTTGTACAAAGGTTTACATGCAACAGCGGCAAGACTCGTACAAAAGGTGGTTGCCGGAGCGGATCACGGCAACCGCGCCTTATGGGTGAAACTTGCGAAGATGCTCTATGTTCCAGGAATTGCTCACCGGTAAGCCATCTTCGGTCTCAAGGCGGACAGCGCCGGGCCTTGTGACTTGTCTCACCCGATAAGGGCCTTCCCACTTCGGCGTCAACTTGTTGGAATTCTTGGCGGACTGAACACGCCGAAGAACAAGGTCGCCTTCCTCGAGACTCCTGGCCTTGACCTTGCGGCTATGGTAGCGACGCAAGGCCTGCTGGTATCGAGCAGCTCATACAGCAGCCTGGAGACGTTCCTCCTCGAGGAGCAATGCGTCATCTTGTCGCAGTTGCTCTTGCTCGAGCTCATCATAAGCGAGCACTCGAGGAGATCCGTATACGAGTTCCGTGGGGAGAACTGCCTCTGCTCCATAGACAAGAGCAAAGGGTGTCTGTCCGGTGGCTCGACTTGGTGTCGTTCTGATTGACCAAAGAGCCGCCGGCAACTCCTCTATCCAGTTTCTTCCGCACTTGCGCAGCCTGTCGAAAGTTCTTGTCTTGAGTCCGCGTAGCACTTCAGCATTAGCCCTCTCCGCTTGACCATTGCTCCTCGGGTGAGCAACAGAAGCGAAGCAGACCTTGGCGCCAAGGTCTTGGACATATTGCATGAAGGTGCGACTAGTGAATTGGGTACCGTTGTTGGTGATGATCATGTTAGGGATTCCGAAACGGCAAACAATTGACCTGAAGAACCTGACTGCTGACTGTGCCGTCACCTTTCTCACTGGTTCCACTTCTGGCCACTTTGTGAACTTGTCGATTGCTACGTACAAGTACTCAAAGCCCCCGACAGCGCGGGGAAAGGGGCCGAGGATATCGAGCACCCAGACCGAGAAGGGCCAGGACAAAGGGATCGTCTGGAGAGCTTGAGCTGGCTGGTGGATTTGCTTGGCATGGAACTGGCACGCTTCACACTTGGTTACTTGTGCAGTTGCATCTTGGAGGGCTTCTTGCCAGAAGAACCCTTGCCGGAAAGCTTTTCCGGCAAGTGCCCTTGCGCCAATGTAGTGGCCACATATGCCTCCGTGTATCTCTGCCAACAGCTTCTGTCCATCTTCTCTGGAAATGCACTTCAACCTGACACCATTGAGTCTTCTTCTGTATAGTTCGTTGTCAACGAACTGGTACATACTTGACTGCCTGGTTATCTTTTCTATCTCTTCTGGGTCGTCGGGAAGTTCTCCAGTTTGCAGAAAACGGACAATCTGCTGTGCCCATGCTGGAGCCCGAGGCTCAACAGCAAGGACTAAAGGCATGAGGGCCGCTGCGGGAACCTCAGCTTCTACGGCGAGAACCTCTGGCTCTGCCGGAGCTGATGGTTCCCCGGCAAGCCTGCCGGGGCAAGGCTTGTCGGGAACGTTTGCTTCAACTGTACAAACCCTTGGATCTGCAGGAGCAAACTGTTCCTCAGCGTTCTGGCTGTTGATCTTGGGGAACTTGGCGGCGGCTTCGGGAAGATCCGCCGGCAAGTAGTCGCCGGAGACCACCTTTCTCTTCTTGTTCTGCCCAATTGATGGTGTAACGGATGGCTGAGTTAGCTTGAGCAGGAAGGTCCCTGGTTCCACAGGTAACTTCATTGCAGCACACTTTGAGAGGCCATCTCCAATATCATTCTGAGCTCTCGGGACGTGCTCCATCTGCAGACCTTCAAAGTGCTCTTCAAGCTTCCTCACCTCATCTACATAAGCTTCCATCAAAGGGCTCTGGTAACTCTTGTTCACTTGTCGGACCACCAACTGAGAATCTCCCCGCACAATCAACTTCTTGATCCCAAGTTCGGCTGCAATTCTGAGGCCGGCAAGCAGACCTTCATACTCTGCAGTATTGTTTGTCGCTTGTTCCCTGGGAAAGTTCATCTGGATAACATACTTGAGGTGTTCTCCGGTGGGTGCTATGAGTACCACGCCGGCACCGGCGCCTTGCAGCGAGAAGCCACCATCAAAGTACATTACCCATTCATTGCTTGCTTTTTGTACGGGGACGCTTGTCTCTGGAACTTCTTCATCGGGCGTTGGGGTCCATTCAGCTATAAATTCTGCCAAAGCTCTGCTCTGTATGGTTGAAGTACTCTCAAACTTGAGACCAAAGCTCGACAGCTCCAGTGCCCACTCAACGATCCTGCCTGTTGCCTCTGGATTGTGCAATATCCTCTTCAGCGGAAAGCGAGTGACCACTGTTATCTCATGTGCTTGGAAGTAATGGCGCAGCTTTCTCGAGGCCATGAGAAGACCGAAAAGCAACTTCTGCACCCCAGAGTATCTTGATCTAGCCCCCTGCAAGAGGGAACTTACAAAATACACTGGGCGCTGCACCATCTTCTTCCGCACTTCTCCTTGTTCCTGCGCAAAGTTGTCCTCGTCGGTGCCAGAGCTTGTCGGAGAAGCCCCCTGCTTGTCGCTGGATTCGCTTGCCGGTGGTGTAGACTCCTCGTCGGCCTCCCTCTCCGCTACTAACGCAGCACTAACCACTTGATTGGTTGCTGCTAGGTATAGCAGCAACTTCTCTTGTGGCCTAGGTGCGACAAGTGTTGGAGTGGAGGATAGGTATCCTTTCAAGTCTTGCAGCGCTGCCTCCGCTTCCGGAGTCCATTTCATAGGACCTGCCTTCTTCAAGATTTTGAAGAAAGGAAGGGCGCATTCTGCAGACTTTGAAATGAACCTACTGAGGGCAGCTACACAACCTGCAAGTCTCCTTACGTCCTTGACGCGCTTCGGGGCTTCGATCTGCTCGATGGCTTTTATCTTGTCGGGATTGGCTTCAATCCCCCTCTGGGACACAAAGAACCCGAGAAGCTTGCCGAAGGGGACTCCGAAGACGCACTTCTCGGGGTTCAACTTGAGTTGGATCTTGCGCAGATTTGCAAATGTTTCTTCCAAGTCTTGGACCAGGGTGTCTTTGCTTTTGCTCTTGACCACTATGTCATCCATGTAAGCTTCTACATTTCTGTGGATCTGCGGCTCAAAAGCAGTGTAGACTACCCTTGCAAATGTTGAGCCTGCATTCTTCAATCCGAAGGGCATGCGTATGAAGCAATATGTGCCACATGGAGTGATAAATGCAGTCTTCTCTTCATCTTCCTTGGCCATAAAAATCTGATGGTAGCCTGAATATGCATCAAGGAAGGAAAGCAGCTCACATCCAGCAGTGGAGTCAACAATCTGGTCAATACGCGGCAAGGGAAATGGATCCTTGGGACATGCTTTATTCACATCAGTGAAGTCTATACACAGTCTCCACTTCCCGTTGGCCTTACGTACGACAACTGGATTTGCCAGCCACGTGGGATGGATCACGCCTCTAACCAGGCCTGCTGCTTCTAGTTTCTTAATTTCTTCGGCAATGAATTCTTGGCGCTCCACGGCTTGCTTCCTGACCTTCTGCCTGACGGGCCGCGCATGAGGACAAACAGCGAGCTTGTGCTCAATTACCTTCCTGGGAACGCCGGGGATGTCAGATGGTTGCCATGCAAACACATCGACATTCGCCCGCAGGAAGGCAACGAGCGCGCTTTCCTATTTGCTGTCGAGCGTAGCACTGATGGTGTAGGTACCACCAGTGCCGTCCTCCTTGGCGGACACCTTCTTGGTTGCTGGTGGAGCGGCCATTCCCTTCTTGCACTTGCCGGTGGAGCTCGATGGAACGTCCTCGACGGCAGCGCAGCACTCCGAAGAGGTGCGTTTGCCGGAGTGGGCCCCAGAGCACTTGCCGGACTTGGTCTTGGTCTTCTTCCCCCCGGGAGCTTCAGCGGCAACTGAGTTGCTCTCCGCTGCGGCTGTTGCATCCCGGTATATCTTGTCGGCGCAGACAAGCGCGTCCTTCTTGTCGCCAGGGACAGAGATGACGCTTATCGGCCCCGGCATCTTGAGTACATTGTAGGCGTAGTGGGAAGCCGCCATGAACTTGGCGAGGGCAGGACGTCCAAGTATCCCATTGTATGGCAATGGGATATCGGCAACATCGAAGGTTATCCTCTCCGTCCTGAAGTTGAGCTCCCCGCCAAAGGTCACGGGCAGAGTGATCTTCCCCTTGGGCTTGCTCCTTCCCGGGTTTATTCCTTGGAACGAACCGGTCTCTTTGAGCTCGCCGTCTGGGATCTGGAGTTTCTTGATCACAGCTGAGGAGATCAAGTTCAGGTCGGCCCCGCCGTCAACCAACATTTTGGTGACCTTGAGGTTGCGGATAGTTGGTGATACCAACATCGGCAAACACCCGACCGCAGTGGTGCGGTCAGGGTGATCCTCGAGATCGAAAATGATGGGCGTGCTGGACCACTTCAGCAGCCTGCGTGACTCAATGGGCGGCTCTGCTGCGGTTACTTCCCGCACCCACTGCTTGAGTTGGCGGTGGGAAGTGTGCAGAGAGGCGCCTCCGTCGACACACAGAACTTCTGTGGCCTTCTGGAACTCCTGCTCGCTGTTATCTCCTTCCTCCATGTCGTCGTCGTCTTCTTCCTCATCCTTGTCGCGGCCCCGGGGAGGTCGATCTCCTTGCCGCTGTTTGGCCTTGCCGCGGCGTCCTCCCCGGCCATTGAATGGCTGCTTCTTACTTGGCTCTCCTCCGCCACCTTGGGCTTCTCCTTGTCGCGACGCTCGTACTCAGCTTTCTGCTGTTCGACGAGGTACTCGACTCGCTTGCAGTTCGAAAGGTCGTGGCCCTTGGTGCGGTGGATCTTGCAGTATTGCTTGTCGGAGCCGTCCTGCTTGTCGGCTGCCGCCACAGGGGCAGGCTCCTTACCGGAGCCGCCAGCCTGTGTCTTCTTGGCGGGAGCCTCCTTGCCGGACTGCTCGACGACCAGCACTTCCTTGCTCTTCTTTCTTCTGTTGTTCCGCCGCCGGCTCTTCTTTGCCGGGGCGGCATCCTCGCTGTCGCTTCCTCCTGCGCCAGCATCCTCTCCGGGGAGTCTCCTCCCCTCTTCGGCGCGCGCGCACTTGTCAGCCAGAGTTTAGAGCTCGCTGACATCCCGTATCTTGGTCATGGCCATCTCTTCTCGCATGCGGCGGTTACGCACGTTCTGGTGGAAGGCGCTGATAACCGCAGCAGGGTGGACGTCGGGAATGTTGTGCTGCACGCAGCTGAATCGTTGAATGTACTTGCGCAGGGATTCTCCTTCCTTCTGGGCCAAGATGTGGAGATCGCTCTCCTGGCCGTGGGGTTTGTGGCCGCCCGTGAAGGTGCCAACAAATTGGTGGCACAGATCTGCCCACGAAGAAATGGAGCCTTCCGGCAAGTGCATAAGCCAAGAACGAACGTTCGGCTTAAGCACTAGTGGGAAGTAGTTCGCCAGTATCTTCTCATCGCGCCCCCCGGCAGCCTGCACCGCGATGGTGTAGATGCTGAGGAACTCCGAGGGGTGTGTTTTGCCGTCGTACTTCTCGGGTACGTCGGGCTTGAAGTTTTTCATACTGGGCCACTGGACACGCCGCAGCTCGCGGGTGAACGCAGGGCAACCCGCCGCGTACGGCAAGTCGCCTGGTTCACCGGGCGCGCGCGTGTCGACAGCGGTCCCAGCGCGCTGGTCCGATTGTCGCCGGGCTTCTCGTCGGCGTTCGATTGTCGTCCGAGCATCTTCTTGCCGCCGGTCGTCGAGGACCTAGCGCTGGTCCCGACGAGCCCGCGGATCCGACGACGTCGTGGAGTCGTCGTCGACGTTAATCCGGCGGGGTGGCGTCTTCTGCTTCCGCGGCGGGGAGTGCACGGTGGTTGCACCCCCGGCGGTCTTTTCGCCGTCGGCCTTCGTCTGGTCGACTTGTCGTGGCCGCGAGGTCGCCGGCTGCTGCGGCGTGTCGTTGTTGGCGAAGGCGATGAGGCTTTGGATCGTCGCCCTCCAGTCTTCGGCCTTGTCTGCCGCTAGAGGGAAGTCGAGGAGCAGTTGCGCTCTTGCGAGAGCTTCTGCTGGAGAGGAGGGGAGCGGCGGCGAGCGGTGCGAGGAGCGAGATATGCTCGGACTTCTAACAGGGTTAGAAGGAGCAGTCTCTCGCCCCGGCGACCGCGCCTTGCTCGTGCCAGGACGGTGGCCTTGAGCGTCCCGCGAACCTCCGGTTTGTCCTTGGCCCAGCAAGCGGATGGTAGCTCCTGTACCACGACGCTGCTGGCCTGTCGTCTGTTGAGATGGACATGGCGCATCTACGGAGACCGAGGCCTTGGAGTTTGCCCGGTCGTCCGTCTTGTCCTTTGACTTGGCGGTGCCGTGAGTTTCCTCGCCGGCAACCACCCTTCCGCTGGCGTCTCCTCCACCCACCGTTGGTTCTGGTGGTGGGGGAATCGACGCAGACGGGCCTGCGACCTCCGAAGCCTTCTTCTTCGGGGCCATGTTGCTGCTGATGAAGTTGTTGATGGAGCTGGAGAAGTTGATGAAGAACGCGCCCGCGTGAGCGCCGGATCAGGTTCGCGCAACCTCGACGCCCCCTACCTGGCGCGCCAAAGATGTCGGGGGAAACTGTCCTCCCACGAGCACCTATGGGACCGGAGCCCCTTCTACGTTGCGGTAAGGGAGCGGAGGGAGTACGAAGAGCAGATCGAGGAGAGCACGCGGGCAGTTTACCCAGGTTCGGGCCGCGCGGACGCGTAAAACCCTACTCCTGCCTTGGTTGTATTGAGCTCGGGAGCTTGAAGAGCTACAGTGCTAGCTACACCGAGCGTGGGAGCTGCTTAGGATTCGAACCCCCTCTACGTAGTGCATGGGCCTTCTTTTATAGCTTAAGGGGTCACCGACAGGTGTCAACGTAGAGGAGGGTAAAAATGTAACTTCAGTGGTAGTTGTAACAGTGCGGGAACAGTGCATGAACAGTGGATGAACAGTGGTCATCACCTAACCTTGACAGTGGGGGACAAGGGCATTTAATGCCCGTCGCCGTCGACCCCAAAAGCGCGCGTCCGTGCGTCTCCGTTCGCCACGGCGGTAGCCTCGTCACCGCGGAGCGCCACCGTGTCCCCCAGGCTGCACAGCCATCCGCCACGCGTCCCTGGAAGGGCCCCAGGGCGACGCGTGGGCCGATGAGCTGGAGCGCGGGCACACAGCGCAGGTTCCCCCCGGCAAGCACCTTGTCGGGGTCTTGATCTTGCCGGGCCCGGGAACTTGTCGCTCCCCGAGCCCTGCCAGGGCGCAGGGTGCGCCGAGGCATGTCTTCTGAAATGCAGTCTTCTGGTCTTCCTGGCAAGCTCCTCTTGCCTGGGTCTTGTGTAAATGAGATAATCTTGAGCCTGGGACGGCCTTCCCGGTAAGCTCCACTTGCCGGGGCCTTGATCTTCTGTCTTGTATACTTTGTTTTTGAATGGCTTTATAGGGACCGAAAAGGTTTCCGGCGAGCACGTGGTAAACCCTGCCGCGGGAAGCTGCTACTGCCCGTGCACAAGTTGGGGTACTAAGGTACCCCTATCTTAGTACACCGACACTCACCGACACGTGCTGTCGCATGTGAACAAACCAAACTCAGCCATCCTACTGCTGACACATAATTTTCGTTCATAAAGTATGTTTATCCAACCACATGTTGGGGAGTATCCGTACGGCCCGTGTGGTGGTCTGTTGGTGAAGAAGAAGAGGTGAGGAAGAAGGGTTAGGAGACGTAGGATATTCATCCAACCACCTGAAATGGTAGACTAACCCAAGTCAGGCGACTTGCATAACAATATATGTTTTTACACAGCAAAATATCCATAAAACAACAACATAAAGAAAAACTATCACTGCTTGCGGAACGAGACGGCCTCGTCGTCTTTGGCTACCGGCGCGAACCAGACGTAGCTGCCGACGTGTGTCTCCGCACCGTGGTTGTCCTCGGCCTCCAGCTACTCGTTCACGCGGAGCGTGCGGGCGCTCTGCACGGACGAGAGCACCGCCCGGTTCAAGTCGAGGACGTCCGGTTCCGCCTGCAGGAGGGCCTCGATGGCAGCGGCATCCGCGCGCTCCGCGTCGAGTCGAGCCTCCGCCGCCCGGTTCAAGTCCAGGACGTCCGGTTCCGCTTGCAGGAGGGCCTCGATGAGAGCGGCATCCACGTGCTCCGTGTTGAGTTAGGCCTCTACCGCCCGGTTCAAGTCCAGAACGTCCGGTTCCGCCTGCAGGAGGGCCTCGATGGCAGTGGCATCCGCGGGCTCCGCCTCAAGTTGAGCCTCCGTCGCCCGGTTCACATCCACGACATCCGGTTCCGCCTGCAGAAGAGCCTCGATGGCAGCGGCATGCGCACGCTCCGTGTCAAGTTGAGCCTCTGCCTCTCGGTCCTAATTTAGTATCGCCAGGTTGAACCGCTTGTCCGCCTGCGCCATGGGGGACTCGGACGCTGGCACGAAGTCGACGTCCATCGTCTCATACCCATCGGTGGCCTTCTGCGTCGCGACCTCCGCCATGAACATTGGACCGGCTTCCTCCTCCTCATAGCTTGGCTCCAGAGAATTCGGGGATTGGCCCGCCGCAAAGTGAGCTTGGGAACGGAGGTCTCTGGCGCCGACCGCCGTCGCGATTTCTGCGCGGCACTCCGGCGTCGGGATCTTGTAGTACGTAATCTTGCGGCGCACCATGGCTTTCCGGTGAACTAGGGGACGCTTGATGCGTGCTAGGGGATCGAAAGGTGGGGGAAGGGGCTGGAGTAGTGATGACCCACAAGTGTAGGGGATCTATCGTAGTCCTTTTGATAAGTAAGAGTTTCAAACCCAACGAGGAGCAAAAGGAAATGATAGGCAGTTTTCAGTAAGATATTTTCTGCAAGCACTGAAATTATAGGTAACAGATAGTTTTGTAATAAGATAATTGGTACCAAGTAACAAACGGTAAAAGTAAATAAGGTGCAGCAAGGTGTACCAATCCTTTGTGTAGCAAAGGACAAGCCTGGACAAACTCTTATGCAAGGTAAAGTGCTCCCGAGGACATATGGGAATTATCATCAAGCTAGTTTTCATCACAATCATCTGATTCGCGTTCGGTACTTTGATAATTTGGTATGTGGGTGGACCGGTGCTTGGGTGCTGCCCTTACTTGGACAAGCCTCCCACTTATGATTAACCTCTAATGCAAGCATCCACAACTACAAAAGAAGTATTAAGGTAAACCTAACCATAGCTTCAAACATATGGATCCAAATCAGCCCCTTACGAAGCAACGCATAAACTAGGGTTTAAGCTTCTGTCACTCTAGCAACCCATTATCTACTTATTACTTCCCAATGCCTTCCTCTAGGCCCAAATAATGGTGAAGTGTCATGTAGTCGACGTTCACATGACACCACTAGAGGAGAGACAACATACATCTCATCAAAATATCGAACGAAGACCAAATTCACATGACTACTAATAGCAAGACTTCTCCCATGTCCTCAGGAACAAAATTAACTACTCGCAAGACATAAATATTGTTCATGATCAGACGGGTATTAATATGCATAATGGATCTGAACATATAATCTTCCACCAAATAAACGAACTAGCATCAACTACAAGGAGTAATCAACACTACTAGCAACCCACAGGTACCAATCTGAGGTTTGGGTACAAAGATTGGATACAAGAGATGAACTAGGGTTTGAGAGGAGATGGTGCTGGTGAAGATGTTGATGAAGATAGCCCTCTCCAAGATGGGAGAGTTGTTGGTGATGACGGCGGTGATGATTTCCCCCACCCGGAGGGAAGTATCCTTGGTAGAACAGCTCTGCCGAAGCCCTAGATTAGTTTCCGCCTCGGTTCCACCTCGAGACGGCGGCGTCTGGTCCCCAAAGCCTCCTCCTGATTTTTTTCCAGGTCAAAATGCTTCATATAGGAGAAGATGGGCACCGTGGGCCTGCCGGCTGGCCCTCGAGGCAGCGGGCGCGCCCTGGGAAGGGGGGCGCGCCCCCCACCCTCGAGGCCAGCCGGTGGCCCCTCCCGTGGGTTTCTTTCGCCAGATATTTTTTATATTTTCCGAAACGATGTTCTGTGGAGTTTCAGGGCTTTTGGAGTTGTGCAGAATAGGTTTCCAGAGTTTGCTCCTTTTTCAACCCAGAATTCCAGCTGCCGGCATTCTCCCTCTTCATGTAAACCTTGCAAAATAAGAGATAAAAGGCATAAGTATTGTGACAAAACATGTATGAACAACCCATAATGCAATAAATATCAACTTATAAGCATGATGCAAAATGGACGTATCAACTTCCCCAAGCTTAGACCTCGCTTGTCCTCAAGCGAAAGCCAATATCGAAAAATATGTCCACATGTTTATAGATAGAGGTGTCGATAAAAACAGAATACGGACATGAGGGCATCATGATCATTCTCATAACAGCAACTTATATAAATATAGTTATATGATTCTTATGATAAAGTAACAATTCATCCACAATATCAAGTATGCATCATAAACTTCATTGGAAACTAACAAACTTTGGTCTCGGTCATTGAAGCAATTGCAATTTATCGTAATATCGGAAAGAGTCAATATAAGAGCTTTTCAGCAAGCCTACATACTCAACTATCATATAGTCTTTCACAATTGCTCACACTCATGCAATACTTATGTTTATGGAGTTTTAATCGGACACAGAGAAAGATAGGGGCTTATGGTGTTGCCTCCCAACCTTTTACCTCAAGGGTAATGTCAATAGTAATAGATCATGAAAACTTACATCCAAGTGGGTATATATGTCAGGATCTTTCCAACACAATGTGCTTGCCAAAGGATACAATGTAAAATGGAAAGGTGGATTTCACCTTGACACTTATAAGACAAGAATAAAAGATAGGCCCTTCGCAGAGGGAAGCAGAGGTTGTCATGTGTTTTTATGGTTGGATGGACAAAGTCTTAGCATAGAAGAACTTCGCTTTATATTGCCACTTGTGATAAGGACCTTTATTATGCAGTCCGTCGCTTTTATTGCTTCCCTATCACAAGTTCGTATAAAGCCAATTTCTCCCACACTAATAAATCATACATATTTAGCAGGTTTGCAACATGACAACTTACTTGGAAGGATCTTTCTCAATCCATAGGTAGGTATGGTGGAATCTCATGGCAAAACTAGGTTTAAGGATATATGGAAGCACAAGTAGTATCTCTACTTAGTGGGAGGAGTTTTGTCTAGCATGAGGGGAAAGGCAAGCTCAACATGTTGGATGATCCGTGACAATATACTTTATTTCGGATATAAGAAGACATAACCCATTATGTTGTCTTCCTTGTCCAACATCAACTCTTTAGCATGTCATACTTTAATGAGTGCTCACAATCATAAAAGATGTCCAAGATAGTATATTTGTATGTGAAGCCTCTCTTCTTTTATTACTTCCTATTAATTGCAACGATGACCAAAATTATGTTTGTCACCTCCCAACAACTTTTATTTATCATACTCCTGTATGTGAGGTCATTACTTCCTATAAGATCGATATGATCTCTTTGATACTCTTTTTGTTTTCTTTCTTTTTATCATGACCCAAGTGAGGAAATCAAGCCCTTGAATCAACACTAATCTTTATTATATAGCTCACGGACTAGATTACAAAGGGTAAAGCTCACAAAGCAAAAGCTCACAACTAGATCATGCTAACTTTATTCTAATAGATCAAGATACTACCAAAAGGATCGAACTAAGTAAAACGGTAAAGATAGGAGTGATGATGATACGATACCGGGGTCACTCCCCCAAGCTTGGCAGTTGCCAAGGGGAGTGCCCATACCCATATGATTATGTCTCCTTCTTCGGGGTTGGTGATGATGGCTTCTTCCTTAGCTTACGCTTAAGGACAGAATTTTGCTCCTTTAGATCATTGACCTCTTGCTCAAGATTTAATATCCTCGTGCATAATGCCTGCTTGTTTTCCTGCAAGAGGTTAAAAGGAATAAATTAGATCTTATGTTTCTTTACTCTGTCTGGGAGGCTTGACTTTTTGAACTCCACGTGCATGTCTCCAGGTTGAGGTAGTGGGACTTCGTCTTCATCTGAGCTAGTCCAATCCTTCCTCTTTGCATCATGGTCTTCTTCTTCCTCCGTGGTCCAACCATAATGCTCCAAGTCACCATAGACCTTAGGGTCAGCAAGGGAATCAGCCACATAGATTTCTCCCTCCGAATCCTGGGACAACATGTTGCCTTTATCTGCGACAGAGACAGCTCGAAACGAAAACAAAGGACTTTTGCGTGATACAGAGGTCAAAACCTTCAGGAGTGTATATAATGATTTTTTCCCGAACAAAAGGAGTAACCCACAAGAAAACGGAGTCCAGGGGACACACGGGGTGTCCTCGAGGCAGGGGGGCGCGCCCCCTACCCTCGAGGAGGCCCCGTGTCTCCTCCAGACTGCGGTTTATTTTTCTATTTTCCTCAATATTCCAAAACGGAGAAAAATTACCTTCAGAATTGTTTTGGAGTTGGTTTACTTACCGTATCACATATCTTTTCCTTTTCGGAGGCTGAATCATTCTGGAAAGTGTCCCTTATGTATTCCTCCGGGGTTATGGTTTCAATAATATTAGTTTCAACATTTATAGGATTACCTGAGATATAATGTTTGATCCTTTGACCATTCACCACCTTCGGATTTGTGCCTTCGAAGTTGTTGATTTTTATGGCACCGGAACAATAGACCTCCTCGATAACGTAAGGTCCTTCCCAATTGGAGAGAACTTTTCCTGCAAAAAATCTTAAAAGAGAGTTGTATAGCAAAAAATAATCACCTACGTTAAACTCACGCTTTTGTATCCTTTTGTCATGCCATATTTTCATTTTTTCTTTAAATAGCTTGGCATTCTCGTAGGCATGGGTTCTCCATTCGTCGAGACAGCTAACGTCAAATAACCTCTTTTCACCAGCAAGTTTGAAATCATAGTTGAGCTCTTTAATAGCCAAATATGCCTTATGTTCAAGCTCAAGAGGTAAGTGACATGCTTTTCCATATACCATCTTATATGGAGACATACCCATAGGATTTTTGTATGCAGTTCTATAGGCCCATAATGCATCATCTAGTTTCTTGGACCAATTCTTTCTAGACCTATTAACTGTCTTTTGCAAGATTAATTTCAACTCCCTATTACTTGATTCAACTTGACCACTAGTCTGTGGGTGATAAGGTGATGCAATTCTATGGTTGACATCATACTTAGCAAGCATATTACGGAAAGCACCATGAATAAAGTGTGAACCACCATCAGTCATTAGATATCTAGGGACTCCAAACCTCAGAAATATAACTTTTTTAAGCATCTTAATAGAGGTGTTATGATCAGGACTACTAGTTGGAATAGCTTCTACCCACTTAGTAACGTAATCAACAACAACTAGGATATGTGTGTACCCATTAGAGGCAGGAAAAGGTCCCATATAATCAAAGCCCCAAACATCAAATGGTTCAATAACAAGTGAATAGTTCATAGGAATTTCTTGACGTCTACTAATATTACCAATTCTTTGACATTCATCACAAGATAAGACAAACTTACATGCATCCTTGAAGAGAGTAGGCCAATAAAAACCGGATTGCAATACCTTGTCTGCAGTTCTGTCTCCCGCATGGTGTCCTCCATAAGCTTCGGAGTGGCACTTGCGTAGGATCAGTTCTTGTTCATGCTCAGGCACACAACGTCTAATAATACCATCTACTCCTTCTTTATAAAGATGTGGGTCATCCCAAAAGTAATGCCTCAAATCATAGAAGAACTTTTTCCTTTGCTGGTATGTGAAGCTAGGGGGTATAAACTTAGCTACAATATAATTAGCATAATCAGCATACCATGGAGCAGTACGAGATGTACTTATGACAGCTAGTTGTTCATCAGGAAAGCTATCATCAATAGGTTGTGGGTCATCAAGTATATTCTCTAACCTAGACAAGTTATCTGCTACGGGGTTCTCAGCTCCCTTTCTATCAATAATATGCAAGTCAAATTCTTGCAGCAAGAGGACCCATCTAATAAGTCTAGGTTTAGCATCTTTCTTTTCCATAAGGTATTTGATAGGAGCATGATCAGTGTGAATAGTTACCTTAGAATCAACGATGTAGGGTCTAAACTTATCACAAGCAAATACAACTGCTAAAAATTCTTTCTCAGTGGTAGCATAATTTCTATGGGCACTATCTAGAGTTTTACTAGCATACTGGATAACATTCAATTTCTTATCAACTCTTTGCCCTAGAACAGCTCCTACAACATAATCACTAGCATCGCACATAATCTCAAAGGGTAAATTCCAGTCAGGAGGTTGGACAATAGGTGCAGAGATCAATGCTTTCTTAAGTATTTCAAATGCTTCTAGACAATCATCATCAATGACAAAAGGAATATCTTTCTGTAGAAGATTAGTCAGAGGCCTGGATATTTTGGAGAAGTCCTTAATGAACCTCCTATAAAACCCGACATGACCAAGGAAACTTCGTATACCTTTGATATCCTTAGGGCATGGCATCTTTTCAATAGCATCAACTTTAGCTTTGTCAACTTCAATACCTCTTTCAGAAATTTTATGTCCCAAGACAATGCCTTCATTAACCATAAAGTGGCACTTCTCCCAATTCAAGACCAGATTAGTATCTTCACATCTCTGCAAAACTCGATCAAGGTTTCTTAAGCAATCATCAAAAGAAGTTCCGTAAACGGAGAAATCGTCCATGAATACCTCAATAATCTTTTCACAAAAGTCAGAGAATATAGCCATCATACATCTTTGAAAGGTAGCAGGTCCATTACATAAACCAAAAGGCATATGTCTATAAGCAAAGGTACCGAAATGACAAGTAAAGGTGGTCTTTTCTTGATCCCCTTTTGACACAGGTATTTGAGAGAAACCAGAATAACCATCTAGAAAGCAGAAATGAGTATGTTTGGATAACCTTTCTAGCATTTGATCAATAAATGGCAAGGGGTAATGATATTTCTTAGTAGCTTTATTTAACTTACGGAAATCAATTACCATCCTATAACCTGTAACTATTCTTTGCGGGATCAATCCATCTTTATCATTAGGGACAACAGTCATACCTCCATTCTTAGGAACACAATGGACATGACTTACCCACTGGCTATCAGCAACTGGATAGATAATACCTGCTTCTAGTAGCTTTAGTATTTCCTTCCTCACCACTTCTTTCATCACCGGATTTAACTGTCACTGATGATCAATAATTGGTTTAGCATTTTCTTCCAATTTTATCTTGTGTTGGCATATAGTGGGACTAATGCCCTTAAGATCATCCAGAGTATATCCAATAGCAGCTCGGTGCTTCTTCAGAGATTTCAATATCCTTTCTTCTTCATGCTCTGAAAGATTAGCACTAATAATAACATGATATATCTTCTTTTCATCAAGATAAACATACTTAAGATTATCAGGTAAAGGTTTAAGTTCAAACACGGGATCACCCTTGGGTGGAGGAGGATCCCCTAGGATTTCAACAGGCAAGTTGTTTTTCAATAGGGGTCCCTATGTAAGGAATATTTCATCTATCTCCCTTCTCTCATTCATATGCATATCATTTTCATGGTCTAGCAAGTATTGTTCTAAAGGATCATTAGGTGGCATGGCAATAGAAGCGAGACCAATAAGTTCATCCTTACTGGGTGGTGCCTTTTCAAGGGGTTGTCTACGGAATTTGGCAAAGTTAAAATCATGAGACATATCCCCTAATCCGACAGTGATAATATCTTTCACGCAGTCTATCTTGGCATTAACAGTGTTCAAGAAGGGTCTGCCAAATATAATGGGACAGAAAGCATCTTGTGGGGAACTAAGATCAAGAAAAATCAGCAGGGTATTTAACCTTCCCACACAAAACTTTAATATCTCTAACGACCCCAACTGGTGAAATAGTATCTCTATTAGCAAGCTTAATAGTAACATCAATCGCTTATAACACAATAGGTGCAATATCATGCATAATTTCGTTGTACAGATCAAAAGGGATAATGCTCGCACTAGCACCTACGTCGCATAAACCCTGATAGCAATGATCTCCTATCTTAACAGAGATAACGGGCAAGCCTATGACAGGTTTATGTTTATTCCTAGCATGGGGTTTGGCTATTCTAACAGACTCTTCTTGGAGGTAAATAATATGTCCATCTAAATCTTCTACCAAGAGATCCTTAACCATAGCAACACTAGGTTCAACTTTAATTTGCTTAGAGGGTGTAGGTGTTCTAGTATTACTCTTACGAACTATAGTTGAAGCTTGAGCATGATCCTTTATCCTAACAGGGAAAGGTGGTTTCTCTATATAAGCGGTAGGTATAACAGGATCAACATTATAAGTGATAGTCTTTTATTCAACTTTAACAGGTTCAACTACTTTTACTTCAATAGGGGGATGGTATTTAAACCACTTCTCCTTGGGGAGATCAACATGAGTAGCAAAAGATTCATAGAAAGAAGCTACTATCTCAGAGTCAAGTCCATATTTAGTGCTAAACTCATGGAAAACATCGGTATCCATAAAAGCTTTAACACAATCAAACTTAGGGGTCATACCTGACTCCTTACCTTCGTCGAGATCCCAATATTCAGAGTTGCGTTTAATTCTTTCCAATAAATCCCATTTGAATTCAACAGTCTTCATCATAAAAGAGCCAGAGCAAGAATTATCGAGCATGGTGCGATTATTGAGAGAAAGCCGAGCATAAAAAATTTGGATGATCATTTTTCTTGAAAGCTCATGATTGGGGCATGAATATAACATTGACTTAAGCCTCCCCCAAGCTTGAGCGATGCTTTATCCTTCGTGAGGCCAGAAATTATAAATATAATTACGATCACGATGAACCTGATGCATAGGGTAGAACTTCTGGTGAAATTCCGACTTCAGACGATTATAGTTCCATGATTCCATATCATCGCATAGCCTAAACCATGTCAAGGCGTCTCCCTTCAAATATAAAGGGAAGACCTTCTTCTTGATAACATCCTCGGGCATACCTGCAAGATTAAACAATCCACAAACTTCATCCACATAGTTTAAATGTAAATCGGGATCCATTGTTCCGTCTCCTGTAAAGGGATTTTCAAGCAGTTTCTCAATCATACCCGAAGGGATCTCAAAGCAAACATTTTCAATAGATGCAGTAGGTTGAGGAGCAACTCTTTACTCTTCTGCTCGGTGTGAAGATACCCCGAACAAGCCCCTCAAAGGATTTTGAGTCATAGTAACAAGTGACAATAAATTTCAGCACACTATATAAATTTTTCCTTACCAAAGGCGCTTCACTCCTCGGTAACGGCGCCAGAAAAGAGTCTTGATGACCCACAAGTGCAGGGGAACTATCGTAGTCCTTTCGATAAGTAAGAGTGTCGAACCCAACCAGCAACAGAAGGATATGATAGGCAGTCTCAGTAAGGTATTTTCTGCAAGCACTGAAATTATAGGTAACAGATAGTTTTGTGATAAGATAATTGGTGGCAAGTAACAAACGGTAAAAGTAAATAAGGTGCAGCAAGGTGGACCAATCCTTTGTGTAGCAAAGGACAAGCCTGGACAAACTCTTATGCAAGGTAAAGTGCTCCCGAGGACATATGGGAATTATCGTCAAGCTAGTTTTCATCATTATCATCTGATTCGCGTTCGGTACTTTGATAATTTGGTATGTGGGTGGACCGGTGCTTGGGTCTTGCCCTTACTTGGACAAGCCTCCCACTTATGATTAACCTCTAATGCAAGCATCTGCAACTACAAAAGAAGTATTAAGGTAAACCTAACCATAGCCTGAAACATATGGATCCAAACCAGCCCCTTACGAAGCAACGCATAAACTAGGGTTTAAGCTTCTTCACTCTAGCAACCCATTATGTACTTATTTCTTCCCAATTCCTTCCTCTAGGCCCAAATAATGGTGAAGTGTCATGTAGTCGACGTTCACATGACACCACTAGAGGAGAGACAACATACATCTCATCAAAATATCGAACGAAGACCAAATTCACATGACTACTAATAGCAAGACTTCTCCCATGTCCTTAGGAACAAAAGTAACTACTCACAAGACATAATATTGTTCATGATCAGAGGGGTATTAATATGCATAATGGATCTGAACATATAATATTCCACCAAATAAACCAACTAGCATCAACTACAAGGAGTAATCAACACTACTAGCAACCCACAGGTACCAATCTGAGGTTTGGGTACAAAGATTGGATACAAGAGATGAACTAGGGTTTGAGAGGAGACGGTGCTGGTGAAGATGTTGATGAAGATAGCCCTCCCCAAGATGGGAGAGTTGTTGGTGATGACGGCGGTGACGATTTCCCCCTCCCGGAGGGAAGTATCCCTGGCAGAACAGCTCTGCCGGAGCCCTAGATTGGTTTCCACCTCGGTTCCTCCTCGAGACGGCGGCGTCTGGTCCCGAAAGCCTCCTCCTTATTTTTTCCAGGTCAAAACGCTTCATATAGGAGAAGATGGGCATCGTGGGCCTGTCGGCTGGCCCTCGAGGCAGGGGCTCGCCCTAGGAAGGGGGGCGCGCCCCCCACCCTCGAGGCCAGCCGATGGCTCCTCCCGTGGGTTTCTTTCGCCAGATATTTTTTATATTTTCCGAAACGATGTTTTGTGGAGTTTTAGGGCTTTTGGAGTTGTGTAGAATAGGTTTCCAGAGTTTGCTCCTTTTTTAGCCCAGAATTCCAGCTGCCGGCATTCTCCCTCTTTATGTAAACCTTGCAAAATAAGAGAGAAAAGGCATAAGTATTGTGACAAAACATGTATGAACAGCCCATATGTGGCACCCCGATCCGCATGGAACAGGGGGCCTTCGCACGTCAGCCCAGGAATACACCTGACGCACGACAGGTCCATGATACAGCATTCCAGGTACAATAATATTCATCAAATAACCAGGTATAAGATTACATCATTGATGAATATAATTATCTGGCATAGCCCTAAGGCTATTTACATAGAAGCGAAAGGCTAATTAACTGGCGGCGGAAGTCTTGGTTTGGCAGCATAACAACTCTGGCTGGGCTCCACAACTCACAGGACTGGCAAGATTACGGCCTAGCGCGACGGAGCAAACGATCCAAACAAGAGTGACCTACAAAACTGGCATGACACGCCAGCTCAGTACATTGAATGTACTTGCAAGACAACCAAATACATAGCATCCAAACAGGCAGAAGACAAGGCAAGAACCAAGCACATGCAACAAACTACCTCATATCAAAACATGGCATGCAATTAAGATAAAGGAGACTGAACTATTACAAAGCATCATGTCAAATCCAAATAATTTCATTATGGTGATAGCAGCATAATAAACTAGCTTACTCATGGCATAACTTAATGAATAAAACAAAGCATCGCATGGCATCATGAGACTAAAAATAAACTACTGTTCATACATAAACAAATGCAGACATAACATATTACTACCATGGCTTCTTAAAAAATTGCAAACTATAAGTCATGCAAAATAATCAAGGTTGTACACCGATTTCATCGGACTATAATTGTAAGTGCATGTAGTGCCACCCCTAGTTGGTTTTGGAGTATTGACGACAAACCTGGTTGAGGGACTAATGTGTTTATGAGAATTGCAGGATAACACAGGTAGTAGTCCCTCATTGATTCGTTTTACCTAATGGAGATGACCCCTAAAAATGTATGAAGACATTGACGACAATGGTGGTATATGATGATATTCATATTGAAGACTATGACGAGAGAAGACATTGTGTGAAGATATGGAGCACGAAGACTTAGACGTTTCGTTGTTTCCTTTTCTTCTTTGTTGAGTCATAGGAACCACCATACTGTTAAGTGGGGTCCAAGTGAACAAAGTCAGAGTGACTGAAGTGATGCTCAACCAAATCCTATGTCTTCGAGCAAAGACAATGAGAGCAAATCTTATCCAAAGCTAGATGAGTCAGCTTTACTTGTAGCCCAAGTAAAGTTGTCGTGTGTGTTTGAAATCTGACCGTTCGAACGCATGTCAGTTCCTTAGTGACCCAGGGTCACTTCGGACAAATCAGGTCGGGTTGCCTAGTAGCTATAAATAGCCCACCCCCTACACCATAAATTGGTGGCTGCTTAGAGTTATTACATGGCTTTTGTCGTTTGAGAGCAACCCACCTCCGAAGCATTTGAGAAAGATCCTTACAAGGACAAAGCCCAAACACCTAGAGCCAAAGAGTGTTAGGCACCACAGAAGTCTTTCTGTCTGCGTGATCAGAAGACTTGTTACACTTGAGGACTGTGAATCCTCCAGCCGGTTAGGCATCGCGTTCTAAGCATCCAAGAGTCATTGTGGATCGCCGGTGAACGAAGTCTGTGATGTTTTGGAAGTCTACCTTGAAGACTTATTAGAGTGATTGGGCGAGGACTAGGTGTCCTTAGCTCAAGGGGAATAAGGTGAAGACGCGGTCTTCTGAGTTAAATCTCAGCCTCCCTAACCAGACGTACAGTTGTCACAGCAACTGGAACTGGTCTAACAAATCACTGTCTTCCCAAGGTACTGGTTCTATCCCTTCCTTCTCTTTACTCACTGTTTGTCTTTGTGAAGTCATTGCCTCCTTGCCTTATCTGTTTGACTTCACTGTGTGACTACTTATTCTGACTGGCTTCATACAATCTTCCATCCTGATCCATATTGCCTAGCTGCTATTAGTCTTCATGCTTTCACTTCATTGAATACTTGACTATGGCTTGTTTAGTGTAGTCTACCTTCCGCTGCATATAAATAGGATCGGTTCTATCGTTTGTCTTCGAAACTTCCATGTTTTGAAGACTTTCATAAAAATCGCCTATTCACACCCCCCCCCTCTAGTCGATATACAACACTTTCAATTGGTATCAGAGCAAGGTACTCCCTTGTTCTGTGTGATTCGGTTTAACCACCTGGAGTTTTAGCTATGTCGACTGCAGGGATAATCAAAGTCTCTGTTGTGTGCCCCGTCTTCGAAGGCACTGAATACCCCTACTAGAAGAACAAGATGTGCATGCATGTTGAAGCCATTGATGTGGACCTCTGGTTTGTCGTCAAGAACGGCGTTCCCAAGATTGGTGAAGGTATCACCCCTGTTGATGTCAAGAAGCTTGTTCAACTGGATTCCATGGCCAAGAACATCATCTGTGGTCATCTGACCAAAGGATAGTATGGTCGTGTGAGTGCTTTGGAAATGTCGAAGCAAGTCTGGGACTGGCTCTCTAAGGTCAACGAAGGCGCCTCAACCTAGAGAGATCAAAGGATCAGTGTCCTTCTGTTGGGTAACGTAGCAGAATTCAAAAAAATTCCTATGCTTCACCAAGATCAATCTAAGGAGTCATCTAGCAATGAGCATAAAGGAGTGCATCTACATACCTGTCGGGGATATACCCCACGGTATGAACCGGCCGGAATTATAACCCGGCCGGACTTGGCGTTTTACTTGAGACAGTTTACATTTGGCAATTTACTGGTAACCCGACTAGCGGATCATGGATGACAAGGCCCAAGGCCCGGAAGGCCGGTTCATGTATGGTGGGCCGGTTTATGAAGAAAGCACAAGGAATATTCTCTTACAAAGGAAGCAAGACTAGGACTCCTTGTAATAAAGCAATCCTAATCCTACTAGGACTCTACATGTAACCCGCCCCTTCAACATATATAAGGAGGGGCAGTGCTCCCCAAAGAGGGGAGAGGTTTAGACAAGTTTCTACGGTCAGACACAAAGAGCCGGTTTACCGGCGACACCACGAGGATCATAATGAGACCTAGCCTCAAACAGCACGTAGGGTTATTACCGGATGATGTTTCCCGGGGCCCGAAGCTGTCTAAATCCGTGTCTTGCATCGCCTCTCTCGATTCCGCTCAACCCCTCTCAAGCTACTACATAGATGCGCGGCTCCACACCTAAGACCGTTAAACCGGACATCTGACGTGTTAATTCCACGACAGTTGGCGCCCACCGTGGGGCTTGCGCACGGTGGTGTTGAGTTCTTGGAGGGATTTGCTCTTGGAAGTTTGCGATCAACCGGATGAAGAAGAACCGGCGCGGAAGAATCCTGCAAGATGACCCAGTGAGAGACAGTTTTTTGGCAGAGCCGATGTGTTCATTGTTTACGATCAGAGTTGTGATTAATTCTACAGGGCCAAGACAAGAGCTGAAGGCTGTGAACGACTGTCGGTGGCGCGTTGGTGACCTGCCTGATCACTTCCGTGGACAGCTGCAAGTTGCCAATCCGAGACAGACAAGACAGTCAAAGAAAATCACATTGCAGTAGTCCGAATACTATTCTTCTGTAGACTAAAGGATACTGGATTAAGTCCCAAGGTAGTGTTCCGGCTTTGATCAACGCATCGATATCTGCGTGTTTTTGTTGCCGTTGACTATACTACTTCCAAATCGTAGTGGCTGGTGCTACTACACGTTGTTGTACAAAAAAAAGAGAAGCAAAAAGCCTGGCCGGAGGCCCAAGCGCGCATGTCACCTCCTGCGCTATCCTCCCGCATCGCTCGGCACCCGCCCAACATGCCTCCGCTTTTTATTGCCTCCACCTACCACGACTTCCTGCACTACCGTGTCTGCGCATTTTCGCCAAGTCCGAGACAAGGTCGGCGGCACGGGTGATTTCTCGACGACGTAACTGCCTAAGACCGAGATGGAATTGATCTGCTATACTACTCGTACGAATCGCCAGGCTGCGGCCTTTTTTAGCCGAGACCGACAGCTACAAGCTTCGAGGTACTTTTTTCTCACGTGGGTGTAGCAGGCTCGTACCATCAACCGAGCAATGTTGGACCTGTGAAAGACTAAAAGATGGCATCGTAGTGGAGACTAGTTAAATCCAAAAAACGAAGGGCCACTTGCACTAATACAGACAAAAGTTGGAGGTGATGTTTAATCCGGCCAAGGAGATTCAATGAATATGGAAGGAAAATCTCGTGATGCGATGCGGCTTCGGTATCTAGATCAAGCTATTGAAGTGGGGAAAAGTACTATTAGGAAAAGACAAAACTATTACTAGTACTACTTTGCTCGAGCCTGGGAAATACCTCCCTTACATGGAGATGGATGGATTCCTAATACGAGATGTTAGTGCTACAAGCCACGAGCCCACGACCCGGAAGTGGAGACAGCGACGACCCGGTCTCGTCGCGTTGTTTTCCTTCGCCTACGTTGCTTCTGGGCCGCCGTCGTCGAGTCCCCGCCTACGAGTCGCCACCTCAGGCCGGCCCTGTCGCCTCCGAGCTGCGCACCCAAACCGGGTTGCTGTTTCGGCCAGCTCCGGGGCACCCTGCCGCCTCACTGCCTCTACTCAACTCTGCTTTTGTAACCTCCGGGTCGCTACGCCCCGATGGCCGCTTCAGCCACTACAAACCGTCTCTGGCCGGAGCTGCCACCGTTCGCCTCTGCAGAGTCGCCAGACCCTTTGCAAATCTCCACTTGTTCGCTAACTCGCCGTCAAGATGCCTACCCAACATTCCAAGCTGCAACGACCCGAAAGGCTAGCCATGGATTATCTAGTGAAGATGTGATCTTTTGCAGCAGGGGTGTTGACTATTCCAAAAGTACAATGGTACGATCCGGTCCTCGTGCACCGGCGTCGGAGGCGACGTATATCTGCACCACCCGTGCCAGGTGTTTAATGAACCCAGAGAATGATCTGGAGGGTTTCTGCCTGAACTACCGGAACCATATTGAGTCGATGGCCTGCTTGAGCCGCCTCTGTCACGATGAACGGATCATCCGTTGTCCGAACAAATCAGGTGATATCCATCTAAATTTATCTTATTAACACTTATTGTTTTTTGGCAAGGAACAATTACTCTGCCCTATAATATTTTTACACAGGACAATTTTTCATGCCATTATACCGCGGAGATGGAGGCACGCCAATGACATTCAGCACAGGTGGTGGTCCTTACTCAACGGACTCCTGCGGCGGCTTACGATGCCTTGGCCGATTCGCCCGTCCGCGCCGCCATACAACGCCACGGACGGCTCGCTCATCTGCCCTCATGGCGATGTACGCGTCCGCACCGGTTTACAACGTCGTGGCCATCTTTTGCGACCACGCCGGCTTACAAAGAGGAGGGCAACTAGCCCGTCGACGCCGACCGACCCATCTGTTGTTCGAGCAAATCAGGTGTTATCCCTCCTATTTATTTTATCGGGACATTTTAAATTCCTCTGAGCACCATTATACTACCCTATTGGTGTTTTCTATATACAGGTAAAATCATTGTTATACTGCGGATATAAAACACACACTGGCAATGTTCTACAATGGTGTTTTCATCTGTGTCGCATTACTTGATGAAACGGACGGCCGGTTCACGCATCCGCACCGGTTTACAACACGGAGGACAACTTGCTCATCTCCGCCGGTTTACAACCTCACGGCCGGTTCATCTGTTTGAGCCGCCTCTGATACTACGGTCATTTTACTGTCCGCCCTGCGGTCCGGTCTATTCAACATACCGGGTGGACTAACATACCCCGATGAGAATCATGAGGTCCAAATACATCAGGTGATATCCATCTAAATCTATTTTCTTGGTATATATCATTTTCATCAAGAAAACAATTGCTTTGATCCGTATATTTTGATATGCAGGACAATTATTTATTAAGAGACCAAGGAGGGTTCGACGCACAGCGCAACTCCCATATAGATACCCTGCCTCTACGGTTACCTGAAAGGCTTCCTGTTCAAACATAGGTCGTATTCGAACCAAAGAGAACATAGCCAAACTCACTGAAGGGCTTCCTGTTCAAACATAGGTCATATTCGAACCAAAGAGAACATAGCCAAACTCACTGAAGGGCTTCCTGTTCAAACATAGGTCGTATTCGAACCAAAGAGAACATAGCCAAACTCACTAAAGGCTTTCTGTTCAAACATAGGTCGTATTCGAACCAAAGAGAACATAGCCATTCCTGTTCAAACATAGGTCGTATTCGAACCAAAGAGAACATAGCCATTCTGTTCAAACATAGGTCGTATTCGAACCAAAGAGAACATGGCAAAGGCCAGTAGGGGCAGGATCGTATCCGAATCCTAGCTTAGCCCCTATGGTCCGGTTTGTATGGTCGTATTCGAACCATAAGCTCAATGGATCGTATCCGAATCCATTGCTTGGCTAAATTTTTAAGGCCAGTAGGGGGCAGGATCGTATCCGAATCCTAGCTTAGCCCCTATGGTCCGGTTTGTATGGTCGTATTCGAACCATAAGCTCAATGGATCGTATCCGAATCCATTGCTTGGCTAAATTTTCAAGGCCAGTAGGGGGCAGGATCGTATCCGAATCCTAGCTTAGCCCCTATGGTCCGTTTTACTGATCGTATTCGAATCAGTAGTTTTGATTTGGAGCCTGGCAGCTCGCAAAAAAGCCTCGACTACATGGTTTTATTTGCAAACTTGTATTTCTTGTATTTGTGTTTTATGGTTCTTTGATCCGGAGTGGGACAACTCCAGAGTTGACCACATATCTTCAAAAGTCTGGGTTATAGAACACCAGCATGATTTAAACCGGTGGTTATCATAACCCGGAACAATCATTGGGCAAACGCCAAGAGGGCCAAGAGCCTCATTAGAATCTACACATTCAATTATGCCTGCCGGATTAAGAACGTCAAGTACACTTGATCACAGGTAAGATAATGACCGGTGTTCATTAAACCAGCCTGGCTTTTTGACTATAAGTCGCCAATATGAGACAAAATAATGACCGGTGTTTATTAACCCGGCCTGGTTGTGATCAAATATCACGGGAACCGGTTTTCAAACCGGATTATATTATTCAAATCTTTAATAGCCAACATGCCTGGATTTTTATTATGGTTATCAATATTATGATTGAGGTTTTCAAAGTCACTTCAGCGCAATGGATATCATATTGTCGATGGAAGTAATTTATTCTACAAAGGAATAGTCCCGAGTTGTTGCAGGCTTACAACCCGGCACTTGGGGGCTACATTATTCAAGTTAAAGATTACATCACATACACAAGTCTCATGTCGCTGCAAGCATGCACCATGACACTTGGGGGCTAATGCAAAGTCATTTTTACTGTCCTTATTGAAGACCCGACTCATCACATCATGTTGAGCCGGCCCTTGGGGGCTACCAATCGCTCCTGTCAACAATTCAAGGTACACAAGTATTAATCCATTATATTGAAGGGTCCACTGCTCAGTTGGTAAAGCACAAAACTCTTAACCTTGTGGACGTGGGTTCAAACCCCATGATGGAAGTTACATTATATAATGTTATTTTCAATGATTATATCTACAAAGTCCCTGCTCATTATTACATAATGACCCGGCACTTGGGGGCTACATGTTGTTATTCAAGTTTACATGATCATATCTACAAAGTCCCTGCTCATTATTGCATAATAACCCGGCACTTGGGGGCTACATGTTGCTATTCAAGTTTACATGATCATATTTTCAAAGTCCCTGTTCATTATTGCATAATAACCCGGCACTTGGGGGCTACATAATATGGAATATTCAATTTCATAGTGATTGGGATGAACAATCCGGATTTCTTCAAGATTATACAATGCTATTTTCAATAAAGTATATACAAAGTCCCTGCTCATTATTACATAATGACCCGGCACTTGGGGGCTACATATGTGGAATATTCAGTTTTGATTAGTGACTGAGATGAACAATCTGGATTTCTTGAAGATTGCAACGATTATATTCAAACAAGTCTTAAGATATCACTATGTTCTCCTCTTAAGACTTGGGGGCTACAGGTAATATGCATATAAAGAAGGAACATCTTCAAATTCTCAGTTTTGGGTAAGTCCGGAGGATTAATCATAACCCGGCGTTGGCAACAATCATAACCTGGTATTTATAAACAGTCATGACCCAGAATTATCAATTTTTATAACCCGACAATGGTGGTAGTCATAAACCGGCAAGTTCTACATTTCCAAACCGGTTGGATATCAATTGAATATTTGAAGATAAATATTTTTGTCAAGTCAGAGCATTGAAGGCCGAGTCAAATGGATTCTTTGTTTGCAATATTTTTTTCTACAAACAAGTTGATTATGAAGCTGGTCTGTTGACCCGGATTCTATAGAAGAAGGAAAGGACAAGGACTTAAGGATGGTCAGATGCCGGTTTACAAGAAATTCTTAACCCGGAGCACAACCTGTCAGATTCGCTCTTGTGTTTATTTTGCAGCATAAGTTTACCATGGATAAATCCAAGCTAAACTTGGGGGCTAATGTCGGGGATATACCCCGCGGTATGAACCGGCCGGAATTATAACCCGGCCGGACTTGGCGTTTTACTTGAGACGGTTTACATTTGGCAATTTACTGGTAACCCGGCTAGCGGATCACGGATGACAAGGCCCAAGGCCCGGAAGGCCGGTTCATGTTTGGTGGCCAGTTTATGAAGAAAGCACAAGGAATATTCTCTTACGAAGGAAGCAAGACTAGGACTCCTTGTAATAAAGCAATCCTAATCCTACTAGGACTCTACATGTAACCCGCCCCTTCAACATATATAAGGAGGGGCAGGGCTCCCCAAAGAGGGGAGAGGCTTAGACAAGTTTCTAGGGTTAGACACAAAGAGCCAGTTTACCGGCGACACCACGAGGATCATAATGAGACCTAGCCTCAAACAACACGTAGGGTTATTACCGGATGATGTTTCCCGGGGCCCGATGCTGTCTAAATCCGTGTCTTGCATCGCGTCTCTCGATTCCGCTCAACCCCTCTCAAGCTACTACATAGATGCGCGGCTCCACACCTAAGTCCGTTAAACCGGACATCTGACGTGTTAATTCCACGACAATACCCTTTGTAGATCGCGAGCGGAAGTGTTCAAGAGAACATGGATGATGGAGTCGTACTTGTCGTGATCCCTATCACCGATGATCCCAGCGCCGAACGGATGGCATCTCCGCGTTCAACACACATACGGTGCAGTGACACCTCCTCCTTCTTGATCCAGCAAGGGGGGAGGAGAGGTTGATGGAGATCCAGCAGCACGACGGCGTGGTGGTGGATGCAACGGAAAAACTGCAGGGCTTCACCAAGGACCTGCGGGAGGAGGGAGATGTGTGACGGGGGGAAGAGAGGCGCCAGGGGAAAGGGTGCGGCTGCCCTCTCTCCCCCCCACTATATATAGGGGCCAGGGGGCGCCATCCCTAGGAGCTAGGATCTCCTAGGGGGACGGAGGCCAGGGGGTGGCTTGCCCCCAAGCCAAGGGGGGGCGCCCCCCACCCCTAGGGTTCCCAACCCTAGGCGCAGGGGGGAGGCCCAAGGGGGGGGTGCACCAGCCCACTATGGGCTGGTTCCCCTCCCCCCACGGCCCATGGGGCCCTCCGGGATGGATGGCCCCACCCGATGGACCCCCGGGACCCTTCCGGTGGTCCCGGTACACTACCGGTGACCCCCGGAACTCTCCCGATGGCCGAAACTGGACTTCCTATATATAAATCTTTACCTCCGGACCATTCCGGAACTCCTCGTGATGTCCGGGATCTCATCCGGGACTCTGAACAACATTCGGGTTACCGTATGCATATATCTCTACAACCCTAGCGTCACCGAACCTTAAGTGTGTAGACCCTACGGGTTCGGGAGACACGTAGACATGACCAAGAGGACTCTCCGGTCAATAACTACCAGCGGGATCTGGATACCCATGTTGGTTCCTACGTGTTCCTCGATGATATCATCAGATGAACCATGATGTCAAGGATTCACTTAATCCCGTATGCAATTCCCTTTGTCTATCGGTATAGCCCTTGCCCGAGATTCGATCGTCGGTGTACCGATACCTTGTTCAATCTCGTCATGGCAAGTCTCTTTACTCGTTCTGTAATACATCATCCTGTGACTAACTCCTTAGTCACATTGAGCTCATTATGATGATGTCTTACCGAGTGGGCCCAGAGATACCTCTCTGTCATACAGAGTGACAAATCCCAGTCTCGGTTCGTGCCAACAAACAGATACTTTCGGAGATACCCGTTGCGTACCTTTATAGCCACCCAGTTACGTTGTGACGTTTGGCACACCCAAAGTATTCCTACGGTATCCGGGAGTTCCAAACCTCATGGTCTAAGGAAATGATACTTGACATTGGAAAAGCTTCAGCATTACGAACTACACGATCTTGTGCTAGGCTTAGGATTGGGTCTTGTCCATCACATCATTCTCCTAATGATGTGATCCCGTTATCAATGACATCCAATGTCCATGGTCAGGAACCATGACCATCTGTTGATCAATGAGCTAGTAACTAGAGGCTTTACTAGGGATACATTGTGGTCTGTGTATTCACACATGTATCATTGTTTCCGTATAATACAATTCAACCATGAATGACAGACAATTATCATGAACAAGGAAATATAATAATAACCATTTTATTATTGCCTCTAGGGCATATTTCCAACAGTCTCCCACTTGCACTAGAGTCAATAATCTAGTTACATTGTGATGAATCGAACACCCATAGAGTTCTGGTGTTGATCATGTTTTGCTCGTGGAAGAGGTTTAGTCAACGGATCTGCGACATTCAAATCCATATGCACTTTACAAATATCTATGTCTCCATCTTGAACATAATTCCGGATGGAGTTGAAACGGCGCTTGATGTGCTTGGTCTTCTTGTGAAACCTGGGCTTCTTGGCAATGGCAATAGCTCCAGTGTTGTCACAGAAGAGAGTCATCGGGCTTGACGCGCTTGGAATGACTCCTAGTTCGGTGATGAACTCCTTCATCCACACTCCTTCCTGCGCTGCTTCGCAAGCAGCTATGTACTCCGCTTCACATGTAGAATGCGCCACGATGCTCTTCTTGCAACTGACCAGCTGACTGACCCACCATTCAAAATATACACGTATCCGGTTTGTGACTTGGAGTCATCCAGATCTGTGTCGAAGCTAGCATCGACGTAACCCTTTACGACGAGCTCTTCGTCACCTCCATAAACGATAAACATATCCTTAGTCCTTTTCAGGTACTTCAGGATGTTCTTGACCGTTGTCTAGTGTTCCATACCGGGATCACTTTGGTACCTCCCTACCAAACTTATGGCAAGGTTCACATCAGGTCTGGTACACAGCATGGCATACATAATAGAACCTATGGCTGAGGCATAGGGGATGACACTCATCTTTTCTCTATCTTCTGCCGTGGTCGGGGATTGAGCTGTGCTCAATCTCATACCTTGCAATACAGGCAAGAACCCTTTCTTGGATTGATCCATATTGAACTTCTTCAATATCTTATCAAGGTATGTGCTTTGTGAAAGACCAATGAGGCGTCTCGATCTATCTCTATAGATCTTGATGCCTAATATGTAAGAAGCTTCTCCAAGGTCCTTCATTGAAAAACTCTTATTCAAGTAGGCCTTTATGCTCTCCAAGAATTCTATATCATTTCCCATCAGCAATATGTCATCCACATATAATATGAGAAATGCTATAGAGCTCCCACTCACTTTCTTGTAAATACAGGCTTCTCCCCAAGTCTGTATAAAACAAAACGCTTTGATCACATCATTAAAGCAAATATTCCAACTCCGAGATGCTTGCACCAGCCCATAGATCGAGCGCTGGAGCTTGCATACCTTGTTAGCATTCTCAGGATCGACAAAACCTTCCGGTTGCATCATATACAGCTCTTCCTTGAGGAAGCCATTAAGGAATGCCGTTTTGACGTCCATTTGCCATATCTCATAATCATAGAATGAGGCAATTGCTAACATGATTCGGACGGACTTCAGCATCGCTACGGGAGAGAAAGTCTCGTCGTAGTCAATCCCTTGAACTTGTCGATAACCTTTAGCGACAAGCCGAGCCTTATAGATGGTCACATTACCATCCGCGTCAGTCTTCTTCTTAAATATCCATTTATTTTCTATGGCGTGTCGATCATCGGGCAAGTCCACCAAAATCCATACTTTGTTTTCATACATGGATCCTATCTCGGATTTCATGGCTTCAAGCCATTTGTTGGAATCCGGGCCCGCCATCGCTTCTTCATAGTTCGAAGGTTCACCATTGTCTAACAACATGATTTCCATGATAGGGTTGCTGTACCACTCTGGTGCGGAACGTGTCCTAGTGGACCTTCGAAGTTTAGTAGTAACTTGATCTGAATCTTCATGATCATCATCATTAACTTCCTCCCCTATCGGTGCAGGAACCTCAGGAACAATTTCCCGCGCTGCGCTACTTTCCGGTTCGGGAGGGGTGACTGTAACCTCATCAAGTTCTACGTTCCTTCCACTCACTTCTTTCGAGAGAAACTCTTTCTCCAGAAAGGATCCATTCTTGGCAACGAAGACCTTGCCTTCGGATCTGAGGTAGAAGGTGTACCCAATTGTTTCCTTTGGGTATCCTATGAAGACGCATTTTTCCGATTTGGGTTCGAGCTTTTCAGGTTGAAGTTTCTTGACATAAGCATCGCAACCCCAAACTTTCAGAAACGACAGCTTAGGTTTCTCGCCAAACCAAAGTTCATACGGTGTCGTCTCAACGGATTTTGACGGAGCCCTATTTAAAGTGAATGCGGCAGTCTCTAAAGCATAACCCCAAAAAGATGGCGGTAAGTCGGTGAGAGACATCATAGATCGCACCATGTCCAACAGAGTACGATTTCGACGTTCGGCCACACCATTGCGCTGAGGTGTTCCGGGCGGTGTCAATTGTGAAACAATTCCATAGTTTCTTAGGTGTGTGCCAAATTCGTGACTTAAATATTCACCCCCACGATCCGATCGTAAGAACTTTATTTTTCTGTCACGTTGATTCTCAACCTCATTCTGAAATTCCTTGAACTTTTCAAAGGTCTCACACTTGTGCTTCATCTAGTAGACATGCCCATATCTACTTAAGTCATCCGTGAGGGTGAGAACCTAACGATAGCCTCCGCGAGCTTCAACACTCATTGGACCGCACACATCGGTATGTATGATTTCCAATAAGTTGGTCGCTCGCTCCATTGTTCCAGATAATGGAGTCTTGGTCATCTTGCCCAAGAGGCATGGTTTGCACGTGTCAAATGATTCATAATCAAGAGACTCCAGAAGTCCATCTACATGGGGCTTCTTCATACGTTTGACACCAATATGACCAAGGCGGCAATGCCACAAGTATGTGGGACTATCATTATCAATTTTACATCTTTTGGCATTCACACTATGAATATGTGTAACATCACATTCGAGATTCATCAAGAATAAACCATTGACCAGCGGGGCATGACCATAAAACATATCTCTCAAATAAATAGAACAACCATTATTCTCGGATTTAAATGAGTAGCCATCTCACATTAAACGAGATCTAGATACAATGTTCATGCTCAAAGCTGGTACTAAATAACAATTATTAAGGTTTAAAACTAATCCCGAGGGTAGATGTAGAGGCAGCATGCCGACGGCGATCACATCTACCTTGTAACCATTCCCCACGCGCATCGTCACCTCGTCCTTCGCCAGTCTCCCCTTATTTCGCAGCTCCTGCTTTGAGTTACAAATGTGAGCAACTGCACCGGTATCAAATACCCAGGAGCTACTACGAGTGCTGGTAAGGTACAGATCAATGACATGTATATCATATGTACCTTTGACATTGTCGGCCTTCTTATGTACTAAGTATTTGGGGCGGTTCCACTTCCAGTGACCCGTTCCCTTGTAATAAAAGCACTCAGTCTCAGGCTTGGGTCCATTCTTTGGCTTCTTCCCAGCAACTGGCTTACCGAGCACGGCAACTCCTTTTTCGTCCTTCTTGAAGTTCTTCTTACCCTTGCCTTTCTTGAACTTAGTGGTTTTATTCACCATCAACACTTGATGCTCTTTCTTGATCTCCACCTCCGCTGATTTCAGCATTGAATACACCTCGGGAATGGACTTCTCCATCCCTTGCATATTGAAGTTTAACACGAAGCTCTTGTAGCTAGGTGGGAGCGACTGAAGGATTCTGTTAACGACCGCTTCGTTTGGGAGATTCATACCCAACTGGGACAAGCGATTGTGCAACCCAGACAATTTGAGTATGTGCTCGCTGACAGAACTATTCTCCTCCATCTTACAACTGTAGAATGCGTTGGAGACGTCATATCTCTCAACTCGGGCATGAGCTTGGAAAACCATTTTCAGCTCTCGGAACATCTCATATGCTTCGTGGTGCTCAAAACGCTTTTGGAGCCCCGATTCTAAGCTGTAGAGCATGTCGCACTGAACCAGGGAGTAATCATCACAACGCGACTGCCAAGCGTTCATAACATCTTGGTTTGCCGGGGCAGGAGCGTCACCTAGCGGTGCTTCTAGGACATAAGTTTTCTTGGCAGCTATGAGGATGATCCTCAGGTTACGAACCCAATCCGTATAGTTGCTACCTTCGTCTTTCAGCTTGGATTTCTCTAGGAACGCGTTGAAGTTGAGGGTGACATGAGCGTGGGCCATTTGATCTACAAGACATATTGTAAAGAATTTAGACTAAGTTCATGACAATTAAGTTCATCTAATCAAATTTAATGAACTCCCACTCAGATAGACATCTCTCTAGTCATCTAAGTGAAACATGATCTGAGTCGACTAAGCCGTGTCTGATCATCACGTGAGACAGACTAGTCATCAACGGTGAACATCTTCATGTTGATCGTATCTTCTATACGACTCATGTTCGACCTTTCGGTCTTCCGTGTTCCGAGGCCATGTCTGTACATGCTAGGCTCGTCAAGTGAACCCTAAGTGTATTGCGTGTGTAAACCTAGCTTACACCTGTTGTATGCGAACGTTAGAGCCTATCATACCCGATCATCACGTGGTGCTTCGGAACAACGATCCTTAGCAACGGTGCACAGTTAGGGGAAACACAATTCTTGAAATTTTAGTGAGAGATCATCTTATTTACTACCGTCGTTCTAAGCAAATAAGATGCATAAACATGATAAACATCACATGCAATCAAATAAAGTGACATGATATGGCCAATATCATTTTGCTCCTTTGATCTTCATCTCCGGGACACCATGATCATCTTTGTCACCAGCATGACACCATGATCTCCATCATCGTGTCTTCATGAAGTCGTCTCGCCAAATATTACTTTACTACTATGGCTAACGTTTAGCAATAAAGTAAAGTAATTACATGGCGTTATTTAGTGACACGTAGGTCATACAAAAAATAAGACAACTCCTATGGCTCCTGCCGGTTTTCATACTCATCGACATGCAAGTCGTGATTCCTATTATAAGAACATGATCAATCTCATACATCACATATATCATTCATCACATCTTTTGGCCATATCACATCACATAGCACATGCTGCAAGAACAAGTTAGACGTCCTCTAATTGTTGTTGCAAGTTTTTACGTGGCTGCTATAGGTTTCTAGCAAGAAAGTTTCTTACCTATGCCAAAACCACAACGTGATATGTCAATTTCTTTCATCGAATCCGATCCGACTAAAGTGGGAGAGACAGACACCCGCTAGCCACCTTATGCATCTAGTTCATGTCAGTCGGTGGAACCAGTCTCACGTAAGCGTACGTGTAAGGTCGGTCCGGGCTGCTTCATCCCACGATGCCGCCGAATCAAGATTGGACTAGTAGCGGCAAGAGAATTGAATAAATCTATGCCCACAACTTGTTTGTGTTCTACTCGTGCAAGATGCTACGCAAAGACCTAGCTCAGATGCCATTGTTGGGTAACGTAGCAGAATTCAAAAAAATTCCTACGCTTCACCAAGATCAATCTAAGGAGTCATCTAGCAACGAGCATAAAGGAGTGCATCTACATACCCTTTGTAGATCGCGAGCGGAAGTGTTCAAGAGAACGTGGATGATGGAGTCGTACTCGTCGTGATCCCTATCACCGATGATCCCAGCACCGAACGGACGGCACCTCCGCGTTCAACACACGTACGGTGCAGCGACGTCTCCTCCTTCTTGATCCAGCAAGGGGGAGGAGAGGTTAATGGAGATCCAGCAGCACGACGGCGTGGTGGTGGATGCAACGGAAAAACTGCAGGGCTTCGCCAAGGACCTGTGGGAGGAAGGAGATGTGTAACGGGGGGAGAGAGGTGCCAGGGGCAAGGGTGTGGCTGCCCTCTCTCCCCCCACTATATATAGGGGCCAGGGGGCGCCGGCCCTAGGAGATGGGATCTCCTAGGGGTGCGGCGGCCAGGGGGTGGCTTGCCCCCCAAGCCAAGGGGGGGCGCCCCCCACCCCTAGGGTTCCCAACCCTAGTCGTAGGGGGAGGCCCAAGGGGGGTGCGCCAGCACACTATGGGCTGGTTCCCCTCCCCCCACGGCCCATGGGGCCCTCCAAGATGGGTGGCCACACCCGGTGGACCCCCGGGACCCTTCCGGTGGTCCCGGTACACTACCGATGACCCCCGGAACTCTCCCGATGGCCGAAACTGGACTTCCTATATATAATTCTTTACCTCCGGAACTCCTAGTGATGTCCGAGATCTCATCCGGGACTCCGAACAACATTCGGGTTACTGTATGCATATATCTCTACAACCCTAGCGTCACCGAACCTTAAGTGTGTAGACCCTACGGGTTTGGGAGACACGTAGACATGACCGAGGCGACTCTCCGGTCAATAACCAACAGCGGGATCCGGATACACATGTTGGTTCCTACGTTTTCCTCGATGATCTCATCGGATGAACCACGATGTCAAGGATTCACTTAATCCCGTATGCAATTCCCTTTGTCTATCGGTATAGCGCTTGCCCGAGATTCGATCGTCGGTATACCGATACCTTGTTCAATCTCGTCATGGCAAGTCTCTTTACTTGTTCTGTAATACATCATCCCGTGACTAACTCCTTAGTCACATTGAGCTCATTATGATGATGTCTTACCGAGTGGGCCCAGAGATACCTCTCCGTCATACGGAGTGACAAATCTCAGTCTCGGTTCGTGCCAACCCAACAGATACTTTCGGAGATACCCGTTGCGTACCTTTATAGCCACCTAGTTATGTTGTGAAATTTGGCACACCCAAAGTATTCCTACGGTATCCGGGAGTTGCACAACCTCATGGTCTAAGGAAAAGATACTTGACATTGGAAAAGCTTCAGCATTACGAGTTACACGATCTTGTGCTAGGCTTAGGATTGGGTCTTGTCCATCACATCATTCTCCTAATGATGTGATCCCGTTATCAATGACATCCAATGTCCATGGTCAGGAAACCGTGACCATCTGTTGATCAACGAGCTAGTAACTAGAGGCTTTACCAGGGATACATTGTGGTATGTGTATTCACACATGTATCACTGTTTTGGTATAATACAATTCAAGCATGAATGACAGACAATTATCATGAACAAGGAAATATAATAATAACCATTTTATTATTGCCTCTAGGGCATATTTCCAACACTTCGCAACCTCTTCGACACATTTGATCGCCTCACTGACATCACAAATGAGCTTCAGGCACTTGGCGCCACTGAGATCACCAAGCATGAAATCGTCAAGACACTCCTGAGATCTCTTGACAGCTCATTTGACATGCTTGCCCTGATGATTCAAGACCGTCCTGACTTCAAAACTCTTGATCTGTCTGACATACTTGAGAGGCTCAACACACATGAGTTCCAGCTATCTGAGAAACGTGACATCTATGGTCCCAACTATGGCCGAACTCGCGCTTTGAAAGCAAAGGTTGTTTCCTCATCTGAAGAAGAATCTGACTGCAGTTCTGGTGATCCTGAAGACATTGGAAAGGAGCTTGCCATGCTTGTGAAGAAGTTCCATAAATTCACTAAGAAGAAAGGCTTCATAAAGTATTCACGGTCCAGCTCAAGAAATGATGAAGCTTCTACCCATGACCACAAGAAGAGAACATGCCACAAGTGCAAGAAACCTGGTCACTACATTTCTGAGTGTCCTCAATGGGACAATGAGAAGAAGAAGAAGAAGAAGAAGAGCAAGGAATATGATTCTGATGACAAGAAAAAGAAGAAATACTCAAAGTCTTCTTCCATGTCTTCATCGAAGTATTCATCACACAAGAAGAATTCATCTGGCAAGGCTCGTGCGTTTGTTGGCAAGGAGATGGATTCAGAGGAGGAGTCTTCTTCAGAAGAAGCGGAGGTGGAGTCTGAGGAGGAGTCCGATTCTGGTGTTGCAAGTTTGGCTCTAGCCATAGCCTACGTTGCCAAGTCCATCTTCAACACTGAAGACAATGGCTCCGTCACCAACACTGATGATGATGAGAACGACAACTCTGCTCCCACCTACTGCTTCATGGCACGCGGTGCCAAGGTAAAATCACGCGATGCTTACTTTCAAACATCCAGTGAAGATGACTCAGATTGTGAAACCAAACCTAGCTACAAAACACTTGCTAAAATTGCCACTGAACAACAGAAAGCTATGGAACATATTCAAAAACTGTTAGACAAAAGCGATGACCTGTTGGACGTGGAAATGACCCGTTCTCAGTCCTTAATTGAAGACATAAAAAATCTTCATGTTAAGTACGAGGAACTTGAGAGTCTTCATGAATCGCTCTCAAAAACTCATGAAAAGCTTTCCTACAATTATCTTCAAAGGAAGCAAGAACTTGAGAAATTGAAAGCGGCTCATAAAGATCTTCAAAAAGAAAATGAGTCGCTCCGCGCTCAACAGGTCAGCTCCGCTCAGGAAGGATTTGAACCACCATGTCTAAAATGCATTGAGCGTGATAACGCTACATCTGTTGCTGAATGTTCTACTGCTGCTACTGTTGCAATATCTTCAACTGCTGATGTGGTAACTAACCCCTCTGCTGAGGATACCACTACTATTGCTGATGAAAATGCTAGGTTGAAGACTTTGCTTGAAACAGGGATGTACAAAAGCCTCAAAGGGCATCAGACGTTATGTGATGTCCCCAAAAAGCAGATTCTGAACCGAAACCCTAGGAAAGAGGGTGTAGGGTTCGAGAGGAAAATGAATGTTGGTGGTTCATACTAGAAGCCTGAGCAGTACCGCAAAACCACATGGGTTGCTACAAAGGAACCTTCAGTGGATCCGTCTACCTTATCTGGCTTCACTTGTGCTAATCCCATTATCATTGATAAATCCTTTGATGCAAACTATAAACTGTTTAAGAATCAGAATGGTGAAGTGTTTGCCAGGTATATTGGAACTAACTTCAGGAATGGGCCACCTATGAAGAAGATCTGGGTTCCCAAAGGTTGTATTGAGAAGCTTCCACTAAATGTCATCATGACACCACCTGGGAAGAAGACAAACCCCAGACCAAAGGCTTCATACGGTCCTAAGGCTTCATACAGACAGAGGACTCACCTGAGTCACCCTAACGCCAATGTTTTGTAGGGAAATTGTACTCAGACCCATGAATATGAGCGTGTTTCCTCAAACCGCTATATTCACAAAACAAAGAACTTTTCTGCTTATTCTTATGAGTATTATTCTCCTCCTGCAAGACCATTTGCTAGGGCTCCAAAGCCAAAATTCTCAGATGCTGCACTTAGACTCATTGCTTCTAAGCCACCCCTGAAGATGTGGGTGGTTAAGAAGAATTAACTTTCTCTTGTAGGGAATGGTCTCCAGCCGAAAATCAAAGGCGTCTGATGCTATTGCTGGGGACCTAAACCATCTTGTACGGCGCAAGATCAAATGCCCAAATGGTCTTACTATGTATTTTGTTCCTGAATCGCTTGCCAATCATCCTATCAGTCCCAACTTGGAACTAAGCTTTCATAATCCGCTTGCACATCAAATGTTTATGCTTCACAATGACTATTTGTGAAGCGTATCCCCCTAACTGCACTGTAGGGTATAACACCAAAGACTTCAGAATGGATTATGGACAGCGGATGCACTAATCATATGACTGGAGATCGAAGTCTTCTTATGGACTCAACCTTACGTCCATCTGACAAGAGTCACATCACATTTGCTGATACTGGTAAAAGCAAGGTATTGGGTCTAGGTAGAGTTGCAATCTCAAAGGATCGGCACATGGATAAAGTCATGCTTGTTGAATCCCTTGGTTTCAACTTAATGTCTGTCTCAATGCTTTGTGACTTAAACATGATTGTGATATTTGGAAAATATCGTTGCCTTGTACTAATGGAATATGACAAGTCTCTAGTCTTTGAAGGATATCGGAAAGATGATCTGTATATGGTAGATTTCTCAGCAGGACCACAGATGGCCGTATGTCTTCTAGCAAAAGCTTCAGAGTGTTGGTTCTGGCATCGGAGGCTAGGACATGCCGGCATGAGGAACTTGCACACTCTCGCGAAGAAGAAGCACGTCGTTGGCATCGAGGGCGTCAAGTTCAAGAAAGATCATCTATGCGGTGCCTGCGAAGCTGGGAAGATGACTAGAGCCAAGCATCCCTCGAAGACAATCATGATGACATCCCAACCCTTCGAGCTGCTTCACATGGACTTATTTGGCCCTACTCACTACTGCACGTTCACTACTACAGCTTGTCTCTATGGCTTCGTCATTGTTGATGATTATTCAAGATACACATGGGTGCACATAATTCTCTACAAGACTGAAGTGCAGGATGTCTTCAGACGCTTCGCCAACCGTGCCATGAACAACTATGGCGTCAAGATCAAGCATATTAGAAGTGACAATGGCACTGAGTTCAGGAATACCAGACTTGATCTTTATCTGGATACTATGGGAATCACTCATGAGTTCTCAGCTCCGTACACACCTCAGCAGAATGGCATCGTGGAGCACAACAGAACCCTAATTGAGATGGCTCGAACGATGCTCGATGAATAAAAGACACCAATAAAGTTCTGGCCCGAAGCTATTGATACAGCATGCCATATCATCAACCGTGTTTATCTTCACAAGCTTCTGAAGAAAACATCCTATGAACTCCTTACTGGCAAGAAGCCAAATGTCAGTTACTTCAGGGTATTTGGAGCTAGGTGCTGGATCAAGGATCCACATCACAAATCAAAATTTGCACCAAAAGCACATGAAGGTTTCATGCTCGACTACGGAAAGGACTCGCACTCCTACAGAGTCTTCAACATCTTTCTCTATAAAGTGGTTGAAACTGTGGATGTGCGGTTTGATGAAATGAATGGCTCACAAAGAGAGTTCCTGCAAAATGTGCTGGACGAAGCTCCACCTAGTGAATCTATCAAGGTAATGGGAACATGTGAAATCATGCCTTCTGAAGCACAGCCTGACGAGGAACTCATCATTTCTGCTCCCAATCAACCTGAAGACAATGCTCAGCCTGAAGACAATCCTCCTAATGATGACAATGACCAGCAAGAGCAAAATCTTCGTCCAGTTCATCCTCGTGTTGCAAATGAAGTACAAGTTGAGAAGATAATTGACAGCATCAATGCACCTGGTCCACTCACTCGCTCAAGAGCAACACAACTAGCAAATTTCTGTGGGCACTTTGCATTTGTCTCGATATCTGAACCCAAGAAAGTTGCTGAAGCCTTAATGGAACCTGAATGAATTCAAGCTATGCAAGAAGAGCTTCAACAGTTTGAGCTGAACAACGTATGGGAACTTGTCAAGCGCCCTGACCCCCGCAAGCACAACATAATAGGCACAAAATGGATATATCGCAACAAGCAAGATGAGCATGGTCAAGTTGTCAGAAACAAAGCTCGTCTCATTGCTCAAGGATACACTCAAATTGAAGGGATTGACTTCGATGAAATATTTGCTCCTGTGGCTAGGCTTGAAGCTATTCGCATACTGCTAGCCTATGCAAACCATCACAACATCCTTCTGTATCAAATGGATGTGAAGGGTGCCTTTCTCAATGGCAAGATTGAAGAAGAAGTGTATGTTGCACAACCACTTGGCTTTGAAGATCCAAAACATCATGATATGGTATACAAGCTCAACAAGGCACTGTATGGCCTCAAACAAGCCCCTCGTTCTTGGTATGACACACTCAAAGACTTCCTGAAGAGCAACGGCTTCAAACCTGGTTCCCTGGATCCCACACTCTTCACGAAGACATATGATGGTGAACTGTTTGTTTGCCAAATCTATGTGGATGACATCATCTTTGGCTGCACTGACAAAAGATACAGTGATGAATTCGCTCACATGATGCAAGAGCAATATCAGATGTCCATGATGGGTGAGCTGAAGTTCTTCCTTGGTCTTCAAATTCGTCAGCAAAGCAACGACATCTTCATATCTCAAGAGAAATACCTCAAAGATTGCCTGAAGAAGTTTGGTATGCAAGACTGCAAAGGATACATGACGCCTATGCCAACTAAAAGTCATCTGAGTCCCGACGCCAATGGTAAAGATTTCGATCAAAAGGTATACCGCTCCATGATTGGTTCTTTACTTTATTTATGTGCATCTAGGCCAGATATTATGCTTAGTGTTTGCATGTGTGCTCGATTCCAAGCGGCACCAAAGGAATCGCATCACTTAGCTGTGAAGCGAATTCTTAGATATTTGGCTTACACCCCAACACTATGCATTCTGTTGGAACCGTCGAATGTCTTCTCTGCGTCCTTGTTAGCAGAAGATATAGAGACAAACATTAAATCTGTTTTTAATGCTCAATCCTTATTGCTTGAAACCCGGAGAAGCCAGAACGACCACCCCGACAGTCCAGGCGTCCATGGGATCATGGAACAACTCCCTATGTGTTACATGTCCGCCACGTGTCCCTCAGATGTGAACCGCCAGGGGCACCTGCGTAATTGTGTTGTACCATCTCCCATCCTTATAAATGCCTGTCCCATCATGGTCAAAACTCTTCTACAACCTCTCCACCTCGACCAACCCTAGCGCCTCCGCTAGCTCTCGACGACGCCGGCGACGAAGCGCTTAGCTGCCGCGACCTCATTGACATCGTCTTCATGCCGGCCGCGGACATCGTCTTCTCCGCCACCGCCGTAGGCGTCCTCCGTCGCCAAGTTAGGGCACAGAAGATCGAACTGCTCGGCCTTCACTTCGTCTTCGTCTAGCAGTTCATCATGTGGTAAATTAAAATCCTCTTTTTACTGTCTTCTTTATCCGATAGATTCATCCTTTCTACCATAAAAAGTTTCTGCCTCCACATATTTGGATCTATCCTGTCTGCATATCATACTTTGCCTAGTATATTCACTTATGCTTCACACATAGTTAGATTCCTCACTTGTACCTATTCTTGGATTCGTACAAATCTGGAACCAACTCTCAACATATAAGTGAATGTCTTCGCGCTATGAGGTCAATGTCTTCTAAACTGATTTATCTTCAAAATCTTCTAAGAATGCATATGACCTCTTCCCCTTCCCTCGCATCTCTAATGCTGTCACAGGTACATGTCCGTGGGAGAATCCCTTGGTTCTGATAGTCTGCATTCATTTGCAGAATCCTTACAACATCACATCAACTCTCCCGAAGCCAGTTCCTGTCTGACCAGCAGACAGAAGCCTTTGACAATGTTGAAGCCTTTCAGTTTGAACCCAATGGCAACTGAGAAATCTGTTAGGAAGGGTGGCAGACAGCGCCGTGGAAACACCTCCAGAGACTTGCCTCCTGGCCTCTATGAAATGTACAAGACTGGTCCAAAGGAGGACTACAATCATAGAAAAACTCGAATCCAATGGATTCGAAGATATTGGGCAGAATAGTGGTTCAAGTACAGGTTTGTGACCCAGGAGTATGCTGAGAAGAATGCCATCAAGCGACCATGGGGAGACATTTTGTACAAAAATCTTCCACCCAGGTCCAAAGTTGAAGCCATTGAGCAAGGCTTCTATCCTTGCATGGTCCGAGGGCCACAACCAGCTGATGCCAACCCATCATCATTGCTATGGTGTCGTGACGACAATCTGTTCAAGCGCAACCTCCAGTATGCCAAGAACTCGGCTAAGGAAAACAAGAAACCTTGGGGATTAGACTTCAACCCTGGCCCCTCTGCGCCTCGTGTCGATGGCACACGCGAAGCTGAACCAAATATTGTTGGGCCCTTCTACAACTTAGAAGGTCTCATCAGTCATATAAGGGTTCAAGGGGCGGATGTGGATCAACCTGCAGACGATGCTGACTCTGATGAAGCGCATGCACCTCCGAAGCTGAAGAAGAAGAAGATACCCAAGGCTTCGAAGCCTTCCACTCCACCAACAGCTTCAAGAGTGAAGCCTTTGGCCACTGCTCCACCTGCACCAAGTGTGCAGTCTAAAGATCACTCTCGCATCTCCAAGCCAAAGAAGCTAAATAAGAAGCCCATGCACACCCCTAGTCCAGCTCTGACTCCTGCTGCAGTTCTGAGAAACGAGAATGACGCCATCGATCTGTCAAGTGATGACGATCTTGCTGATGACACTCTTGAGCAATTGATAAAGAGCAAGCAAGATGCAGAAATCTTCAATGACTTGCCTCTCTTTGACGTGGCTGTCATCAACAGCTTCATTGATGAGTGGTTTGACACCCCCAATGTCAGCTTCGATGATCTACAACTTCCAATTGGCCTGAGCGTCTCATTCAACGGCGCCATTGCTTCTGAGCTACCTCTTGCTCAGAACATTGTTGAGCTGAAGCACAAGATTGATTATGAAAAGGCTCAGTTCAAGAAGCATATGGCCAAGCTCAGTGTCCAAGATGTCCAGAATTTCAAAGTCATGATGCATGAGCTGAAGGAAGCCTTTCACAAGAAGCGTGAAGAAGCTAAAGGTTCTCGTGAACGCATAAAGGCTTTGGCTGCCAATTGTGTTCAAGCATAAAATGAAGCTGAGAAGCTCAAGGCACTTGGGCGTCCTGGCATCGACCCCAGGATGGCTGCCAAGAAGAAGAAGCAAACTGTGGCCCCAGCTGAAGCATCAAGGCAGGAAGAACCTCGCATTGTCTTCCCTGCCAGCATGACAAGCTCGAAGCCTAAGGTCCCCACAGTTGCTTCAGAACTCAAGAAGACAAAGGTGGCTGAAGCTGAAACCCGCAGGCGCAAGAACACCACTTATGAAGCTCCACCCACCAAGAAGCGCAAGATCAAGAAGGTCCGGGCTGCTCCCACAGAGCCCCTTGTCGTCGAGCCAATTTCTGTTGCTCGTCCTGCATCTGCACAACAAGAACGTCGTCTGACTGTTCCTGAGCCTGCTACCTTAGAGGCTCCTGAAGACATTCCAGCTATTGACCCCACCGCAGCTGAAGACATTGGTCCTCACGACAATGTTGAAGATGATGAAGTCCTTCCTCAAATTGAATACAATGTGGTATCATCGCCTGTTCTCACGAACAACGAACACATCATCATTGGTCGTCCATTGACGCCAATTGCTCAGGATGACTCATGGGCTGATCACCCACAAGAATCCCCACGTGTTGAAGACACACCAGTTACTCCCCCAGCACAAGTCACCACTCCGGTGGTTGACGATGAAGACTTTGAGGCCCAACCAAATCCATCTCCACAAGTGTCGCCGGCATTCCGCAGGCTTCACAGAGGACCGAGGCCTCAAGTCGATCCATCAAGTGTTCCAGAAGGAGATGAGCGCCAATCTGTTTCACACCAAGCGTTTCCTGAAGCCTCTCCTACTGTGAACATCCCTGAGTCTGAAGCCAAAGCGGCTGAAGATATTCCGGCTGCATCAGCCGATGAAGAAGCAACAAGAGAAGAAGAAGCACGTGTTGCCATACCCCCTGCCGACCAAGTTGTTCTCGAGGAGAACGTGTCTGACCCTCCAGCTCCTGAAGTGGAGGTTACACATTCTGAGGCTGCCACCAACACCACCACTGAAGCCAATGACGTTGTCATGGCTGAAGCTAATGTGGCGCCTGAATTCAATGTGGTGCCTGAAGTGATAGCACCTAAAGCCAATGCTGCACCTGACGCAACTCAGCAGCCTGAAGTCAATGCCACTGCTCTTGTTCCGCCTCCAAGGCCACATACTATCGATCAAGCATACGACAACGATGACCAGCTCATCTCTATCAAATGGCCTCTTCTGGTTCCTCCTCCGCCTGCTGTTGGTCCTCAATTTGATTACCACGTCGAGCACATGCCTCAAGTTCAGAAGCCAAAGCCAAGACTACCCAGGTTTCCAGGTACTGCCACTTCGCCAGGGTCCTTCAATGCTAATGGCTTCATTGCGCACAACACTTTATTTGATAGCGCCGAGAACCCCTATTCCAAACCAAGGATCTCATCAGATAGGTTCTGGAGCCATCATCAGCGCAGCTATTATTCACGTGTTCTCTATGATCAAGGGTGCATCTTCCCACATATGCGTCTTGACACTGAAGCCATTACTGGGTTGCCTTGCCTTGAAGAATCCCTTGATTGCTTCCGTGATGTTGGACTGCTGAACTTCGTGACTGATAAAGAGCATTGGAATGAAGAGCTGCTTCTGCAATTCTATGCAACCCTCCACATTCGCGGTTACAACAGGGATCCGAAGACATGGGTCCTTGAGTGGATGACAGGAAATGTCCATCATGAAGCCAAAGCCTTTGACATCATTGAGCTAACTGGCCTGCCCACTCCAGGAGAACTATATGAACCTGGTTGTCGGCGACACTACGAAGCTTTGGAGAGTATCTTTTAGAAGCCAAAGCCCAACATGAGCCAAATGTTGAGCATGATGAAGCCCTTGCCACTCGATGCTAAGTACCCAAAGGAGTTCTTTGTTGAAGACCTTGAGTATCTGACATGCACTATGTATCATATAATCAGGCGAACTCTATGGCATGTCAAAGGACACTCTTCATCAGCCAAACTCGAAGGAACAATGAAGACATTGGTCTTCTATATCTTCAATGGCATCAGCTTCAACGCTCAAGACTTCTTTATCAGGCAGTTGGCTGTATCAGGCTCTGATCTCTTTGGACTTAAGTTCTACGCTCCATGGGTCATGCGCCTCATCAAGCTTCATTCTGCCATCAACTATCAGCCTTCTGCTCGCAACCATCACATATTCTTGCCAGAGATTGATATGTCAGTTGAAGCCATATACCAAGAGCCTGCTAAAGAGCATGTTTGTCTTCACAATGCTGATCACCAAAGCTTCACTCAGCCCATAGATGGAGTTCCAGCAGTCACTCGTGTTTATCCTCTGGCTGGACGTACTCGCTTACCTCACCATGCAGAGACTGAAGCTACTGAGAGCACCATTGCCCAAAGGCCTCGGAAGCGATCTCGTGTTCTCAATGACCAAGAACTTCTAGTTTCCTTACATCAGAAACAGGATAAGCATCACTACTGGCTGAAGTGCCAGATGCAAAGCCTCTTGGTGGACGTCAATCGTATTCGCAACCTTGCCACCAAGAATGCCTTTGTTGCTCGTGAAACCTGTCGGAGGTCATGGAAGAGTTTGACATTGCTGAGTGCTGAAGCGGATCTTCAAGACGATGGCTTCACTGAAAGATTCAAGTTTGACAACACTCCCCCACGGAATGCTGTTTTGCGTCGAACTCCGTCTCTTGAAGACTCTGACTATTCCTCTCCGCTGCAACAGTGGATGCCAGAGTGATCGATGATCAAGATGATGCTACCTCACCACCTCCTCCTTCGGCGCGTGTCGACACTTCTCCAAGTACTACTGCACCGCCAAACTCCAATGCCGACCCTGCATCTTCTCCTACTCCAACTGGGAACGAGTAGAGGCTCTATGTCTTCAAACCTTTTTGGTCCTTATTGACAAAAGGGGGAGAAGCATATGAGTTGATAGTCTTCAAGCGGGTCCATATGGGCGGGTGCTTTATATTTTGCCTAGTGTTTACAACTCTCGCTTTTGTTACATTTGGTTCTCTGAGTTGTAACACTTGAACTTGATGGTCGTCCGTTACGTTTTCTGGTACTCTGTAATGCGATCATAAATTCCGCATGTGCTACGATAAATTCCGCACTTAGTCATTTTGCAGATGTCCATTTCTCATTATGCATATCACTATATTCGACATATCAATTATGCATGATGAATTGTCTTCATAAGTTGAAGATGATCTCCACAAATACAACCTGCCATGTGCATTTGCATTCAAAAGCAAATTAATTATATGCACATCTTCAAGGGGAGCCTTTTGCTACTTATGATGACAATACCTTTATCCTTTACAATTTCACATACTTGTATCCCCGTTGAAAACTTCAACCAGTTTGTCATCAATCACCAAAAAGGGGGAGATTGTAAGTGCATCTAGTGCCACCCCTAGTTGGTTTTGGAGTATTGACGACAAACCTGGTTGAGGGACTAATGTGTTTGTGAGAATTGCAGGATAACACAGGTAGTAGTCCCTCATTGATTCGGTTTACCTACCAAAGATGACCCCTAAAAATGTATGAAGACATTGATGACAATGGTGGTATATGATGATATTCATATTGAAGGCTATGACGAGAGAAGACATTGTGTGAAGATATGGAGCGCGAAGACTTAGACGTTTCGTTGTTTCCTTTTATTCTTTGTTGAGTCATAGGAACCACCGTACTGTTAAGTGGGGTCCAAGTGAACAAAGTCAGAGTGACTGAAGTGATGTTCAACCAAATCCTATGTCTTCGAGCGAAGACAATGAGAGCAAATCTTATCCAGAGCTGGATGAGTCAGCTATACTTGTAGCCCAAGTAAAGTTGCCGTGTGTGTTTGAAATCTGACCGTTGGAACACGTGTCAGTTCCTTAGTGACCCAAGGTCACTTCGGACAAATCAGGTCGGGTTGCCTAGTGGCTATAAATAGCCCACCCCCTACACCATAACTTGGTGGCTGCTCAGAGGTATTACACGGCTTTTGTCGTTTGAGAGCAACCCACCTCCGAAGCATTTGAGAGAGATCCTTGCAAGGACAAATCCCAAACACCCAGAGCAAAAGAGTGTTAGGCATCACTGAAGTCTTTCTGTCTACATGACCACAAGACTTGTTACACTTGAGGACTGTGAATCCTCCAGCCGGTTAGGCGTCGCGTTCTGAGCATCCAGGAGTCATTGTGGATCGCCGGTGAACAAAGTCTGTGAAGGTTTGGAAGTCTACCTTGAAGACTTACCAGAGTGATTGGGCGAGGACTAGGTGTCCTTAGCTCAAGGGGAATAAGGTGAAGACGCGGTCTTCTGATTTAAATCTCAGCCTCCCTAACCAGACGTACAGTTGTCACAGCAACTGGAACTGGTCTAACAAATCACTCTCTTCCCCAAGCTACTGGTTCTATCCCTTCCTTCTCTTTACTCACTTTTTGTCTTTGTGAAGTCATTGCCTGCTTGCCTTATCTGTTTGACTTCACTGTGTGACTACTTGTTCTGACTGGCTTCATACAATCTTCCATCCTGATCCATACTTCCTAGCTGCTATTAGTCTTCATGCTTTCACTTCATTGAATACTTGACTATGGCTTGTCTAGTGTAGTCTACCTTCCGCTGCATATAAATAGGATCGGTTCTATCGTTTGTCTTCGAAACTTCCATGTTTTGAAGACATTCATAAAAATCGCCTATTCACCCCCCCTCTAGTTGATATACATCACTTTCAATAATACCAACGGGTTATCTTACCACATAACCGCGACCTTTCCGGTGATCGCAACCACAACCAACACTTGGTCTCCAATATTCACCAAGAACTCATCTCGTGATTACAACTTAGTCTTGACTTCACATGACTATTTCATTCAAGTACCATATTAAAAAATTTTATTATATCTGGTTTATCCTCCATTCTGATCGAGACCCAATAGTGTGACCTACTACAAACTTTGTGCTATCGATAGACTTTGGGAACACTCTGCAGAGGTAGCGCACTGTACCCACACCACGAAACCCATGGCCTCTTCATCCCATTCGGGTGGACCAACGGTGTTCCAACAAAACCGAACAACTGTCATGACACTCTCCCGGCCACTCCGACTCTTTCCCTACTGGGTTGGTCCTGGGTGGCCCTATGTCTACCAAAGACACACCGACCACCGTCGTGGCCAAACTGCCCCCAAACAGGGACTCTGTACCATGACAAAAACGACTACGGGCACACAAGGTCTATGTCCGTCTACCTGATCAGGGTAGAACGTGTCCATAACCTTCCCTCGTTGGAGGTACCGGCGAGAGGCACAACAATAGTTCGTATTAAGGCCTTCTCATAAAGGCAAATGTGGCTGCACTGAAAAGTTCGATTTGGTGGCACTATGAAATGATCCCATCGATGACGGAGGAGTTTGTTATGATTAATTCATTTTTATTATCTCTCCATCATCATGAGCATGTTTAACAAGAATGCAACAATGAGCATGCAACATACAAAAGCATATACAAAATAGCGAACTTATCAGGTGCACAGGTTATAACATAAAGAATATGACAATACTAAGTATTAGCATATCAACGGTGCATTAAAAGCATCATAGCATTTTATAACGATGGCATAAAAAGCAAGTAGAGTAGCAACATGGCATTCTTAATAACAACATCCTAACTAGCATGGCAAGAGATATCATGACAACACAAGCATGCATGAAAATACATAAAGGAAAGATTGCAGCTGAAAAAAATAAGCCAACGACTGGAACTATACATGCACAAGGTACAACCAAAGTCAACGTGCGAGTCCGGAGCTTATGATAAGAGGTTGGCTTGCTTGGGGGTCGACAAATACTCCGAAGAAAAGTGCGGAAAGCTTGCGGAAAGAATCGCCGGAAACAGTTCTCTCTCAGAGGGGGCTGTTTACGGCAAGGGAAAAATGGTCATTTTCACAATGCCAAAATATTATGAAAATGGCACCAATGGAACGGGCTCGATGAAACGAAGACGTGGGCTTTGGATTCACCAGATTCGGAGCTACGGGTAAAAAGATATGACCGTTTAACTACCAGGGACCCATCTGCAAAGAAAATCCTTACAAACTGATCCCTGACAGAAAAACAGATCGCATCCTTCTCAGAAATACGCTTTCCAGAGCGGAAAGTGCATTCTGGACCGAAGAAGAGGAACAATACGCTTTCAGTGATTGAAAGCGTAGTATTCAGCAATACGCTTTCACGTGAGGGAGACGGCTTCATGGCGGGGCGCCGCCACTTATCCACTTGGCCGACTGGGCTACGCCCTTCGGTCGCTGACAGGTGGGGCTGCGTGAGGAGGGGCCCGCCTGGCCTGGCGTCTTCAACCTCCCGCTCTGGAGCGAGCGAGGCCGAGGGAGGAGGTCGCCCCGACGAGGACCGCCGGCGACTCCGGCCACCTCGCGGGTCGTGCGACCTACCAAAACGCGCAGGACGTAGAGACGCATCTTGGGGTAGTCTCTGTTTGCGGCGAGGATCACGGGAGAAGAAGTAGTAGGGCCTGTGGCGGAGAGAGGCTTCGGCCACCAGAGAAGATGGGGCTGTGGCTAGGGAATGGAAGGGCTGAGGCTACGCGGAGGTTCATCGGAGCCTGAGGGCTGCAGAGGTGGTGGAGGAACGGCGAGGGGAAGCTCAGGGCGCCGGAATCAGAGAAGGCCGGGGCGGCGGCCATGGCTATGGGGAGGGGGCCAGAGAGGGGCTCCAGGCTCAGGGAGAGGCTCTGGGAGGGCTTGCGGACTGCGGGAGAACTCAAGGTGGCTATTTATAGCCGCGGGGACGAGCGCGAGAGGGAGGGGCGAGTCGACACGCGGCGACCGACGTCTCCGTGCACCGGCGATGGCGCAACGTTGGCAGACGCGGCCAACGAGCTCGAGAGGCGGCGGGAAGGCGACGAGGGGGAAGCGGACGGGTGCCAGGGCCTCACGGAGACGAGCAAGGGCTCTGAGACGAACAGAGGAAGAAGACAGAGCGAGGGAGGCGACGATGGCCACGGGAGCTCACTGTGCGCTCATTGGCATGGCTCGCCGGAGAAGAAAACAAAGGGGGCAGGAGTTCTAGGGGGAAGAGGACGGCGAGGAGGAGCTGTTTGACAACAGTGGCGAAGCCAGAGCTGGTCGGAGCAGGGATGCCGCCGACAACAGTGGCTAGACCACCGTTTTGGCTGGCTTGCCTCGTGGTCACCACTGGCATGACACGCTTTGAGATTTTTACTGATGTAAATCTATGTCTACCGCGTAGTCCTTCCAGCATGGAGTGTTACCATGGTAAAGAGAGGGGTAGAGACAAAGTTAGCTGAGTAAAACAAGCCCCATAAGTTTACTGCTGCAAACTTTACCACACTCTAGAGAGTAAACCAGAGAGGTTAAAAGGTAAACTTGATGCATGAGAGGCTTAGGGTAGAAAGGACTATGATCCTGGGAGTTTTGAGGTAATTTCGACAACTATTTACCATAGTTGCTGTAGAACCACCAAATCTGACCCAGAAACTGAAAGATGAACGAGCACTCACTAGGAGTGTTGGATTGGGCTATAACTTGGCAAAGCCTGATTATTTCAACATACCATGATGCTGTAAAAAGTTCATACCAAATGGACTCACCAAAATGGTACTTCCGTCACAGCTATCATTTCTGTCCAAAAACTTCAGAAAAATCCTCAGGGCAATTGGCTAGATGAAATAAGCCAAACTCTTGAGGAGAGGGATCATATAGATAGGAGAAGGCCTGGAAAAATTATCAGCCATAATGGAGCAAGATAAAATACACTTGCTTCACAAACAGAAAATTTTGACAGAAAGCAAGAATTGCTTCTGTGCTCACATAGTTCATTGGAATGAACTGAATTTGGGTGGAGGCTAATGATTTGAGATACTTGAGAGGATGGAAAAGTTTCATCCCATTTGGAAACACTATGAAGGTACTTCCTTCACAAACTTGTGTTCTGGTAAGAAACTTTGAATAATTGCACAGGTAGACAGGATGAATGCATTGAGCTCATCTTTGGTATCTATAGGTCATTTAACAATGTTAAACACCCTGCCAAATTGCAGCTCAATTCGACTTAGGAATAAAGCACTTCCTTTGCAAACTTTCAGAGAAGGCAGAAACTTGCATTGGATCATGTGCCAAATTTTTAACTGTAGAATCATGAGATGAGGATGGAAATAGTGATTATATAGCAAAGACAAGCTCCACAATTTATGTGGGAATTTTCTATGCTATAAAAATAATAGTTCCTTTGGAAAGTGGAAAAAATGCAATATTGGCTAAAATAGGAAAAGGCAATTTTCCTTATTGTAATTATGGCCAATATACTTGCTCTTGTCGTGTTCGCTCTTGTCGCGTTCGCGTTGCAGCCTGGCACGCTGGACCCTCCACGTCGCTCACTGAATGGAACGCGCTTCGCCTTGCATTTTCGCTCGCTTGTGGGACCGCACTTGAGAGTAAACCGACGTCCCTCCCCTCCCCTGCCCGCGTCATTTTATGTGGAGTAAATAAAAACAAATGGAGTATACTACAGATGAGGATCCCCTGACGTGGCCGAACCCATTGAGTAACTGACATGCGGGGCCTGGCAAGCATGGGGTCCGCCAATAAGTGACCAAAAGGGAGGGTAAGGCAGGGATACATATGTGAAAGGAGCTTCCAATGATATAATTTTCACATTATACATCTCATGTACTATTAATCTTGTCAATAGTCAAATGCGGTTTTGAAAAACACATTAGAGCATGGTTAATAATATAGCCAGTTGATGGCTATAAGAACTGCCATGTCATCTATCGATCTCGTCAACATGAACCGAATGGGATGTCAAAACTAAGACGCGAATCGACACGTAGTGGAGGCAAAGTGAAACTTCAAACGAACCATTTGTTTGTATGCATGTCGGACAAATTACAAATAAACATTGGAAATACAAGCATGCTCTAGGCCCACATGCGAATGATACTCGATGGAATGTTCAAATGAGGCATGCGGGAGGATGGACTCGACGGGAGGGCGACATGATCGATGGAGAGGAATGAGAAATAAGCAAATGCCACAAGATTATACTTGAACGGCTCAAATAAACAATAAGTTGTCTCGCTAGGCCTACATAGTGAAAGGCCTAATGCGCAACGTGGAGCACTGACGCTCGAATATGGCCAGGAAAACAGGGAAACCGACATGTGGGGCACACCTGTCGGGACGACGTAAGGCAAACTAGTCCAATGGAGGAGCTGTCCCACGACCTCTTCGCCAACGGCAACCATTCATGTGGGTCGTGGGGGCCAACAACGTGGCGCAGCTCCAGCACCGCCTCTGGACACGGCGACCGCGGTGAGCGACACGCTCATCATTGCTAGACACGGTCGGTTTCACTGTGCCGAGGGTGGCGTTAGTGTTGTGGCACGACCAACAGTATGTTTGGTTTGTGCCCAAGGTTGCCCCATCAAAGCATTGGGTAGCCAAAATTTTGGTTGAGGTTTTGGTGGCCCATGATTTGGCCGACATCGGCAAGAAAAATGAACTTGAGTTGGCTAGAGTTCATTGGCATGCCAAAAAAATGGCAACCATCCACACAAAGACCAATCTTTGGGTCATGACCAAAATTTTGGTAAGGTGCACTTTGGCCACAATCCAAACACACGCCAACACCCGGCTCGTCGAGGATGCACGAGGCGTCGGGATGCGTCCGCGGAGAGGTGTACTGCGGCCAACTGCATCCTCAGGACCTGAGACCATGCCGGGTCGTCTTGCTTTTTCAATGACATGTGTCGATCGCATGTGAGCAAAGGGCATCTCCAACGTTGCCAACCGCAGCTGACTACCCTGGCACACCAAAAACACTCGTCCCTCGCGCTGTCGCGCGGTGCGTTCCCAGCCGGCGCCAGCTGCCCGCATTCATGTCGTCCGTCCGTATGCCGTCGTTAAGAGGCTCGGTGCCCGAGGAACCAACTACGGTGACTTAATGACGCACTAGGACGCTTGGCCTCACCGGAATGCGCTACTTAAAGCGGCAACGCCCAGCTAACCTCCACACCATAGCGCATCGTCCTCCTACCTGGAACCACATTCGCCATGATCGCAAGCGCGAACGCTCTACGGGAGAGCTTGTCTTCGGGGATGGAGCTCGAGGTCGCCACCCTCGCTCAAGTCGTCGCACAAGCGGTGGCCACACTGGCGGTCGACGACGGGAGCACCGTCAGCCATGCATCCTGCTTGCCGTCGTCCAACGTCTGGCACCGCCGAGGTCGAGGACTCCTCCGAGGATGAGTAGGGCATGGAAGGTGGCAGGGCATGGTGTGCCAACTAGCCGGTCCGTCTCCCGTGTTCTACCCTCGCCGGAGACCGCACCTTCACTTCACGGGTCTTGAACCCCGCCCCCGTACATGGAGATTGCCGATAGAGGACGTCGGCCGTTGCTGCCGTAGAATAGGTTTAGGGTCGGGTTTCTTTTATTTTTCTGTCCTATAAAAATTCAAAATGTTATCAAAATCTGCCATGTTTCCATTAATCTCGGCTGGTGTATATGAACTTTCACAATAATATAGTATATTGTAGGAGTACTAGCAAGATGCCCGTGCGTTGCACGGAAGATCAAGATCTTGTGGGAGAAAAGGATGAATGAGGGAAGGCCTTATCTACAAATGCACATTCACGCATTTCACATCTACAGGAACCTACGAAAGGGTTAACATAAATTGCCTCTCTCTCTCTCTCCTCCCCTGATTTTCATGGTGGTGGGCCCCTCCCTCCCCCCAATCTACAATAAACAGCTCACATGTTTCACATTATGTTAGTTACGTAACTGGGACTACGTAGGTGTAGCATTACTCGTCCTAAAAACCCAACTAAGCCAACCTCCCAGCATATCGTGCGGGAAAAGACCCGGCCGCGCCATTTTAGTCGGGATTAGCGGATTACTAGTAGTAGTATCGATGGATCGCGCGAAGCAACAAGTTTTTTTTTAGGGGGCGAAGCACCTAGTTTAAAAGGAAAAAAAGGTGGTAACTCACAGCACCCCTGTCGCAGTCGCATTGCACCCCACACACATTCGATCCTACACACGGCTCACGCAAACGGAACGCGCTTCGTCTTTCCTCTTCACTGACACGTGGGACTGCACTTGGAGAAACCGACCATGCACCAAACT
>LR738715.1:588487554-588516130 GCA_902687465.1 Secale cereale
AATCCTAGATTCAAACGCCCTTCGGCCAACTAGCCAATAATATTCCCCAAACCCACCTCCCCCCGTCCCCCTCCACTCCATTCGCTCCGCCAAAGCCGCCCTCCCCGCCACGCCGATACATCAGCGCCGCGATTCGTCGAGGGGACACACAGTGATCCTCTTGCTCCCACAGTACACTCTCATAGACTGTCGCCCTCTAGCCGCGCCGCCACCGCTAGCGACGTTCTTGTGGAGGCGCATGGCGGTTAGCGCTGCCACCGCAGGCAATGTTCGTGTGGAGGCGCACGGCGGTCAGCTTCTCCCATGGTACGCGCATTCTAGACTGAGGCCCCATGCATGTCGGTGTAGCGCTGAATGTTAGCTGATAGACGCTATTAATCTCACTATTTGCCAAAGTAGTTTACAGTCAATATGCTCTGCTTAAGAAGCTTCCTTGCCCTGTTCTGCACTCAATCTTCTTAGTTGAGATGGCATGCCAAGGCCGATTAGTTGCTAAAATATCCTGCCATATATTTATTGTGACGTATATTGACATGGTCTAGTAACCAATCTGTTAGGTGAAATAGCTCTACACCGTTTTATACTCAATCTTTGTTGCTGCGATGGCCTTCAATAGTTTGATGGTTGTGTGCTTTGTTGGAAATACATAATCCATCATGCTCGGCCTCATTGACTGCTGAAACAGCCTGCCATAATTTAGCACTCAAAGCTATTTGCTGAATTAGCTTTACATATATTTCGTTACTTAGATCTGCTCGTCCAAATATCTTGCCATAGCTTTAGACATCGACCTAGGTATTTTCTTCTGGACTTCATAAAAAAAGCATATATGTTTTTCCTGTAATATCTAGTAGAAGAACTAATTTGTATGTCTAACAGATGGACAGGACTTGGATAACTTCTGCTCGAAGATTCTCCGCTGCATATGTCGAGGGGGTTGAAAACTTCACGAACTTTATTAGAGCTGAGTATGGTGGTCCGAAATCAGATGTGCTCTGCCCGTATAGCAGCTGTATGAATTCAGTTACAAGACCCCAGTCAACTGTGCAAAATCATCTACACTTGTATGGGATGTCGGTCACATATACTAGGTGGGTTCATCATGGTGAAGCTGTGAACGTCAATGTTATTGTCTACGTGGAAGCAGCAGATCGCCATCTTGATCTGCCTGATGCTCAGGTGGAAGAGGAGGAGGAGGAGGTGGTGGCGGAGCCAGTGAGTTTGACCAACATTGAAACAATGCTACGAAACGCTCGTGCATTCCGTGAACTTTCACCTGCAGAAGAAAAACGGTGGGCCCGCATGTTGGAACAATGCAACGTGACTGACACCCGAGGAAATAAGCTATCAGTATTCTCACCTATGGTCACCTTTCTTCAGGTGAAGACATCTGCGCAGATGACCAACAAATCATTCGATGCGATGTTGGCTATTTTCCGCAAAGCTTTCCCTGCGTCTGAGCTGCCACACACCTTCAGTAAAATGAAGAATTTCGTTCGTGCAGTTGGAATTGGATATGATATGATCCATGTTCGTAAGAATAATTGTGTTCTGTTCCGAAAGGATTATGCCAACTTAAGTGAATGCCCGAAATGCAAATCATCAAGATGGAAAGATGGCGATGCTGTGAAGAGGATTCCTCATAATGTTCTGAGGCATTTTCCAATTACACCAAGATTGCAGAGGTTGTTTCATGATGCTGAAACAAGAGAGGATGTACTATGGCATTCTAGGAACTAGGAGTACAGAGATCAGAATGTAATGAGCCATCCATTACATGGTAGTGAGTGGAAAAGCTTCAATCAGAAGCACGAAAAGTTTGATGCCGACCCGCGAAACATTAGACTTGGCGTAGCTTCAGATGGATTTAACCCATTTGGCCACCAGAGCGCCACATATAGCATGTGGCCAGTGCTTGTTATCCCTTACAACATGCCTCCAAATGTGTGCACCAAAGAATCGAACTACATGATGGCCTTGCTCATCCCAGGTCCAAAAAGTCCTGGAAAGGATTTTGATTTGTTCATGAAGCCTCTTGTGGAGGAACTTCAACAGCTTTTTTTTTTACCATGAAGACTGCAGGGCTTGCACCCCACAGCATTTTATTACCCAAAAGACCAGCAGTACATAATTTCCTCAAGATAGAAAAAAGAGCTATCTAAACTGTACAAAGGAGGAGAAGAAACAACTATACCTAAAAGAAACAGAAAAACAAAAAGAAGGACCTCTCAAGGAGGCAAGAAATCAATCCATTTGAGCAGAGCATCCCTATATTTCTCCTTGATTCTATGGGAGAGCAGTGTAAGGTCGCAAATAAAACCATATCTCCAAGTCCTGAAAGAAGGTCTAATATTCCTGAAAGCTCTGTCATTCCGAATCTTCTAGATATTCCACCAGGTAGTAAAAACGACTTCCACAAAAAATGGCTTGCTGAAATCCTTCCTAGCTTGGCACGCTATGTCCACCATATCCTCACTATCCTTCCAAGTGATCTGCAGGTAGTTCCACACGCGGACACTAAAGTTGCATTGGAAGAAAAGATGATTTCGACCCTCCAAAGTGCCAGTTGGACAGAGCACACACTCGAGGCCCTCATTGATTTTCCAATGCCTTCGCTGGATCATATCCTTGGTGTTTACCCTATCCATTATGACAAGCCACACAAACATTTTTATTGACATGGTGCAGCAACTCTTCCAGATCCAGCTAAGAATTGGGTTGGCTACCATTGGCTGATAGGCAAAATCATAGAACTTCTTTGGAGTATATGCAGACTTCTTGCCATGCCTCCAACTCCAAGAATCAGGGCACGCACTATCCAGATGAGTAGAGCCCATCAGTTCAAAAGCTGCTGCAAATCTTGGAAAGCATGTTCAGACAATGGCAAAAAGAAGATGTCCAGAATATCATTCACTTGAAAAGCATCTTTGACCAAGAGGTTCTTGCTCAAGCAGAAAGAGTAAAGTCGTGGGAAACGATCCCTAAGAGGAACACAGCTGCCCCCAATTTGCCAAAAGTCAGCCCAGAACAGTACAGTGTCTCCAGAATGAACATCAACAGAAGTAACAGCTCTGAAATTGTCCATTAACTTGCAGACATCTATCCACCAAAAATATCCACAGGGAGTAGTATCATGTGGAACCCTTTGAAAATAGTAAGTCTCCCAAATCAAGTGAACCCAAGGCACATCCATCTTATTATAAAATTTATTCAGGTGTTTGAGCAGGAGTGCTTCATTTTGCAAACCAAGGTTTAAGATGCCAAGCCCACCCTTGAGTTTTGGCCTACGAACCAGTGGCCAAGCAGCTAGAGAGTGTCCCCTTTCCTGACCATATTTTCTCCACAAACACTGCCTTTGGATCATTTCCAGTTGCTTCAGAATACCCTTAGGAATAGACAAACTGCAAAGGAAGAAAATAGGCAGTGAAGAAATGACATAATTCACCAATTGTAGTCTGCTCCCTTGGGGTAGGAACCAAGAACTAGCTGTCAATCTTCTCTCCATACAATCCACTAGAGGAAGAAAATCCACAATTTTGGGTCTAGTAGTCCCCAGAGGCAATCCCGGATATGTGAAATGCAGAGTGCCCAAGTCGCATCCAGAAAAAGCAGCTAGATCAGTAGCATCATGATCATTCACATTAATAGGATACATGGAGGATTTGTGAAAGTTGATTTGAAGACCAGTTGCCAGTGAGAAAGACTGTAGAACTGATTTCAGTGCATCCAAATAGTTTCTGTCAGCTTTTAAGAAAAGCAAAGTATCATCAGCATATTGCACAATAGGGAAATCAAGGTCATGATTTTGCAATGGTCTATTGAGAAGGCCCTGCTGATGGAGATCGTTAACCAATGTCTGCAGGAGATCAGCAGCAATGACAAAGGGTAATGGGGAGATAGGGCCTCCTTGCTTTACTCCACATTTGCATTTGAAATGGTTACCAGGGACTCCATTAAGCAAAACAGAAGAGGTGCCAGATTATAGCAACTATTTAATCCATGTAATCCATCTATTGTCAAAACCTTTAGCCACAAGAATCCTTATGATTGCCTCATGTTGAATGGAATCAAAGGCCTTTTCAAAGTCTAACTTTAGCAAACTAATAAGCTGTTTAGACTGATTGCATTGGTGGATATACTCAAATGTCCAAGAAAGACAATCTTGAATTGTTCTTGACTTTATGAATCCATATTGGTTCTTATGCACACATTTTGTGATCACTTCCTGAAATCTATTGGCAGCAAGCTTTGTGAGGAATTTCAGACCTACACTAGTGAGTAAAATAGGTCTAAAATCACCCACACTCTCAGGAGTCGGTTTCTTTGGGATCAGAGTGATGTATGCATCATTAAGATTCTCTAATTTGGCCAGGCCTGCATGAAATTCATGAACTAACCTAATGAAGTCAGCAGAGATTATGTGCCAACATTTTTTTCAGAAATAGACGGTTGAAACCATCGGGTCCAGGCGCTTTATCAGTAAGCATTTCCTTGAGAACCTGCTCAATCTCCTTCATCTCAAAAGGTTTGGTGAGCACATCCAGGCCTTGAACAGAAGGTAATAAAGATAGGATGTTCTCATTCAAAGTGATGGGCTTCACTGTACCCATTTTGTTTTTGAATGAGATTAAGAATTCCTTGGCCATTTCCTCATGATCACAAGTTATAGTGCCATCAGGCAGCAATAAACTAGCAATAGCATTCCTTCGATACCTCTCAGTTGCCATGGCCTGAAAGAACTTGGAATTCTCCTCACCCACTTTAATATGCCTGATGGTATGTCACATCCCTAGTCAGTGCTTGCATTAGGACTAGCTAGAGTGTGCATCATGTTTACTTTTCAAAGAAACTTGAAATGGGAATGACAGAAACCCTAGCACCCCTCTTCTAACAACTAGGGTTTAATAAAATCTTTTCCAATGTACCCAAAATGCCCTTCAAAAATGTTCATCATTTCTGCCTTGGTCTTAAACCTCTGCCAAAAATGGTGCACAATTTTCTAGGACATCTAAGGTCTCTGGATTAATTCCTATGGTATTTGCATTTGGGCATTTAAATGCTATAAAATAATTTGTGTGCCCAAATAATCATAAACTAAAATGTTCCATGTTGTTCATATTATTTACAGTGGGCATGACTAGTTTTATGAGCTACAAAAATGTTCTGGCATTTTTATTAATTCAACAAAGTTGCAAAAGAAATGAAACAGAAAGAAATAGAAAAAGGAGAGAGAGAAAGAGTTTACCTTGCGCCTAACCGGCCCACCTGCCGGCCCAGCCCAGCCACCGCTCCAGCGAGCTGCTTGGCTCGGCCAGGCAGGCAGGCAGGTGCTCGACGGCGGCCGCAGCGCGCGCCACGCAGCTGCCCGCCGCCCTGCTTCCTCCCCTCGCCGTTCTGGTGGGTGGGATCGATCCCCCACTTCCTCCCCGATCTCGCTGACACGCCCACTCCTCCCCAGCTCCTCTCCCTCGCCTTCCCCGCACCATGGCCGACGCCGCCGCGCCCGCGCCGTCGTGATAGCCGCGTCCACCGCCGTCCCTGAGCTCTGTCACCGTATCCGTCCTCTCCACCGGCATCGACTACGTCGAGCAGGCTGAGCCCCGAGCGCTCGCCCACTCTGGAGTCGCCCCCAACCCCGTCTTCCCCAAATCCGGCCGCAGAGATCCCCCTCACCGCCCCGCTCAACTCCGACCGTCCCCAAGCTCGCCTCGGCGTCTACTACAACCGTCGTGAGCTCAGCTTCGCCCTCCCCCTCTCCGTTGGCTCTCTCCTACACTGTAACGCACCGCACGAGGCTCACCTGCACGTGCCGCCGCGGAGCTCGTCGTCGACGAGGCTCCGGCCATCTAATGGTCCGGCCACCGTGCCCACCAGCTTCACCGTTCCGTGTAGATGTCGTAGGATCACTCCACGGTCCTCTACGAGCACTGCACCGTTGTTTTCGACCTCGCCCGAACTCCGGCAGCCGCTGGACTCGTCGCTGGCGTCGTCTCCGGCGACCCCGAGGCCAGCCACCACCACCACTCGACGCGGCTCACTCCCAGCTACCTGTAGGTGTGCTCCGCCGTCGTTTTGGCAGCCGGAGCACAAAACCCGCACCTCACCGCCGCGTTTGGCCTCGCCGGCGGTTAAACGCCGGCGAGTTAGCCCTGTTTGACCAAGGGTTTGTCCCCCCCTGAGTCACTGACATGTGGGCCCTGCTTGTTAGTCATACCTAGTTTAGTGTTTAATTTAATTTTAATTAGTCAGTTAACTAACTATGACACTGACCAGTGGGTCCCACTGGTCAGGTTTGACCTGGGCCGCCCTGTTGACTGGCTGACGTCAGCATGATGTCATGCTGACGCAGTAAAGGATTTTCTGGGATTTTTAGATTTAAAATAATTCAGGAAATCCCAGAAAATGATTAAACTTCAAAAAATCATATAAATTCAACAGTAGCTCAGATGGAAAAGATTTATATATGAAAATTGATCAGAAAAGTCCAATCTTTCCAATGGCATAGGTTTCATGCATGTTTGAGCAAGTTAACCTTGCTGTATACATTAAAACATGATAATGCACTTAATTAAATAATAGTTTGAGTTTCAATTTGAATCTTTGATTCAAATGGGCTCAAACCCTTCTGGTTATAGTTGCATTAGCCCAAAACACATGCATCTTGCCATATCATGAGCATGCATCATATTGTTGCATTTGTTTGCTTATTGATTGTATCGCCGATATTCTCCGTGTTAGGTCCTGCTCCCGAGGATACTTCTGCGTATCCAGCTGAAGAGCAGTACCCGACAACCACTCTGTCAGGCAAGCAATCATTGATCATTCCGATACAAACCCATCTTCTCGTTCCTGCTCTCTTTACTGCATTAAGGCAACAGCGTGTGAACTGCTACTTGATGCGGTAGTTGAACCCTATTCCCTTGCATGACCTATCATTGCCACAGTAAATAGTTGAAACCCACTAGCATGTGTAGGAGTTGATTGAGCCATTTGATGTGTGATCCACCATGCTATTTGTTTATGTTGCCTGCTATGCTTAGAGTTGTGTCAAGTCTGGTTCATTTGGGTGATGGATCAGAGTGAAATGATCATACCGGTAAAGAGAAGGAAGTGTGGAACATGTTTGGTAAAGGTATCGATGAAAGGCCATGTAGGAGTACGTGGTGGGTTGTTTCATTGGAACCGTCCATAGGACCCGAGATCTGTATGTGTGGTTCAAGTTCCAGCTACTACCATGCATTGGGCCCGAAACCAATGAACCCTCTCGACTTATTAATTACCCTCGAAATCTGTCCAGGAGTTGCAACTAGTTTCTGGTGTTTGTAGTTTACTGGTGGTCGTGCACAGCGCTGACCCTCAGAGTGGGCTGTGATGCGACAGGTACGTGGCACGGTATACCGGTTGCCCGTTTGGTGACTCGGGAACCCTGTACACATCGTTTGGGGCCGTGAGCGATACCCCGGCCGGATCTCCCCACGGATGGAACCCAAATAGGCGATAAACCTGGGTGAGAGACTTGTGTAGTTAGTCAGGTCGTGGCCGACAGCCTCGCTGGGCTTCCGTTTGAAGGTTGTCGAGTACATGTCGAGTAAACGGAGATAAGTGGTGGAAGCGTGTGTGAAGAAGTACACCCCTGCAGGGTTACCAATCTATTCGAATAGCCGTTGTTCGCGGTACGGACTACTTGGTTACTCTTACAGTTCATAGACAAGTTGATGGATACTACTAAAAGCCTCAACACAAGTGTGAGTGCCGTGGATGGCCCTTCCGTAGGATGATGGAAGAGGATCCTCAGTGGTGTATTGTTGTGGTGAGTAGAGGACTCGTGTACGTAGTAATATCTTGCAATATGTTGAGAGTTGTTGTATAGGTTAGCCTAGAGTCAAAGCTGGCTTTCTGCTATGAACCCCACTACCCCCCGTTGAAAATGTTGCATGTATGATAGGCTCTGTTGTAAGACTTGCTGAGTACCTTTGTACTCATGTTTGCTTAATAACTGTTGCAGAGGAGAACCCTGCCCCTTCTGAAGGGTTCTACATAGACGTTGACGTCGACGAGTAGCTTGTCACCCAGACGGAGATCTGGAGCTTGTGAAGGGCCTTGTAGATAGTCAGGCTACACCAAGCCTGTTTTATTTTCCAAGTTGTCTGTACTCAGACATGTTAGCTTCCGCTTGTGCTTGTATGACTGTATGACTTGAGTGTTGGGTCATGTGACCCCTACCTGTATGGATATGTTATGTATGGCTCTTGGAGCCTTTTAAATAAAGTACTTTGAGTCATAGAGTTCTGTTGTGATGCAATGTTGTATTTGCACATATTGAGCATATTGTGTGTATGATTGAAATGCTTGGTATGTGTGGGATCCGACACCTAGTTGTTTTCCTTTGGTAGCCTATCTTACAGGGAAATGCCTCCTAGTGCTTCCAATGAGCCTTGGTAGCTTGCTACTGCTCGGAACACGTAGGCTGGCCGGCATGTGTCCTTCTTCGTTCCTATGTCTGTCCCTTAGGGGAAATGTCACGCGTTGTTCCTTTAAGTCCATGTAGCTTGCTACGACTTGGGTTCATACGTTGATGACTGACACGTTCGTTGCTGGGTCATGGATGCCTGTCTTTGTAATTTAGTGCCACTTTTGGTTTATAACTAGCCATGTCGGCCCGGGTTCTCTTTCATATGGATGCTAGCGACACTGTCATATACATGTGCCAGAATGCGCAAACGATCCCGGGCCAGGTAAGGTGGCAGCCGTGGGGATACCGTGCGTGAGGCCGCAAAGTGATATGACGTGTTACAGCTAGATCGGTGTGACTTAGGATCGGGGTCCTGACAGTGTTGGCATCAGAGCCGGACTGCCTGTAGGTTTCTCAAGCCAAACTGGTCGATGTTGAGTCTAGAAAAATTCTTAGTTATATGTAGGGGAATTGATTGTGGAAGGGAACGTAAGGCTCTTTTTACTCCTTTACCTTATGCCCTTCTGATCTGAGTCAGTCTATTCTTTCTACGGGGAATTAGGACTAGGCCTCTTATCCTTACTAGGTTCACGTGTTACTAATCCGTAGACTCTTAGGATTGTTGGTTTCAAGTCTCAGTTCAGTTGCTATCCTTTTAGTATGATGATTTATTGGATCCGGAACCTTGATATGATATTGTTGAGTGGCTATGCTATCATTTGTATGATGTCTCAAATCTTCTTTTGAGCATTTACAGTTGTTATGCTGCCCGATTTCTTCCAGAAACACTAATGCCTTTGCATTACTTCGTGTTTCAGATGTCTGGCCGCACACCTCACCAAGTGGTTCGTTTGACTCGGTGCATTAATGTGCCCGGTCACACGGCCATGCTAGTCTGTGTGCTGACTGAGACCGGTTATCGCTGGTATCCTGAGTACACCGTGGAGGAACAGTACCGGGATTTCAATCAGAGTTAGTATTTCTGCACAGTCCGGATATACCCCTCATATCCCGGAGCTAACGACCCCATCAATTGGTCTTATGGACTCGGGGTTACTATCGAGTTGGCAATGCAGGATGCCGCCTATTCGATGATGACCATTCTTCGGGCTAGGCATGCCCTGTTGCTGAACACTGAGTTCTGTTACATGCCAGCCTCACTTCCCGGAGAGGAAGGCTACTACACTGGTCTGTATACTGATGCTGCTCATGAAGAGCCACTTCTTCAGACTACTGTTCAGATGCTGGAGGATAGGGACCGTGAGGTCCGTGCCCTCCGAATGGAGCTGTATAACACTCGAGCCGCCTACTGGACTACTTTGACACGGCTTGCACCTGCTGTGCACGCCGGATATCTGGATATGCGGGATTTGTACCCCGTGCGGACTCGTCTGCCTGATCGTATGGATTGGCGTGACGTTGGGGGTATTACACCTCCACCTGGGCGTCGGCTACCACCAGCATTAGGCCCGAGGCCACATCCATGTCCCTATGGTCCACAGCCTTCGAGTGCTCGTGAGTTTCAAGATCCGTGTGTTCCACTTCCAGGCTACGGTGGTAATCTTTACGAAGATTACTACGGGAATGTCTGAGCTAGACCGTGGCAGTAGTAGTATTGTAGTAGTTGTATTTCCATAGTCCTGCGCGTCTTGTGGAATATGACTTAGCTAGTACTGAGTTTCGGAGGTGTAGTTAAATAATGTATAGGAGCTTGGAATGCCTCTGATGGGATGTATCGTCTTTCACCGCAGTTGTACTTTAGCCTTGGCTTGTACTAAACTATGTATGGTGTGTATGACCACTGGTGTATATATAGCAGTTCCTATATTACCATGTTGTACGGATGAACATCTCTGCATTCCGTGTCATCCATTACATTCTGCACTCCTATGTCAAGTTTTTGCCATCCTTGTCTAAACCATTGTTTTGTTTTCCTAGGATGGTCAACACTCGCAGCACTCCTGCTGCTCAGGAGCAGGGTGAGGCTAGTGGGGCTAGAGATGAGAATCTGCCCCAGCCACCCTCCTTGGCTGAAGTTATGCTCGAGGCAGAACGGAACAAGAGAGAGACCAACCGTCTGCTGGAACGCATAGAGCAGAACACTGGGTTCCGCCAGAGGAATGACGTGGTGTCAATCAATGACTTTATCAATATGTGCCCACCGAAGTTCAATCACTCCACTGAACCTCTGGATGCGGATGACTAGCTTCGTAGTATTACCCACAAGCTACATTCTGCCCGTGTGGCCGAAGCTGATAAGGTTACCTATGCCGCCTACCATCTTGAGGGCCCTGCCAGTCTATGGTGGGAGAACTTTAAGGTTATGCGTCCTGCTGGCCAAATCACTACTTGGGTTGAGTTCAGTGAGGCATTCCGTGAACATCACATTCCGGAAGGTCTCATGGATCACAAGCGGGAGGAATTCTGCAATTTCACCCAGGGACGGTTAGCTGTGGATGGCTATAGTCGCGAGTTTGGCAACTTGGCACGCTATGCACCTGAGGAAGTATCCACCGATGCCAAGAAGCAGGCGAGGTTCCGCAAGGGACTCAGCCCTGAACTCTGCCGAGATCTACGTCTGCACGAGTGCACATCCTTTCAAAAGCTGGTAAACAAAGCTATCAGTGCTGAGACGGGCCAGACTGATTTCGAAGCCACACGCAAGCACCCTCGTGATTTTGGTTCCTCATCCGGCTCTGGCTCTCACAAGCATCGTGTGTGGGTTCCTAACACTGCCCTGCCACCCAAGTACACACCGAGGCCATCCTATGAGGCGCCTCGCCCAACTCAACAGTATGCACCTGCCAAGACTTATGGAGGACCACCTACCAACTTTGCTCCACGCACTGGCACTGTGACATGCTTCAAGTGTGGAGAACCGGGGCACTACATGCATGAGTGTCCTCAGAACCAACCAGGAAAACCCGTTGGCCGTGGTAAGCCAACCGGCAAGGTGAATTATGTCAAGCCAATCCCCACTTCATGTGGTCATGTCAACTATGTCTCTGTTGAAAAAGCTTATGAGGATCCTAACGTCGTCCTTGGTACGCTTCTCGTTAACTACCATCCAGCATCTGTTCTTTTCGATACTGGAGCATCCCATTCATTCATATCTGAGAGCTATGCTCGATTGCACAACATGACTTTTTGTGACATGCCTACTTCTATGGTTATTCAAACTCCTGGTTCAAAATGGCAAACCTCTAGGGTAAGCCATGGAAATGAAATCCTTGTCGATAGACTTGTTTTCCTTGCATCTCTAATCGCTCTCAAGTCCTCGGACATAAACATCATCTTGGGTATGGACTGGATGACAACTCACTACGCCAAGATTGATTGCTACACTAGGACCGTTCAACTTACACACCCATCCAGCAAGACAGTCAATGTCTTGACCCGAATGGCTGAGCGTCAGCTCTACTCTCTTAATGCGAGCCCTCTACCATAACTCGAAGATATCCCGGTAGTCCGTGACTTTCCGGATGTTTTCCCAGAAGAACTGTCAGGTGTTCCACCTGACAGAGATGTCGAGTTCGTGATAGACCTTATTCCAGGAACTGTCCCAATCTCTAGGAGACCTTATAAGATGGCACCCCTAGAATTAGCTGAGCTTAAGAAACAACTCGATGAGTCCTTGCAAAAGGGGTTCATCCGTTCTAGTTCTTCCCCTTGGGCTTGTCCCATCCTCTTCGTTAAGAAGAAGGATGGAACGGAGCGGATGGTTGTAGATTACCGACCTGTCAATCTGGTCACCATAAAGAACAAGTATCCGCTCCCCAGGATCAACGATCTGTATGATCAGCTCGCTAGATCCTCAGTCTTCTTTAAGATGGATTAGAGGTTGGGTTACCATCAAATCAAAATCAAGAACGGGGACATTCCCAAGACAGCTTTTGTTACTCGTTATGGCCAATACGAATACACTGTCGTGTCCTTCGGATTAACCAATGCCCCAACCACTTTCTCCCGGCTAATGAATTCTATATTCATGGAATATTTGGATAAATTCGTCATGGTATACCTCGATGATATACTCATTTACTCCAAGAACAAGGAAGATCATGCCGAGCATTTAAGGCTGGTATTGACGAAACTTCGAGAGCACCGCCTTTATGCCAAATTCTCTAAATGTGAATTCTGGTTGCCGGAAGTGACCTATCTAGGTCATGTGATCTCTGGCAAGGGTATTGATGTCAATCCCGAGCGAGTTCAAGCCGTCCTTGATTGGACTCCCCCTGAATCGGTCAAGCAAGTTAGGAGTTTCCTTGGCTTAGCGAGCTATTGCAGACGCTTTGTCGAGAATTTCTCCAAGGTTGCTAAGCCTCTAACTAAACTCCTCAAAAAGGATAAAAAGTTTGAGTGGACCCCATAGTGCGAGTCCAGCTTTCAGGAACTGAAAAGGCGCCTGACATCTGCACCCGTACTGGTACCACCAGACTTCTCCAAGGATTTTATTATCTACTGCGACGCCTCGCGACAAGGACTAGGTTGCATACTCGTGCAAGATCGTCAAGTGATCGCATACGCATCTCGACAGTTGCGTCCACATGAGGATAACTATCCTACACATGATCTAGAGCTTGCAGCTGTAGTCCACGCACTCAAAACATGGTGACATTACCTTCTTGGTAACCGCTGTGAAATCTTCACTGATCACCAAAGTCTGAAATACATCTTCACCCAACCGGATCTAAATCTCAGGCAAAGACGTTGGGTTGAGTTGCTCACAGATTACGACTTAGGAATCACTTACACCCCTGGGAAGGCCAATGTCATGGCCGACGCACTAAGTCGTAAGTCTTATTGTAATAACTTAATGTTACAACAAGGGCAACCACTTCTTCACGAGGAATTTCGTAAGCTTAACCTTCACGTCGTTCCTCGAGGATTCCTTTCCACCTTGGTGGCGGAACCTACACTTACGGATCAGGTCATCAAAGCACAGAAGGTTGATCTGGGAATCTCCCGTATCAAGAGGAACATCAAGAAAGGAGCCGCGGGATGTTTTTCAATTGATGATCAAGGAGTCGTACTCTTTAGCAACCGTTTAGTGGTTCCTAAAGTACGAAACCTGAGGCGGTTGATCCTTAAGGAGGCTCATGAATCTCCTCTCACAATTCATCCCGGTAGTACCAAAATGTATCAGGACCTACGTCAGAGGTTCTGGTGGACTAGGATGAAGAGAGAAATCGCTCAGTTCATTACTAACTGCGACGTTTGTCGTCGAGTTAAAGCAGAACATCAACGGCCTGCTGGCACCCTTCAACCTTTAGCTATTCCTGAATGGAAATGGGACAAGGTCGGTATGGACTTCATTACCGGGTTTCCCAGGACCAAAAAGGGAATAATGCTATTTTCGTCGTTATCGACCGTCTCTCCAAAGTAGCCCACTTCCTACCTGTTTGAGAAAGTATAACCGCTAGCCAGCTAGCAGATTTGTATATCTCTCGGATAGTATCACTTCATGGTGTGCCGTTGGAGATTAATTCAGACCGTGGAAGTCTTTTCACTTCACGATTCTGGGAAAGTTTCCAGAATGCTATGGGAACTCATCTCTCTTTCAGCACCGCCTTCCATCCTCAGTCAAGTGGTCAAGTGGAACGAGTCAATCAAATTCTGGAAGATATGCTTCGAGCCTCTGTCATCTCTTTCGGTATGGAATGGGAGAAGTGTCTTCCATTTGCCGAATTTGCTTATAACAATAGTTATCAAGCCAGCTTGGGCAAAGCTCCCTTCAAAGTTCTATATGGACGAAGATGTCGAACACCTCTTAACTGGTCAGAAACCGGGAAGAGACAATTCTTTGGTCCGGATATGATCCAGGAAGCAGAGGAGCAAGTTCGCATCGTTCGTGAGAAATTGAAAACAGCCCAGTCTCGCCAGAAGAGCCAATATGATAGTCATCATAAGGCTGTGACTTTTGAAGTCGGCGATAAGGCTTACCTTCGGGTTACTCCTCTTAAGGGAACCCATCGCTTCGGTATCAAAGGAAAATTGGCCCCTCGTTACATCGGTCCTTTTCGCATTCTTGCCAAACGAGGAGAAGTTGCCTACCAATTGGAACTACCTTCGCACCTCTCCAGAGTTCATGATGTCTTCCACGTATCTCAACTCAGGCGTTGCTTCTCGGATTCTATCCGCGGAGTGGACCACGAAACGCTTGATCTCCAGGACAATCTCACATATCGAGAATACCCCGTTCGTATTCTTGATCAAACCGAGCGCACCACTCGACGTCGTAATATCAAGTTTCTCAAGGTTCAATGGTCACATCATTCCGAGAGTGAAGCTACTTGGGAAAGGGAGGATCGTCTTCGACTTGAGTACCCCACCCTCTTTCCGGAGGAACCCGAATCTCGGGACGCGATTCTTTGAGTGGGGGTGAGTTGTCACATCCCTAGTCAGTGCTTGCATTAGGACTATCTAGAGTGTGCATCATGTTTACTTTTCAAAGAAACTTGAAATGGGAATGACAGAAACCCCAGCACCCCTCTTCTAACAACTAGGGTTTAATAAAATCTTTTCCAATGTACCCAAAATGCCCTTAAAAAATGTTCATCATTTCTGCCTTGGTCTTAAACCTCTGCCAAAAATGGTGCACAATTTTCTTGGACATTTAAGGTCTCTGGATTAATTCTTATGGTATTTGCATTTGGGAATTTAAATGCTATAAAATAATTTGTGTGCCCAAATAATCATAAACTAAAGAGTTCCATGCTGTTCATATTATTTACAGTGGGCATGACTAGTTTTATGAGCTATAAAAATGTTCTAGCATTTTTATTAATTCAACAAAGTTGCAAAAGAAATGAAACAGAAAGAAATAGAAAAAGGAGAGAGAGAAAGAGTTTACCTGGCGCCTAACCGGCCCACCTGCCGGCCCAGCCCAGCCACCGCTCCAGCGAGCTGCTTGGCTCGGCCAGGCAGGGAGGCAGGTGCTCGACGGCGGCCGCAGCGCGCGCCACGCAGCTGCCCACCGCCCTGCTTCCTCCCCTCGCCGTTCTGGTGGGTGGGATCGATCCCCGACTTCCTCTCCGAGCTCGCTGACACGCCCACTCCTCCCCAGCTCCTCTCCCTCGCCTTCCCCGCACCATGGCCGACGCCGCCGCGCCCACGCCGTCGTGATAGCCGCGTCCACCGCCGTCCCTGAGCTCCGTCACCGTATCCGTCCTCTCCACCGTCATCGACTACATCGAGCAGGTTGAGCCCCGAGCGCTCGCCCGCTCTGGAGTCGCCCCCGACCCCGTCTTCCCCAACTCCGGCCGCGGAAATCCCCCTCGCCGCCCCGCTCAGCTCCGACCGTCCCCAAGCTCGCCTCGGCTTCTACAACAACCGTCGTGAGCTCAGCTTCGCCCTCCCCCTCTCCGTTGGCTCTCTCCTACACAGTAACGCACCGCACGAGGCTCACCTGCACGCGCCGCCGCGGAGCTCGTCACCGACGAGGCTCCGGCCATCTAATGGTCCGGCCACCGTGCCCACCAGCTTCACCATTCCGTGTAGATGCCGTAGGATCACTCCACGGTCCTCTACGAGCACCGCACCGTTGTTTTCGACCTCGCCCGAACTCCGGCAGCCGCTGGACTCGTCACAGGCGTCGTCGCCGACGACCCCGAGGCCAGCCACCCCCACCACTCGACGCGGCTCATTCCCAGCTACCCGTAGGTGTGCTCCGCCGTCATTTTGGCAGCCGGAGCACAAAATCCGCACCTCACCGCCGCGTTTGGCCTCGCCGGCGGCTAAACGCCGGCGAGTTAGCCCTGTTTGACCAAGGGTTTGACCCCCCTGAGTCACTGACATGTGGGCCCTGCTTCTTAGTCAAACCTAGTTTAGTGTTTAATTTAATTTTAATTAGTTAGTTAACTAACTGTGACACTGACCAGTGGGTCCCACTGGTCAGGTTTGACCTGGGCCGCCCTGTTGACTGGCTGACGTCAGCATGATGTCATGCTGACGCAGTAAAGGATTTTTCGGGATTTTTAGATTTAAAATAATTCAGGAAATTCCAGAAAATGCTTAAACTTCAAAAAAATCATATAAATTCAACAGTAGCTCAGATGGAAAAGATTTATATATGAAAATTGATCAGAAAAATCCAATCTTTCCAATGGCACAGGTTTCATGCATGTTTGAGCAAGTTAACCTTGTTGTATACATTAAAACATGATAATGCACTTAATTAAATAATAGTTTGAGTTTCAATTTGAATCTTTGATTCAAATGGACTCAAACCCTTCTGGTTATAGTTGCATTAGCCCAAAACACATGCATCTTGCCATATCATGACCATGCATCATATTGTTGCATTTGTTTGCTTATTGATTGTATCGACGATATTCTCCGTGTTAGGTCCTGCTCCCGAGGATACTTCTGCGTATCCAGCTGAAGAGCAGTACCCGACAACCAAGGCAAGCAATCATTGATCATTCCGATACAAACCCATCTTTTCGCTCCTGCTCTCTTTACTGCATTAAGGCAATAGCGTGTGAACTGCTACTTGCTGCGGTAGTTGAACCCTATTCCCTTGCATGACCTGTCATTGCCACAGTAAATAGTTGAAACCCACTAGCATGTGTAGGAGTTGATTGAGCCATTTGATGTGTGATTCACCATGCTATTTGTTTATGTTGCCTGCTATGCTTAGAGTTGTGTCAGGTCTGGTTCATCTCGGTGATGGATCAGAGTGAAATGATCATACCGGTAAAGAGAAGGAAGTGTGGAACATGTTTGGTAAAGGTATCGATGAAAGGCCATGTAGGAGTACGTGGTGGGTTGTTTCATTGGAACCGTCCATAGGACCCGAGATCTGTATGTGTGGTTCAAGTTCCAACTACTACCATGCATTGGGCCCGAAACCAATGGACCCTCTCGACTTATTAATTACCCTCGATCTCTGTCCAGGAGTTGCAACTAGTTTCTGGTGTTTGTAGTTTACTGGTGGTCGTGCACAGCGCTGACCCTCGGGGTGGGCTGTGATGCGACAGGTACGTGGCACGGTGTACCGGTTGCCCGTTTGGTGTCTCGGGAACTCATTGACGGGAGCTCATTGGTAACAGTGGATAAATAGAGAGAAGCAGGTATCTCCTCAAACAGGGCTCTGGCAACTGGGCGCTTTGCTGCCACTGATCTTCTTGCAGAAGCAACAACCGGCAGCAAGGCAGACAGCAAAGACATCTTCCTTGTTTCATCAAAAGCTATGGTCCAAGATCTCTTGGTGTAAATGATTGTGCCCATTGGCCTGAGTGAAATCGACCTTGGCACATCCCTAGCTGAGAACTCAAACATCAAGTAATCAAAAGACCTCTTCCAGATCGTTTCCGGAGGAAGAGGAGGCCCTGCCACAATGCGTGCCATTCCAATGAAGATCTCGTGGTGCTGGATAACCGGTGGCTGGTACGGCACAATGGCCAACAGGTTCTCTTCCAAAGCTGGCTGCTGAAGAGGCTGAAGTTGAAGATCCGGCAACTATACCATAGGTTGTTGGATTTCCACGCCAACCTCATGTTGATCCACGGAAACAGATCTTTTTAGCTGATCAATTACAATCGAGACATGTTCCTACTCAGGAATAACCAACTGCGGAGCTTGATCACCCACTTCTTCCTCTTCCCACCCAGCATTTCCCCAGCCATGTGCGGCATCATTCACTGGTGGTGGGGGGCAACTGGTGCATCATTCCAACCTAACATTGGGTACGGAGGCAAAACGAACCGAAGATTGTCTTGCACAAGATTTCCAGGCAGGGGGTGAGGGTTCCCATCCAGCGGCATTGGGTCCTCATCGTTGGGCATCTCGTCAGCAAAATCTGCACCAAGAACATAGCAGGTAGCGGTCCAAGAAACTTGAGCGCCACCCCATTCCGCATAATCACCAAAGACAACATCTCGAGGAACTAGCGGTATATTTGGGAAACTAGCCTCCACCAAAGTGCGAACAAGATAAGGATCCTCACTGTCCCATGAAATAAACTTCCCAAAAGTGCCAACAGCCTGCGAGATATATTCAGTAGTGCGATAATCTAGTGGGCACTTTTCAAGAAATCTCCCGATTCAGAGATTTATCATCCAATTTATCGCAACTCTTGGGGTGACCGATAAGATTATGCCTTATCTTCACCATTTATCATTTGGGCTGATTTATCGCTATGACAAGCGATTTATCGGGAATCTACCGGTAAATCGGGCCTATTCATAGCACTATGTTTGCAAAAATATATGTTTATTTGCGTTTTGTGGGCCTTGTTATGCAATATGTACTATTGTCCTATTTTGTTCGTCATTATACAAGGATTCAAAGGCTAGGTATCAAGGTAGCACTTATGTCCAATATTTTTTGGTGTTAAATATAGCATATTTTATTGTTGGGAACCTGAGATTTGCAAAAAAATGGCCGATTAATAGTCAACCGATAAAAATGATTAATCGGCCGATTTCTGATTAATCTCTAATCCATAGCGGACCGAGACGATTACGATAACCAATATCCTCAACATTGCTAGTGGGATACCAATGAACATCAACCACCCCTTACGAAAACCCTGAGCCCCCTTGAAATTCTCTCCTTCATCATGCTTCATACATCTGACAAAACGGCTGTTGCCAAGAGGAAAAGGAGCATGCTGAATCAAGGTGTATCTAACTGACGGATCCCTCACATGAAACAAACCTACTCCATGGAACCACGGCTGAGCAGAGCGGACCAAAATACCTCGATTCTGTAGAAACTAAACGACTTCCTCCCGCACTGGTCCGAGGGGTCCTTCCGATGCAGGCATCACCTCCGCGACCATGTAGTCCTCATGGCGACGGGGTGGCCTCGCAGCAGGCGTGAAGAAGGACCGAGGAAGACGACGGTCACCACCGTCAATGATGTGGTGGCCCGCAGGCACAAAGCGCTGGGGGTCAAGCTCAAATTTTTCCATGAAGAGGAAGAAGCTCGGATGGGGTTTTCTTCGGAAGGGGGAGAGAGCAGATGCAATGAGGACGGCGACGATGGGACTGGACAGTCTATCCCAATAACTCCGGCTCTCTTCCCATGAGAAGCATCAGATTCCGAAAAAACATATTTTGTTGCACCGAAATTGGTCTCCAAACCAATCCATTGGAGCGCGCGAAATCATTACAGTCGCAGCTAGAATGACCGGGACGGGAGCAAGCCCCACAGACCGTCCGCATTCCGCAGGCCGCCAACAAGTGGCCCCTCAACGAGCAGATAGAACATGTAACCATGCGGTCCACCATGTCATCGACCATGGCTTCAAACTGCCTCGCATCCTCTTGAGAGGAAGGAATAGCGGGACCCCTCTCCATTGGGCTAGTAGAAGGGCTTGAGGGCCCAAGGGCAATTGGGTTATGCAAAGAAGATGAGCTAGATATATGATTAACTTTCACAAGATCAATGCGACCAAAGTCCATAGGGCCCGGGCTAGCAGTAGAAGGCCCAGAAGCAATTGGGGTGTGCAGCGATGGGCCAGCAGTCCGATCAGAGATTTGAAAAGGAGGTAATCCCGCCTCCACTAAATGCGTGGATGAGATAGCATCATTCTCGGGGGACCGTTCCTCACAAACTGGAACACTTAATGGAATAAAAGTTGCCGGCCGACTCAACTCCGGCATGGGAATGACTGTACCGAAGACAATGGGTGGACAAGCCACCGTCCAAAGCAACTTCTCAAGTGGGGATTGATGAATGATAACACTCTCTTGTGGTAGAGGATCATATCCCGCCTCAATAATTGTATCAATACATTGTTGCGTGGTAGGAAAACTGTAGCCCTTGCAAGCAGGATAACGCTCAAACGTGGCGAAAGAAAGTTTCTTCTTAGCAGAAGCAGAAGACTTAATAGCAGATCTAATAGGAGGTTTATGCATAACCAAAAGTCCCAAACTTGATCGGCGTTTAGTAGGACTAACAAAAATCCATTCAGCATCGCATGCTTTCCTCCAGATCTTAAGTTCTCCAACCCAATTAGGGCCTCCATTACCCCAGAGGTTAAAGAAGCACTTGAACAAATCACAAGCAAAAGATCGAAGATCCATGATAATAAAACCAACTTGCTTGCAAGAAACATGGAAGGAATAAACCTTATCTTTGACATGAGCCACTTGAAGATCAATTGCCGAACCCCCAAGTGCAGCTTACAAAGCCGCCACCACAGAATCTTCCGAGAGACGGAAAGCATGACGACTAAAGGAGACGATCAAAATGAAGGACTGATGACGTCCCAAAGGGTGGATCGTGCGCCCCGTTGATTTGAAAACTTCATCAGAAAAAACACTGCCCTTGGAGAAATCCAATCCAAGGGTAGATTCACCAGAAGAACCCATGGAAGATGGGTATAGCCGTGATCCAGAGAAGACGTCGGAGAAGCTGATCGGAAGGGATCCACAGATTAGTGGATAATTGAGGAGATCACTAGAGACAGGGTCAGCGCCGAGGTGGGTGGTGGGAGCGCCAGCTTTGGAGGGGTGTTCTCACTCGAGACCTATATAGCATCCCACCAGCTGATTTCTTTTTGCATGCTGTTATAATTTGGTGCATCCATGATTATCATGCTTTGAGCACTATGTTAGGGCGAACGACACATGGTTACAATGCATGTGTCCGCTGTGACAGGAATCCGCTGTCATACGCAATACTTAGCAAGATCCGTTACATTGGACACCGTCGTTTCCTTGCCAAGGACAAGCCGCATCCTAGAAAATACCGGAGACATGTGTTCAATGCAAAGCATGAAAACCGTGATGCGCCAAAGAGGCTCACCGCCGATGAGTTTCAAGTGGAATTAGAGAAGGTCAGGCATATTACACTAGGAAACCATCCTGATAATGGTAGCGGGAAAAGGAAGCATGGCAGGGCAGAAGAGATATTATTGTTTACCCGCAGGTCCACTTTGTGGGACTTGGAGTATTGGAAAGATTTGGATCTGCGGCATAATCTTGATGTGATGCACATCAAGAAAAATATATGTGAAAGCATTATCGGCACACTTCTTAATATTGAAGGCAAGACGAAAGATACCTTAAAATCTAGGATTGATTTGACACACCTGGGTATCAGAGAGGATTTGCAGGTGCAAGATGAAGGTAAACCACGGGATATGGCACCAGTTGTGTATGTCTTGGACAAGGTAAAAAGAAAAGAATTCTGCGAGGTCATGTCACGTGTGAGATTACCACATGGATTTGCTTCCAACCCTGAAAGGAGAGTCATTGCGGATGGAAACAAGGTACAAGGGTTGAAAACTCATGAGTGCCACGTCCTACTTCAAAGGGTTTTACCTGTTATCCTTAGAGGATTGGGCCGCCTTGACTTATACAGAGCAGTTGCATTGTTGGGACAATTATTCAGGGAACTCTGCAGTAGAAATATCAGGATAGATGCTTTGGAGCGTCTTAGAGACAAGATACCAACTATCCTATGCGACCTTGGGAAAATATATCCTCCGGCCTTCTTTGATGTGATGGTGCATTTGGCTGTTCATCTACCTGATGAGGCACTACTTAGAGGTCCAGTACGGTATGGATGGATGTACCCTATTGAAAGGCGGCTAGGCACTTTCAAGGGCTATGTTAGGGACAGAGCTAGACCCGAGGGTTCCATTGCAGAGGCCTACATTGCTACAGAAGCGTTGACATTCTGCTCAAAATACATTGAAACAGCTGATCAGCTTAGCAAAGAGGTGGATGAAGACAATCCCGGGCTCAATGTTTTCGATTATTCTATTCGAGTTACAGGGAAGAGTCGACAAGAGGAAAAACCTAAAGATTTGGACAAAATGGTTTGGTATGTGTTGAATAGCTGTCCTGAGATACTACCTTATATCAAGTAAGTGCTAAGTACTGCAGCTCATACATCGTAATATACTAAACTTGCAGCACATTCTTATATATTTAGATGTTTGACGCAATCACTATGTCATGCAGCATCTACAAAAAGGAGTTACTGCCGCAAAATCCAAGAAACATTGACAAACTGGTTATGGTAGGATTTGCGATATGGTTCAAGAGCCATGTAAGCTTTTGAATTGCACTGTCAGTTTTTTTAATATATTGAGTACATAAGATGATCAGCTTGTCTATTTTCTAACCATAGGTTAAGAAGATGCGGGAGGATGGGCATGCAGTTGATGATGCCTTTTACTCGCTAGCAATGGGTCCTGATACTCAGGTAAGACTTTATGAATCTTGCGTTGTTGGAGATGTGCGCTACAACACCCTTGCACAAGACAAAGGCAGGAAGACACAAAACAGTGCCATCATGAGCACGGATACGTATGACAAAGAAACAACTAAAATGTATGCTAACATAACAGACATTGTTCAGTTGCAGTATATCTCCAGTTTCGAGGATCATCGGTGTGTGGTTATGTTGTGCTATCGTTGGAATAACCTGTTTTCCAGGATCGCAAAACCCAGAGCTGATGATTATTTCAAATCCATCAATGTCAAGGCGACGTACCAGACCAACGAGCCTTTTATTTTGGCAAATCAAGCAACACAGATATTTTTCTTGGAAGACACATTTGCACATAGCGATGACTCGAGAGTATTGCAAAGGTTTGAGCAGAGGAATCCGTTTAATGAAGTTGCACAACAAGATGATGCTTACACTGCTCCTGATGTACAAGATAACACAGATGTTCCTAATATCTTTGAGAAACATCACGTCAATGACGCCGGCAAAAAGATTGCCTGTCGTGATGTGGACATACAAGAGTTGACCAAGAAGAAGCCAACGTTCGAGGACGTTGAGGACGAAGAAGAAGATGACACCGTGGGGAATTACGATTCAGACTGATACACATGGCGAAGATGTTGACGTTGCTGTTGTGGATGATGATTACATTGCTTTTGTCGTATTTGCCTGTCAGAAGACGTTTTTTATCTACTATGTGAAATTGTGTTTGCTATGACAACTGAAACCTGATGAACATGTTGTTTAGTATTTTTCCTGTGAGAACATCACTTGTTATGTATGTTGTTTTGTGTTTGGTGATTGTATGATGACTAAAACATGATGACATTGTTGTTTAGTTGTACTCATATTTGGCTGTGAAACTTGAATTTGATGACATAGTTTGATGTTGGACTGCAATTTGCTCGACGTCCTCGAATGAGAACAAAGCTGACCCAATAGGGCCTCTGCTAATTTATTTATTTATTACCAAAAGGGCCTCCGTTATTTATTTATTTATGAGCAAAAGGGGATACCCCCTGATTTCCGTCAATAGAAATCATTAGATGTTCACAACACTACGCCCAGCCAGCTACACAGGTTTCATTCATTACTAGTTTCAGCAAAGTGCTCATGTCATAGCCACTGAATACATCACGAGTGCTACATACACTGCAAATAAAGAGACAATCATCCTACAAAGCACATCAATTTTGCCCATTATCTTCACAAGCTCTTTCATCTCCTCATTGTTGTCAAGGTCGTTCAGCAGCTGTTGCTTGGCCATGATCAGAGGAACTGCATCTTTAACCTTCTGCTCTGCATCTTCCTCTTCTGTCGTTCCTTCAATTACTTGTCCAACACCCCAACCTGCTGGTATTGGGATTCCTCGGCTAACCAAATAATCAGCGTAGTTGCACTCCCCCACATCAGCAACTTTCCAGAAATACAAATCACACGAATCTTCCCTTTTCTGCACGAATCAAATTAGAAGATCATCAACCAAACTATTAAAAAAATCAGCAACTGAAAGCAGCAGAACAACACTTAAACGTATTATGACCCCATGATTCGGGCATTTGTAGAAGACTCAGCCAGGGTTGAGGCTTGTGGTTGAGACGCGACGTATGACTTTGCGTGATTTGCAGCAGTGGCACCACACCAACGGCATCGGGTTGCGATGAGCAACCGGCTGCGGTGCGCGTGCCGGCGGGGGTGCGATGAGACCCACGGGTGATGGTACGGGTGGCGACTTGGCGCATATTTGGTTGTTGCCTGCTGAAGAGCAGGCGGACGAGCAGCTAGCGGACATGGTTGCTGCGGCCAGAGCTTCTAATGCTAGGCAGAGTAAGTAGAGAAGAGGAGAAGCGAACGTTGGATATGTCAGTTTCATTACTTGCAAAGTAGCATGGCACCATATATAGTCATAGTCTAGGTTTGGATTCGAACCAGCTACAGGAGCACGTCTCTCTTTTTTCTAAAACTCAGCAACGTATCTTTACTGGTACACTAGCTTGTTCGGTACACCTTCTCAAATCTTTGATTCCTCCACCTGACATCTGGGACCCACCGGAAGGGCCTCTGTAGTATTTCGCGAAAAAAACGTGCCCCCCGCTGAAAGGTCGAACCCACCAGCTATCTTCGCACGCAAGGAAGTGCCTCCTTATTATGCACAAAAAAATGAATACTCCCCCTGCCAGCTGGAACCCAGCATCATGGGAGGCTGACTTGTGGGCCTACCAAGTTGACGGAGACGGAGTGCTTTATCAACTTAGTCAATATGAACGATTCTAGCTCCAGTTACCGTACGATGTTCATCCAACGGCAGTAATGCTTCTTCAACCTCTGGTCTTCTTTCTCCAGCCGCCCAAACCAACGCTGGTCATGTCGCGTGCTCCTGCCTCCCGTGGACGGCAATGATGCCACTGAGGCCTCACCGCCCCCTACTACTCCCACCGCTGGCCAGGGCATCCCTCTACTCACCCACACCCCCTGTTATTCTATGGTGATGGCAGCCTCACACCGCAGCCGAACCAGTGAACCCTCGTACTCCTCTTCGCATGGGCATCCACTGCCGCGTCTTCCCTGGCTCCGCGTCGTCCCCTTCCTAGGCCTCGCCGTCGTCCATCGCATTGGTGCTCTAGGCACGGCGTGGTCAATCTGGTCAACGACCGACTTCCATCGGAAGAGTACTGTACGTGGAGAGGCTGACGGCTGGGTCCACGGCCACAGCCCAGTTTTTTTGTGATTTGCCAAATAAGTCGCTTTGTCAGGCCTGTTGGGCTGCAAATCTTTCAAGACGAGAGCTTCATTCAGCTGGCCGAGAAAATGGCCTATCAGTAATGAGAAATGGGATGTACATTTTTAAAACACATCAAACCGGCAATTAGTTTCAAATATCTTTTTTTATTTCGAGATTTTAAATTGCATTGATTTTTATGCGTGGACAATTTGTTGGATTTTATATTGATATGCATTTATTTTTAAAATCAGTTTGAATGTGCCTCAAAATTTCGGGATTAAAAATAGTTCGAACCGCACCGAAATATGCAAAATTTCGTATAATTTTTAAACCGTGGGCACAATATGGGCTGTAATGCTAACAAAAAGAATATGGGCTCCAAAAAAACCTTAAGAATTAGCAAATGGGCTGTAAATTATTAGAAATAATGGCAGATGGGATGTATGATGTTTTCCACAGATTTGAGGCCTTCCTAAAAAAAGGTTGACGCACAAGCAGTGACTGTTGGATGTCCATCCAACGGCCGTAGTGCTTCTTCAATCTCTGCTCTTCCTGCTCCAGCCGCTCAAACAAGCGCCGGCGGCACTGCCTGCTCCCTCCTCCCCGCGGCCGGCTGTGCTGCCGCGCATGCCTCACCGCCCCACCGTACTCCCATCGCTGGCCTAGTCATTCATCTACTCACCCACACCTGCTGTTATTCTCCGGCGACGGCAGACGAACCAGTAAACCCTCGTACAGTCGTACTCCCCTCCGCGTGGGAAACAACTGTCGAGTCTTCCCTGCCTCCATGTCGTTCCCTTCCTAGGCCTCGCCGTCGTCCACCGCCCTGGTGCTCTCTGCACGGCGTGGTCAATCTGGTCAATGACCGACTTCCATCGGAAGAGTACTGTACGTGGAGAGGCGGACAGCTGGGTCCACGGCAGCTGCAAGGAAGTGCCTCCTTATTACGCGGAAAATAATTATACCTCCACCTGACAGCGGGGACCCACCGTACGGGCCACCGTATTTAGTGAGAAAAACGTTTTCCCCCTGACTGATGGGACCCATCGGACGGGCCACCGTATTTCGCCAAAAAAACGTTCCCCCGCTGTCAGCTTGGACCCACCGGAAGTGCCTCCTTATTACGCACAAAAAAAATGAATACTCCCCCTGCTAGCTGGGACCCAGTATAGTGGGAGGCTGACTTATGGGCCTACTAAGTTGACAGGGACAGAGGGCTTTGTCAACTTAGTCAATATGCACGATTGTAGCTCCATTGACCGTACGATGTCCATCCAATGGCCGTAGTGCTTCTTCAACCTCTGTTCTTCTTGCTCCAGCCGCCCAAACCAGCGCCGGTCGTGCCTCGTGCTCCTGCCTCCCATGGCCAGCCGCAATGCCGCAGAGGCCTCGCCGCCCCCTACTATTCCCATCGCTGGCCAGGCCCTGCGGCGACGGCAGCCTCACACCGCAGCCGAACCAGTGAACCCTCATACTCCTCTCCGCGCGGTCTTCCACTGCCACGTCTTCCCCAGGTCTGTGTCGTCCCCTTCCTAGGCCTCGCCGTCGTCCACCGCCCTGGTGCTCTGGGCGCAGCGTGGTCAACATGGCCAAGGAACGACTTCCATCGGAAGAGTACTGTACATGGAGAGGCTGACAGTTGGGTCCACGGCAGCCGCAAGGAAGTGCCTCCTTATTACACGGAAAATAATTATTCCTCCACCTAACAGCAGGGACCCACCGGACAGGCCATCGCATTTGGCGAAAAAAACGTTTCCCCCCTGACTGCTGGGACCCACCGGACGGGCCACCGTATTGCGAAAAAAAAATGTTCCCCCCGCTGTCAGCTCGGACCCACCGGAAGTGCCTCCTTATTACGCACAAAAAAATGAATACTCCCCCTGCTGGTTGGGACCCACCTTGGTGGGAGGATGACTTGTGGGCCTACTAAGTTGACGGGGATGGTGTGCTTTGTCAACTTAGTCAATATGAACGATTCTAGCTCCGGTGACCGTACGATGTCTATCCAACGGCCATAGTGCTTCTTCAACCTCTGGTCTTGTTGCTCCAGCCGCCCAAAGCAGCGCCGGTCGTGCCGCATGCTCCTGCCTTCCGTGGCCGGCTGTGCTGCCGCGGAGGCCTCACCGCCCCTACTATTCCCACCACTGGCCAGGCCATCCCTCTACTCACCCACACCCGCTGTTATTCTGCAGCGACGGCAGCCTCACACCGCAGCGAACTAGTGAACCCTCGTACTCCTCTATGTGTGGGCATCCATTGCCGCATCTTCCCCGACTCCGCGTCGTCCCCTTCCTAGGCCTCGCCGTCGTCCACCACCTTGGTGCTCTCGGCGCGGCGTGGTCAACGTGATCAAGGAACGGCTTCATCGGACGTTGACTGTAAGTGGAGAGGTTGATAGCTGGGTCCACAGTCGCAGCAAGGAAGTGCCTCCTTATTACGCGTAAAATAATTATTCCTCCACCTAACAGCGGGGACCCACCGGATGGGCCACCGTACTTCGCGGAATAAACATTTCCCCCTGACTGCTGGGACCCACCAACTACATGTTCGCACGCAAGGAAGTGTGTCCGGGCAAAAAAACGATTCGCCCCCTAACTGCTGGGACCTACCAGCTACATCCTCGCATGCAAGGAAGTGCGTGACAGTCAGGACCCACCTGGTCGAAGCGTATGTAGCGTTGTCATTCCGGTCGCGGACGTGTACATACATACTGGTCGATGTAGACGCGCACACGTGTCGTAGCAGAGGCGTGCACGTAGCATGTACACGTACGTACAACGGCCAGGGTGCAAGAAAGTAAATACGGCCACATACGTACATATAGGCGGGGTCTTAAACGCCTACTCGCGCGTACGTACGGCCAGGGCTCGTGTACATGGCTGGGTCGGAACGGAGAAATAGCGTCGTCGTCGTGTTCATGGGGAGCCAACCGGCTGGGTCGGAACGGAATGCGTCGTCGTGTTCATCGGGAGGTCTTGGACGGAACAGCCAATGGAAACGAGGCCTGGCGTACCGCAGAACAGAGGAAACAGCCTTGTGTTCGACCGGCCACGTTCGAAACGGGATCATGTTCATCGGGAGGGGTCTGGCGTACCGCAAAATGGAGGAAACGGACCTCCTACGGTCAAAATGGGGGTCCTGTTGATCGGGAGGGGTATGGCGTACCGCAAAACGGAGGAAACGGACTTGTGTTGGAGCGCTACGGTCGA
>LR738715.1:588524523-588575848 GCA_902687465.1 Secale cereale
CCGGCAAACTTGTGCGCGAGGAACATTCCTTCTGCTTAAGAGGGAAAGAAAAGGAAGAGGGAAACAAGTATATGGCCTTTCGGCGTGCTAATGCTTACCGGATACGTGGGTTGCACAAGATGCCCAAATAACGCATGCAAATAGCGAAGAAAAGCATGGAAAAGGCAAATAGCGCAAAACACAAAAGCTTTACTGATGCACGGGGTCTGCGCCCGGCTTTGTACAAAGGGTTACATGCAACAACGGCAAGGCTTGTACAAAAGGTGGTTGCCGGAGCGGATCACGGCAACCGCGCCTTATGGGTGAAACTTGCGAAGATGCTCTATGTTCCAGGAGTTGCTCACCGGTAAGCCTTCTTCGGTCTCAAGGCGGACAGCGCCGGGCCTTGTGACTTGTCTCACCCGATAAGGGCCTTCCCACTTCGGCGTCAACTTGTTGGAATTCTTGGCGGACTGAACACGCCGAAGAACAAGGTCGCCTTCCTCGAGACTCCTGGCCTTAACCTTGCGGCCATGATAGCGACGCAAGGCTTGCTGGTATCGAGCAGCTCGTACAGCAGCCTGGAGACGTTCCTCCTCGAGGAGCAATGCATCATCTTGTCGCAGTTGCTCTTGCTCGAGCTCATCATAAGCGAGCACTCGAGGAGATCCGTATACGAGTTCCGTGGGGAGAACTGCCTCTGCTTCATAGACTAGAGCAAAGGGTGTCTGTCCGGTGGCTCGACTTGGTGTCGTTCTGATTGACCAAAGAGTCGCCGGCAGCTCCTCTATCCAGTTTCTTCCGCACTTGCGCAGCCTGTCAAAGGTCCTTGTCTTGAGTCCGCGCAGCACTTCAGCATTTGCCCTTTCCGCTTGACCGTTGCTCCTCGGGTGAGCAACAGAAGCGAAACAGACCTTGGCGCCAAGGTCTTGGACGTATTGCATGAAGGCGCGACTAGTGAATTGTGTACCGTTGTCGGTGATGATCCTGTTAGGGATTCCGAAACGGCAAACAATCGACCTGAAGAACCTGACCGCTGACTGTGCTGTCACCTTTCTCACTGGTTCCACTTCTGGCCACTTTGTGAACTTGTCGATTGCGACGTACAAGTACTCAAAGCCCCCGACAGCGCGAGGTAAGGGGCCAAGGATATCGAGCCCCCAGACCGAGAAGGGCCAGGACAAAGGGATTGTTTGGAGAGCTTGAGCTGGCTGATGAATTTGCTTGGCATGGAACTGGCACGCTTCACACTTGGTTACTAGTGCAGTCGCATCTTGGAGGGCTTCTTGCCAAAAGAACCCTTGCCGGAAAGCTTTCCCGGCAAGCGCCCTTGCGCCAATGTGGTGGCCACATATGCCTCCATGTATTTCTGCCAACAGCTTCTGTCCATCTTCCCTGGAGATGCACTTCAATCTGACACCGTTGAGTCTTCGTCTGTACAGCTCGTTATCCACGAACTGGTACATACTTGACTGCCTGGTTATCTTCTCTATCTCTTTTGGGTCGTCGGGAAGTTCTCCAGTTTGCAGAAAACGGACGATTTGCTGCGCCCATCCCGGAGCCTGGGGCTCAACGGTAAGGACTAAAGGCATGAGGGCCGCTGCGGGAACCTCAGCTTCTACTGCGAGAACCTCTGGTTCTGCCGGAGCGTATGGTCCCCCGGCAAGCTCGCCGGGGCGAGGCTTGTCGGGAACGCTTGCTTCAACTGCACAGATCCGAGGATCAGCAGGAGAAAACTGTTCCTCAGCATTCTGATCGTTGATCTTGGGGACCTTGGCGGCGGCCTCGGGAAGATCCGCCGGCAAGTAGTCGTCGGAGACCAACTTTCTCTTCTTGGACTGCCCAATTGATGGTGTAACGGATGGCTGAGTCAGCTTGAGCAAAAAGGTCCCTGGTTCCACAGGTAACTTCATCGCAGCACACTTTGAAAGGCCATCTGCAACGTCGTTCTGAGCTCTTGGGACGTGCTCCATTTGCAGACCTTCAAAGTGCTCTTCAAGCTTCCTCACTTCATCTACATAAGCTTCCATCAACGGGCTCTGGTAACTCTTGTTGACTTGTCGGACCACCAACTGAGAATCTCCCCGCACAATCAGCTTCCTGATCCCAAGTTCGGCCGCAATCCTGAGGCCGGCAAGCAAGCCTTCATACTCAGCAGTGTTGTTTGTCGCTTGCTCCCTGGGAAAGTGCATCTGGATAACATACTTGAGGTGTTCTCCGGTGGGCGCGATGAGTACCACGCCGGCACCGGCGCCTTGCAGCGAGAAGGCACCATCAAAGTACATTACCCATTCGCTTGTCGCTTCTTGTACGGGTACGCTTGTCTCTGGAACTTCCTCATCGGGTGTCGGGGTCCATTCAGCTATGAATTCTGCCAAAGCTCGGCTCTGTATGGTTGAAGTACTTTCAAACTTGAGTCCAAAGCTTGACAGCTCCAGTGCCCACTCAACGATCCTGCCTGTTGCTTCTGGATTGTGCAATATTCTCTTCAACGGAAAGCGAGTGACCACTGTTATCTCATGTGCCTGGAAGTAATGGCGCAGCTTTCTTGAGGCCATGAGGAGGCCGAAAAGCAACTTTTGCACCCCAGAGTATCTTGATCTAGCCCCCTGCAAGAGGGAACTTACAAAATACACTGGGCGCTGCACCATCTTCTTCCGCACTTCTTCTTGCTCCTGCGCAGAGTCGTCCTTGTCGGGGCCAGAGCTCGTCGGAGGATCCCCCTGCTTGTCGCTGGATTCGCTTGCCGGTGGTGCTGACTCCTCATCAGCCTCCCTCTCCGCTACTAACGCAGCACTAACCACCTGGTTGGTTGCTGCTAGGTATAGCAGCAACTTCTCCTGTGGCCTAGGTGCGACAAGTATTGGAGTGGAGGATAGGTACCGTTTCAAGTCTTGCAGCGCTGCCTCCGCTTCCGGAGTCCACTTCATGGGACCTGCCTTCTTCAAGATTTTGAAGAAAGGTAGGGCGCGTTCTGCAGACTTCGAAATGAACCTACTGAGGGCAGCCACACAACCTGCAAGCCTTATGACATCCTTGACGCGCTTCGGGGCTTCGATCTGCTCGATGGCTTTAATCTTGTCGGGATTGGCTTCGATCCCCCTCTGTGACACAAAGAACCCGAGAAGCTTGCCGGAGGGGACTCCAAAGACGCACTTCTCGGGGTTCAACTTAAGCTGTATCTTGCGCAGGTTCTGAAATGTTTCTTCCAAATCTTGGATCAGGGTATCCTTGTTCTTACTCTTCACCACTATGTCATCCATGTAAGCCTCTACATTTCTGTGGATCTGTGGCTCAAAAGCAGTGTGCACTACCCTTGCAAATGTTGAGCCTGCATTCTTCAATCCGAAGGGCATGCGCATGAAGCAATATGTGCCACATGGAGTGATAAATGCAGTCTTCTCTTCATCTTCCTCGGCCATGAAAATCTGGTGGTAGCCTGAATATGCATCAAGGAAAGAGAGCAGCTCACACCCGGCAGTGGAGTCAACAATCTGGTCAATGCGTGGCAAGGGAAATGGATCCTTGGGACATGCTTTATTCACATCGATGTAGTCTATACACAGTCTCCACTTCCCGTTGGCCTTACGCACGACGACTGGGTTTGCCAACCACGTCGGATGGATCACGCCTCTAACCAGGCCCGCTGCTTCTAGCTTCTTGATTTCTTCGGCAATGAATTCTTGGCGCTCCACGGCTTGCTTTCTGACCTTCCGCTTGACGGGCCGCGCATGAGGACAAACAGCAAGCTTGTGCTCAATTACCTTCCTGGGAACACCGGGGATGTCAGATGGTTGCCAGGCAAACACATCGACATTCGCCCGCAGAAAGGCAACGAGCGCGCTTTCCTATTTGCTGTCAAGTGTGGCACTGATGGTGAAGGTACCACCAGTGCCGTCCTCCTTGGCGGGCACCTTCTTGGTTGCCGGAGGAGCGGCCATTCCCTTCTTGCACTTGCCGGTGGAGCTCGATGGAACGTCCTCGACGGCAGCGCAGCACTCCGAAGAGGTGCGGTTGCCGGAGTGGGCCCCAGAGCACTTGCCGGACTTGGTCTTCGTCTTCTTCCCCCCGGGAGCTTCAGCGGCAAGTGTATCCTTCTCTGCTGCGGCTGCTGCATCCCGGTAGATCTTGTCGGCGCAGATAAGCGCGTCTTTCTTGTCGCCATGGACAGTGATGACGCTTATCGGCCCCGGCATCTTGAGTACGTTGTATGCGAAGTGGGAAGCTGCCATAAACTTGGCGAGGGCGGGACGGCCGAGTATCCCATTATATGGTAATGGGATATCGGCGACGTCGAATGTGATGCGCTCAGTTCTGAAGTTGAGCTCCCCGCCAAAGGTCACCGGCAGAGTTATCTTCCCCTTGGGCTTGCTCCTCCCCGGATTTATTCCTTGGAACGAACCGGTCTCTTCGAGCTCGCCATCTGGGATTTGGAGTTTCTTGATCACAGCCGAGGAGATCAAGTTCATCCCGGCCCCGCCGTCAACCAACATTTTGGTGACCTTGAGGTTGCGGATGGTGGGTGAGACCAGCATCGGCAAGCACCCGACCGCAGTGGTGCGGTCAGGGTGATCCTCAAGATCAAAAATGATGGGCGTGCTGGACCATTTGAGGAGCCTGCGCGACTCCACGGGCGGCTCTGCTGCATTCACTTCCCGCACCCACTGCTTGAGTTGGCGGTGGGAAGTGTGCAGAGAGGCGCCGCCATCGACGCACAGGACCTCCGTGGCCTTCTGGAACTCCTGCTCGCTGTTATCCTCATCCTCCATGTCATCGTCGTCGTCTTCTTCGTCCTTGTCACGGCCCCGGGGAGGTCGGTCACCTTGCCGCTGCTTGGCCTTGCCGCGGCGTCCTCCCCGACCATTGAATGGCCGTTTCTTGCTTGGTTCCCCTCCGCCACCTTGGGCCTTCTCCTTGTCGCGCCGCTCGTACTCAGCTTTCTGCTGCTCGACGAGGTACTCGACGCGTTTGCAGTTGGAGAGGTCGTGGCCCTTGGTGCGGTGGATCTTGCAGTATTGCTTGTCGGAGCCGTCCTGCTTGTCGGCTGCCGCTACAGGGGCAGGCTCCTTGCCGGAGCCGCCAGCCTGTGCTTGCTTGGCGGGAGCCTCCTTGCCGGACTTCTCGACGGCAAGCACTTCCTTCTTGTTCTTTCTTCTATTGTTCCGCCGCCGGCTCTTCTTTGCCGGGGCGGCGTCGTCGCTGTCGCTTCCCCCTGCGCCAGCATCCTCCCCGGGGAGTCTCCTCCCCTCTTCGGCGCGCGCGCACTTATCAGCTAGAGCATAGAGCTCGCTGACATCCCGTATCTTGGTCATGGCCATTTCTTCACGCATGCGGCGGTTACGCACGTTCTGGTGGAACGCGCTGATAACCGCGGCAGGGTGGACGTCGGGGATGTTGTGCTGCACGCGGCTGAAGCGTTGGATGTACTTGCGCAGAGGTTCTCCTTCCTTCTGGGCCAATATGTGGAGATCGCTCTCCTGGCCGTGGGGTTTGTGGCCGCCCGTGAAGGCGCCAACAAATTGGTGGCAAAGGTCCGCCCAAGAAGAAATGGAGCCTTCCGGCAAGTGCATAAGCCAAGAACGCACGTTTGGCTTAAGCACCAGCGGGAAGTAGTTCGCCAGTATCTTCTCGTCGCGCCCCCCCGGCAGCCTGCACCGCGATGGTGTAAATGCTGAGGAATTCCGAGGGGTGCGTCTTGCCGTCGTACTTCTCCGGTACGTCGGGCTTGAAGTTCTTCATGCTGGGCCACTGGACGCGCCGCAGCTCACGGGTAAACGCAGGGCAACCTGCCGCGTACGGCAAGTCGCCTGGTTCACCGGGCGCGCACGTGTCGACAGCGTTCCCAGCTCGCTGATCCGATTGTCGCCGAGCTTCTCGGCGGCGCTCGATCGTCGTTCGAGCGTCTTCTTGTCGCCGGTCGTCAAGGACTTGGCGCTGATCCCGACGAGCCCGTGGATCCGACGACGCCGTGGAGTCGTCGTCGACGTTGATCCGGCGGGGCGGCGTCTTCTGCTTTCGCGGCGGGGAGTGCACGGTGGTCGCACCCCCGGCGGTCTTGTCGCCGTCGGCCTTCGTCTTCTCGACTTGCCGTGGCCGCGAAGTCGCTGGCTGCTGCGGAGAGTCGTTGTTGGCGAAGGCGATCAGGCTCTGGATGGTTGCCCTCCAGTCTTCGGCCTTGTCTGCCGCTGGAGGGAAGTCGAGGAGCAGTTGCGCCCTTGCGAGGGCTTCTGCTGGAGAGGAGGGGAGCGGGGGCGAGCGGTGCGAGGAGCGGGATATGCTCGGACTCCTAACGGGGTTAGAAGGAGCAGGGTCCCGCCCCGGCGACCGCGCCTTGCTCGTGCCAGCACGATGGCCCGGAGCATCCCGCGAGCCTCCGGTTTGCCCTTGGCCCAGCAAGCGCATGCCACCTCCTGTGCCATGGCGCTACTGGGTTGTTGTTTGCTGAGATGGACGTGGCGCGTCCACGGACACCGAAGCTCGGTCGTCCGTCTTGTCCTTGGATTTGGTGGCGCCGCGAGTTTCCTCGCTGGCGACCACCCTTCCGCCGACGTCTCCTCCACCCACCGTTGGTTCTGGTGGCGGTGGAACAGACGCAGACGGGCCTGCGACCTCCGAAGCCTTCTTCTTCGGGGCCATGCTGTTGCTGATGAGGTTGCTGATGAAGCTGGAGAGGTTGATGAAGAATGCGCCCGCGTGAACGCCGGATCAGGTTCGCACAACCTCAACGCCCCCTACCTGGCGCGCCAAAGATGTCAAGGGAAACTGTCCACCACGAGCACCTATGGGACCGGAGCCCCTTGTTCGTGCGGTAAGGGAGCGGAGGGAGCACGAAGAGCAGATCGTAGTGAGCACGCGGGCAGTTTACCCAGGTTCGGGTCGCGATGGACGCGTAAAACCCTACTCCTGCTTAGATTGTATTGAGTTGGAGAGCTCGGGAGCTTGAAGAACTAGCTACACCGAGCGAATGAGCGATCTAGGTTCCGAACCCTTTCTACGTTGTGCATGGGCCTCCTTTTATAGCTCAAGGGGTCACCGACAGGTGTCAACGTAGGAGAAAGGGGTAAAAACGTAACTTTGGTGGTAGTTGTAACAGTGCGGGAATAGTGGAGCAACAGTGGATGAACAGTGGTCATCACCTACTTTGACAGTGGGGGACAAGAGCATTTAATGCCCGTCGCCGTCGACCCCAAAAGCGCCCGCCCTTGCGTCTCCGTTTGCCACGGCGATAGCTTTATCACCATGGAGTGCCACCGTGTCCCCCAGGCTGCACAGCCATCCGCCACGCGTCCCTGGAATGGCCCCAGGGCGACGCGTGGACCGATGAGCTGGAGCGCGGGCACACAGCGCAACTCCCCCCGGCAAGCACCTTGCCGGGGTCTTGACCTTGCCGGGCCCGGGAGCTTGTCGGGCTCTGAAGCTTGTCGCTCCCCGGGCCCTGCCGGGGCGCATGCTGCGCCGGGGCATGTCTTCTGTAATGCAATCTTCTAGTCTTCCTGGCAAGTTCCACTTGCCAGGGCCTTGAGTTGATAAGGAAATCTTGAGCCTGGGACGGCCTTCCCGGCAAGCCCTACTTGCCGGGGTCTTGATCTTCTGTCTTGTATACTTTGTTTTTGAATGGTTTTATAGGAAGCAGAAAGGTCTCCGGCAAGCACGTGGTAGGCCCTGCCGCGGGAAGCTGCTACTGCCCGTGCACAAGTTGGGGTACTGAGGTACCCCTACCTTAGTACACCGACACAAGCCTTTTGGCCGGCCTGCTTGAAGCCCGGTATTTTGATCCAAAAGTTCTCAAAGCGTAAAGTCTTAGGACGAACCGGGCCATCTTTATTGGCAAGGAGCAAAGGGCAGTGATCGGAGAGGGAGGAAGACATCGTGTGTAGGATGTGATTAGCAAAGGTGATGTCCCAGTCTTCGTTACAGAAGAAAGTGTCCAGTTTTCTCATGGCAGGGTTGATTCGTTCATTACTCCAAGTAAATTTGCAGTTTTGAAAATGAATCACGTTAAGCTCACAAGCATTGAGGGCATCTCTAAATTTTACAATCCAGCTATGATTTGTGTTTGGACGGTTTTTGTCATGGGTTCGGTGTATTTGGTTAAAGTCTCCATTAACAAGCCATCTATCCCCAGGGGGTGGTTTTTTCAGAATGAGCTCTTGGAAAAAGGCATCCTTGAGGTTTGAGCGAGTTGGGCCGTATACCGAGGTGATCTTGAAAGCGAGACCAGAGCTCAGTAGGGTAATCTTTGCCGACAGTGAGTACACACCAAAGTGGACATCCCAACCTTCACTGATAGCTCATCCCAGAGCATCAGGATTCCACCGCGGGTGCCGACAGCAGGGCGTTGGGCGAAGTTACCCAGTCTCTGCCCACAAATGGAGCTTGCGATGAAGGAGTCGGCATACTCGAGCTTAGTTTCTTGAAGGCGTATAAGGTGACAAGGAGTAGCAACAATGGTACCGTGAACGGTCGCACGGCGAGCAGGACAGTTTATGCCACGAACGTTCTAGTTCAGAATAGCAAGGTTGTGACTTTGATCTGTCATTAAGCACTGGAAAAACATCGTTGAGAGAAGAATAGGAAACATGCAAGTTTCAATATCAAAGGGCACTTCCCAGTTACAGATAAAGGCCTCACACATGGCCAACACCTTGCCAAGGCAATCTCCAGCATACAACAGTGGTCTGGGACAAACATGCGTACAAACTGGGACCATCAGCTGAACTAAAAAGGCTACACTAATCAGGTAGTTGTCTAACATTGGCAACAAATTAACTCCAGCAGCAGGCAATCTTCCAAGGATCAGCATGAGGTTGAGGCGCCTCCAAACTTACTTAACGCTTGTCAATTGATGTTGTCTTCGCCCCTGCCTTCTGAACCTGATGCTTCTAAACCTGGTACAACATGCCGCTCCTCATTAGATGGTGTCCCACCATTTTTCCGGACTTTGCCCAGACACAGGGGAAAGGTGTCAGCGCCTTCATCATTTAATCTGCCGGCAGGAGAGAACACAATGTGGTTCCAGCAAAATCTTGACATGCCAACATCTCTGGATCACAGAGGTGCAATTGTGTTAGAAATTTTAGGCTTCTTCATAATAGGAGGGTACCCAACAAGATTGGTGGGGCGCAGATTCATCCCAATCTACCTGCATGCACACGAAGATACATTAAGTAGTAAAGTCAGAGAAGAATATGCAATAAAAGTGCAAGCCAAACAGAGCAAATACATAATCAGTGGGGCCAATTATTATAAAATAAAGAAGACAATAAGACCAACCCTTTTAGGCCCTATCTCAAAATGAAGGAACTACTGGAATAGACAACATGAAACACCTTACTTGATATGTCAGGACCAAAGGTGCACTTATTTGAAATGACATAGGTTAGAATTGGGCAATGATGACTGTGAAGAGCTAATGAAACATACTTTGCTTTGCTTAAGCAAGCTTGAGATTTCTCGTATTCTAAATATAAATAACTGTCTTCTAATTGCGTTGCTAGCTTCAAATCAAACTTGCCATCAGCAACATTGGGTTAGGTGAATAATCACTTATATATGGATGTTTTGATTACCCCAGAAGCAGAGTGAGTCCTGCTGGAAACGGAAAAGTGATCTAAAGCCATCTGACAGAGTAGTGAGTAACTGGCAAAATTAAGAGAAGCAAAGATACATCTTGGATGACTTGCACAGAAGTTGCACACATGTATAAGAACCATGTGAATCAAACAATGATGTTGAGATTGAGGGCTGAATACACTAAATGGTGACACTTATTACTACTATATTATACTTACATGACACAACAAGCACAGATCTTTGGATGACAGGGCATCCGCACAAGCCAAAAAGCCTAGAACTTGCCATGGTGCGGTGGACAACGTAAGATTGATTGACCACGGGTCGATGGTTGTGGGCACACGAGCGCATGACAGAAAGCATAGTTTTGACAAGCTTAGAGCATCTCTAGTAGAGCCCTCAAACCCTTAAATCTCTAAAAATAACCGCTTTTTTACAGTTTTCGTCCAAAAAAACCCGTAGACTAGAACCCTTAAACCCTCAAATCCGTAAAAAAATTTAGAGGTCGAACCCTCAAACCTCCTCCCGGCCTGTAGAAGTGAGGGTTGGGAGGAAAAACTCCCCCCAACCCGCACTCCTTTTCTCACATCGCGCGGGAGGCAGTTGGTTCGCGCGCGCGGGAGGAATCCGCAGCGGCCGCCGCCAGCCCGCCGCCCCCCGCGCTCCGGCCGCCGCCCCGCCGCCCCGGCCCCGGCCCCGGCCCCTCTGCGGCCCGGCCGCCGCATCCCCGCCCGCCGCCGCGCCTGCCGCAGTCGCCGGCGCCGCGCCCCCGCCCGCCGCCGCGCCTGCCGCGGCCGTCGGCGCCGCGCCCCCGCCCGCCGCCGCGCCTGCTCCGGCCGCCGCCCCCGCCCCGGCCGCCCCCGCCCCCGCCACGGCCGCCGCGCCCCCGCGCCCGCCGCCGCGCCTCCGCCGGCCGCCCCCGCCCCCGCCCCGGCCGCCGCGCCCCCGCGCCCGCCCCGGCCGCCGCGCCTCCGCCGGCCGCCGCTGGCTCGGGCGCAGCCGAGGTCTCCGGGACGAAGGGCAAGATACCGCCAGTGGCGCAGCTGCTGAAGCACCCCCTGGCGCTACTGGCGCTGGTGCCCAGCAGCGTCGCACTCTTCGCGGCCGGCGCGGGGGCGGGCGCCGTCGCCAAGACGGTCACCGCGTCAAGCTCCTCATGCAGGCATGCGGCCTTCTGACCCCGATGCTCCCGCGGTTCCTGCTGCTGCGGGTGAGAGCACCAAGGGAATTGGATTCGTGCAGGTAACAACGCTACATTCTCTTTGGCTCCGTTCCGTTTTGTGTTGCAAACTAAAAAAATGATACAAAACATCTGAATTTTGATATGATCAACGCATAAATTCAGAACTGCAGCTCAAAGAAAATTTGGGGTTAACTGAAATCTATCGTTGATTCTTTTTCAGAACATTCTTCCATACACCTGCAGTCTATGTTTACTGAATAATAATCGATCAGGAAATTCTTTTTCAGAACATTCTTCCATACACCTGCAGTCTATGTTAACCATGGAATTACCTGGTTTCCATACCCTCTGTGTCAGGTCTCCTTAATACGGATATATGAATATTAACCATTTCTGTTGGATGGATGCATTTTAGAGTTGACAGTCAGAACACAGGGGAGAAAGGGCCATAGCTTTCTTTTAATGCCTTATCGATGATTCTTGTACTCACATATAAAGGAAATCATGTACTCGCATAATTCCATATCGATGGAGGTGCTTGATGGACGTGGAAGTGGTCTAGGAAATGGCGCCAAGTGTAATTTTTTGGTGATGGTGCCGAGTAGATGGGGAAGATGATGATTGTGTGATGTAAAAACTATTAAACCATGCATCAATGATCTTTATTTCCGTGTTTGTTTGGAGGTTTATTGTGTTTTTCTAGTGAAAATTATGCAATGCCAAATGACAGGTTTAAGGGTTGGGGTTGGGGCAAAGAGTAGAACCCTCAAACCCAACCCGTATAACGGAATATTCCGTTATACGGGTTGAGTTTGAGGGTTCTACTCTTTGCCCCTGTTTTTCAACCCTTAAAAGTGTCAAAATTGGGCAATTCTCAACCCTCAAAACTGGTTTTATATTTAAGGATTTGAGGGTTCTGCTAGAGATGCTCTTATACCATAGCTAGGCGGAGCGAAAGAAGAGGCCTCTGACCACCGGAGACGCATGGGAAGGAGTCGCCGATGGAGAGCTCCCATCGTAGCTAGGGTTAACTGCGGCCTGCATCGGGCCAGACCGCTAGCGCCGCCGTGGCCGTAGATCCAGGGTCATCGCGGCCGCAGGGGCTGCTAATCTGCCGTCGTCGAAGCTTGGAGGTGAAGGAGATGCGCAAGTGGTAATCGACGCTATGGCGGCGTTGGGCCGGGAGGCGGTTGTCGGCGAGTAGCGCCACGGGGGAGTGGAGACGGGAGGCCGGTCACCGCGTCGGGGTCGTGCACAATCAGGGTGTCCAGCCCCATCGCGCCTATCACCAAGAGGCGTGCTCGATGGATCCGGAGGCCGGCGCCTCAACAAGAGCTCATCTGCCTGCCTACCGGCCGGTCACTAGAGCGGCCACCGCCGGCGACCGCCTCCCTCACCTTCTGCCCCTTCTCCTTCTCCTTTCCTCCTTTATTTCATCTCTCCCTCACTCTCCCTCCCGCCATGTCTCTCTTTCTCTGGATCAGTAGGACGCCGTCGCCACCGGAGAAAGACGCCGCACCCGTCGCCAGATCGACGCGACTCTGGATCGAGCGCCGCGCGATGTGGGGCGTCTCCTGGCGCCTGGGATCGAGAGGCGAGGGAGAGAGAGGGGTTCTGATTTTTTCTCACTTCTTTAATAAGGACCTCGGGTTGAATACCGTAAACTATAAGGATTTATTTACAAAATTGCTAAACGAAATGTTTTCTCCCTTAAGAAAGGACTGCGGGTTGATTTCCTAGAAATAAGGGGGCTCTTTTGCAAAAAGGTCAGCAACATACGACCAAGGAGCTATCGCTGGTTTATTAGTAGGTAGAGATATTTCTTAGATACTTACATATATAAGAAAAAATATTCCACGTCTTATTAACTTATAAAAATAAATGTTTGACAATAAAATCCTGGTTTTTATTCTAAGGCAATGAAAATCATGGTGATTGTGTACAAAAGCTTGGCAAGATTTAAGGACCAATGTAATAATAATAAAGTGCTTATTATTTAATTATATTTATAATAAAATGCCCCGCCCCAGTTTATTTTTTGCCAACATTGCTGCACCCAACCCGACATTATAATTAGAACCAGCCCATAAAAATCATGTATTTCGAGAAAGTGCAAATGGGATATAATCTTTTAGAAAAAAAAGGGTCGCATGGACGCTACATTATTTGTTCACCCAGCCGAGCAAATGGACTGTAAATTCTAAAAAAAAGGTTGAATATGTGCCACTTTTTTGGAGGCTGAAATGTGGACCAATAGGTCAAAGCCAACGCAAGGCGTTGTCAACTTAGTAAACAAATGATTCTGACATCATAGCCATTGGATTTACATCCAACGGTCGGCATCCATCTTCAATCTCTCGTCTTCTTCCTCTAGCGCCGCCAGGACCACCTGCTCCCGCCTCCGGCTGCTAGCAGCTCTGCTGAGCACGCCTCGCTATGAAGTGCTACCCCACCGCCGGCTAGGTCATCCCTCCATCCCTCCACACCTCTTGTTATTCTCCGCCGACTGTAGAACCACGCCGCACTAGAACCAGTTAACCCTCGTACACCTCTCCGTCTGTGACTCCACTGCCGTGTATTCCCATCTCCTGCTCGTTTCCCTCCAAGGCCTCGCCGTCGTCCACCGCCTTGGTGTGCTCGGCGCAGCATGGTCACTATGGTCAACAAATGAGAGTCATCGGAAGAGGACTGTACGTGAAGAGGCTGTCAGTGGGGATGCACCAGGTCCATGGAAGCACACATGCAACCACCTCCTTATTACGCGACAATAAAATTATTCCTCCCCTGAAAGTTGGGACCCACCACATATGTCTTCGCACGGAAGGAAGTGCCTCCTTATCCCTGCTCATGGCAGCTGGGACCCACCAGTTACATCTTCGCACGCGAATGTGCCTCCTTATTACGAAAAAATGATTCCGCCCCTGAAAGCTGGGAGCGACCAACTATATATTTGCACACAAGTAAGTGCCTCCTTGTCCTCCCTAGCAGTTGGGACCCACCCGGTCGAAGCATGCATAGCGTTGTGTGTCTGCTTGCGAACGTGTACGTACATACTGGATCGGTGTCTCTGCAAGGATGAACCATGGCCGAGTAAGTACTGGCACGTGTCCTAGTAGAGCCCCCGATGTAGCAGTTTATGCAGTCCAGTCTAAATTGTGTACACGTATGTACAGCCACAGGGCAAAAAATACAGTCATGTATGTACATACTAGCGGGGACTCAAACACGTACTCGTGCATACGTACGGCCAGGGCTCGTGTACATGGAGAGGTAAAGGACAACATCAACGGTGTCATGTTCATCGGCAGCCAACTAGCTGGGTCGGAATGGAGGAAACAACGTTGTGTTCATCGGGGGGTAATCAACTGGGTCAGAATGAGTCATGTTCATGGAGAGCCAACCGGCTTGGACAGATCAGTCGAAACGGGGTCATGTTCATCGACTCGGGATCTAGCGTAGCGCAAAATGGAGGAAACGGAGTTCTCTTCATCCGCCTACGGTCGAAACCGGGTCCTGTTCACCGGGAGGGGTGTGGCGTACCACAAAACATAGGAAACAGACTTCTCTCCAACCACCTACGGTTGAAATGGGTTCTTGTTGATCGAGATGGGACTAGCGTACCGCAAAACACAGGAAATGGACTTCTGTTCGAGCGCCTGCGATTGAAATGCGACCGTGTTCATCGGGAGGGGTGTGGCGTACCAAAAAATGGGACCCCTCGGGCTACTGTTCATCCATCATCTACTACCTCACTCAAGTCTCCATGGGCTACTGTTCATCCACCATAAACTTCCTCCGGCCTCCACTAGCTACTGTTCATCCAGCATCCGTGGGATCTTGTTCATCCACACCCAACCGGCTATGGGGTGTGGTGGCCTCCTCAGGGTCATGTTCATCCAGCGGCAATAGCCTACTGCCACGGGGTCCTGTTCATCCACCGGCTGGGGTGGGGCGTACGTACGAGCGAGTGGCGGCAAAGGGAACTATTCATCCACATCCAACCAACCGGCTGGACTCACCACGTCTCAACTCGTTTCTACGTATCGCGCGTGCGGCAGCAACGTGCACTGTTCATCCAGAGGCAACCCAACTCACCGCCTGGCAACGTATCGCACAAGGCCTCGATCGACTTTAGTGAGCAGCGAGAACGATCATTTGGGTACAATAAGCAGTGAAAGAATAGCTCGGGTTCAGTTAGCAGCGAAGGGATGGATCGATTAGCATCACTAGGTAGTGGGATCGATCGCTCATGTTCAGTACGTGGCTAGCTAGTGCAATCACTTGGGTTCAGTAAGCAAACGCCTCGCACACACGAGCGCATGAGAGAAATGCGCAAACCACACTCCATTGTTGAACCCCGATCACCCATCGTAACTGGGAACTCCGTGAAAATTTCCTCTCCCTCACTTCTACCATGATTTTTTATGTCATGGACGGCCCAAAGAATGTCATGCAGGTGCGTCCGTGGCCTGCCCAGGATGAAAAGCCCATTTTCTGTCATGATTTTTTGTCATAGAAGTAGGAGCCCACTACATCTGTGATGAAACATGTTTTTGTCCCAATTATCATAATAGAAGTGTCATAACCATGACAGGAAAAAAAATTCATTCGGGCCGTAATGTCCCGAATGTGTCTTTTTTTGTAGTGCATGGAATGGGCATTCGCTTTGGCATCCTCTTCTAGAGAAATCAGGTACTCCATGAAGGCTACATAGCAGCGGTCGATTGCGAGACGACGAGGGTCGGCTTATTGCAAGACTTTCTCATGGCACTCCCCTTCAGAATAGATTGACCAACTCAGATTGTGCAACTGCCGTCTGTCTTCCATTACCTATCGGCCTACCTCCACAGTGCGATGCATCCCTAGTTTATCCTTAGCCTCCTTGGAGTATGATACGTCTCTAATGTATATATAATTTATGAAGTATTCATTCCATGTTTATAAAAATTAATATTGTTTTGGTATGATTTGAAGGGAACTAACCCGAACTGACATTGTTTTCAGCAGAACTACCGTGGTGTTGTTTTTTGTGCAGAAAAAAAAATTCTCGGAATGCGCTGGAACTTTTTGACGATTTTTTGGAACAAAAGATACCCCCGGACCTTCGTGGGAAGACCAGAAGAGCCATAGGGGCCCCACAAGCCACCAATGTGCACCTAGGGGTATGACCGTGACGTGGTGGCTTGTGGGCCCATCGTAACTCCTTTTCGCGTGATTCCAACTATGAAAATTCCTATAAATAGAGAAACCCCGAAAAGTTAACCTAGAACTTTGACTCCGCCTCCGCAAGCCTTTGTACCTAAGAGATCCCATCTGGAGCCCTGATCTGACACCTTGCCGGATGGGAAAATCGTCACCGGGGGCCATCTTCATCATCCCGATGGTCTCCATGACGAAGAGAGAGTAGTTCACCCTCGGGGCTAGGGTATGTACCAGTAGCTATGTGTATGATCTCTCTCTCTCTCTCTCTCTCTCTCTCTCTCTCTCTCTCTCTCTCTCTCTCTCTCGTGTTCTTGATTTGGCATGATCTTGATGTACCGCGAGCTTTGTTAATATTGTTGTATCATATGGTGTTTCTCCCTCTCTATCTAGTTATAATTAATTGAGTTTTTACCTTTGAGGTTTCATTATTATCGGATTGGATACTTTTATGGATTTGAGAACACATGATGTATATCTTGCATATGGATACCCGTGGTGACAGTTGATTGTTCTATTGATTCACTTGATGTATATTTTGGCACTCAACTCACGGATTCCCAAGTGACATTGGGATAATCTATGCATAGGGGTTGACACACGTTTTCTTCCTAGTTTCTCCAGTAGAATCTTGGGGCACTCTTTGAAGTTCTGTGTGTTGGATTGAATATTATGAATTTGAAGTTGTTTGATGCGTATCGTATAATTGACTCATGGATACTTGTGGTGACACTGCAGTATCTAGGTTACATTAGAGTTGGTTGATGCGTGTCATATGGTGTTATTTTAGTACGGACTCTAGGATTGTTTATGACACTTATAGGAATAGCTCAATAGATTGATCTGAAATGATAACTTTGAGGTGGTTTCGTACCCTACAAACAATTTCATCTTATGTTCTCCACTTGATAAGAACTTTGGAGTGATTCTTTGTCGCACTTGAGCGATTGTTATTGCTGGGGAACGTAGCAGAATTCAAAAAATTTCTACGCTTTCACCAAGATCCATCTAAGGAGACATCTAGCAATGAGCATATTAGAGTGCATCTACATACCCTTTTGTAGATCGCGAGCGGAAGCTTTCGAAGAAGCGTGGATGAAGTAGTCGTACTCTTCACGTTCTTCGTCACCGATGATCTAGCGCCGAACGGACAGCACCTCCGCGTTCAACACACGTCCGGTACAGCAACGTCACCTCCTTCTTGATCCAGCAAGGGGGGAGGAGAGGTCGTCGGAGATCCAGCAGCACGACGGTGTGGTGGTGGATGCAGCGGGAAATCCTGCAGGGCTTCGCCGGCGCCCTGCGGAGGAGGAGGAAGGTGTGACGGGAGGGGGAGAGGCGCCAGAGGATTGGGTGCGGCTGCCCTCTCCCCCCCACATATATAGGGGGCCAGGGGGTGCGCCAGCCCCTGCAGATCCCATTTGCAAAGGGGGCGGCGGCCTGGGGGGGGGGAACTTGCCCCCCAAGGCATAGGGGGCGCCTTCCTCCCCTAGGGTTTCAACCCTAGGCGCATGAGGGAGGGCCCAGTAGGGTGCGCCAGCCCACCAGGGGCTGCACCCCTTCCCCTTGCGGCCTAGGGGCCCCACCGGGATGGGTGGCCCCACCCGGTGGTCCCGGGACACTCCCGGTGACCCCCGGAGATCACCCGATGGCCGAAACCGGACTTACTATATATCATTCTTTACCTCCGGACCATTCCGGAACTCCTCGTCACGTCCGGGATCTCATCCGGGACTCCGAACAACTTTCGGGTTTCCACGTGCATGTATCTCTACGACCCTAGCGTCACCGAACCTTAAGTGTGTAGACCCTACGGGTTCAGGAGACACATAGACATGACCGAGACCACTCTCCGGTCAATAACCAACAGCGGGATCTGGATACCCATGTTGGTTCCCACGTGTTCCTCGATGATCTTCATCGGATGAACCATTGTGTCAAGGATTCACTCAATCCCGTAGTTATTCCCTTTGTCCATCGGTACGGTACTTGCCCGAGATTCGATCGTCGGTATTCCCGATACCTTGTTCAATCTCGTCATGGCAAGTCTCTTTACTCGATCCGTAATCCATCATCCCGTGAGTAACTCCTTAGTCACCTTGAGCTCATTATGATGATGTCTTACCGAGTGGGCCCAGAGGTACCTCTCCGTCATACGGAGTGACAACATCCCAGTCTCTGTTCGTACCAACTCAACAGACACTTTCGGAGATACCTGATGCGTACCTTTATAGTCACCCAGTTACGTTGTGACGTTTGGCACACCCAAAGTATTCCTACGGCATCCGGGAGTTGTACAACCTCATGGTCTAAGGAATAAATACTTGACACCAAAAAGCTTATGCATTACGAACTATACGATCTCGTGCTATGCTCAGGATTGGGTCTCGTCCATCACATCATTTCCTAATGATGTGATCCCGTTATCACTGACATCCTATGTCCATGGTCAGGAAACCGTGACCATCTGTTGATCAACGAGCTGGTAACTAGAGGCCTACCAGGGACTCATTGTGGTCTATATATTCACACATGTATCGTTGTTTCCGTACAATACAATTCAAGCATGAATAACAGACGATTATCATGAACAAGGAAATATAATAATAATACTTTTATTATTGCCTCTATGGCATATTTCCAACAGTCTCCCACTTGCACTAGAGTCAATAATCTAGTTACATTGTGATGAATCGAACACCCATAGAGTTCTGGTGTTGATCATGTTTTGCCCGTGGAAGAGGTTTAGTCAACGGGTCTGCCACATTCAGATCCGTATGCACTTTACAAATATCTATGTCTCCATCTTGAACGTAATTCCGGATGGAGTTGAAACGGCGCTTGATGTGTTTGGTCTTCTTGTGAAACCTGGGCTTCTTGGTAATGGCAATAGCACCAGTGTTGTCACAGAAGAGAGTCATCGGTCTTGACGCGCTTGGAATGACTCCTAGGTCGGTGATGAACTCCTTCATCCAGACTCCTTCCTGCGCTGCTTCGCAAGCAGCTATGTACTCCGCTTCACATGTAGAATGTGCCACCACGCTCTGTTTGCAACTACACCAGCTGACTGCTCCACCATTCAAAATATACATGTATCCGGTTTGTGACTTCGAGTCATCCAGATCTGTGTCGAAGCTAGCATCGACGTAACCCTTTACGACGAGCTCTTCGTCACCTCCATAAACGAGAAACATATCCTTAGTCCTCTTCAGGTACTTTAGGATGTTCTTGACCGCTGTCAAGTGTTCCATACCGGGATCACTTTGGTACCTCCCTACCAAACTTATGGCAAGGTTCACATCAGGTCTGGTACACAACATGGCATACATGATAGAACCTATGGCCGAGGCATAGGGTATGACACTCATCTTTTCTCTATCTTCTGCCGTGGTCGGCGACTGAGCCTTGCACAATCTCATACCTTGCAAAACAGGCAAGAACCCCTTCTTGGACTGATCCATATTGAACTTCTTCAATATCTTGTCAAGGTATGTACTTTGTGAAAGACCAATGAGGCGTCTTGATCTATCTCTATAGATTTTGATGCCTAATATGTAAGCTGCTTCTCCAAGGTCCTTCATTGAAAAACTCTTATTCAAGTAGGCCTTTACAGTTTCCAAGAATTCTATATCATTTCCCATCAGCAATATGTCATCCACATATAATATGAGAAATGCTACAGAGCTCCCACTCACTTTCTTGTAGATACAGGCTTCCCCATAAGTCTGTACAAAGCCAAACGCTTTGATCACATCATTAAAGAGAATATTCCAACTCCGAGATGCTTGCACTAGCCCGTAGATCGAGCGCTGGAGCTTGCATACCTTGTTAGCATTATCTGGATCGACAAAACCTTCCGGCTGCATCATATACAACTCTTCCTTGAGGAAGCCATTAAGGAATGTTGTTTTGATGTCCATTTGCCATATCTCATAATCATAGAATGCGGCAATAGCTAACATGATTCTGACTGACTTCAGCATCGCTACGGGAGAGAAAGTCTCGTCGTAGTCAATCCCTTGAACTTGTCGATAACCCTTAGCGACAAGCCGAGCTTTATAGATGGTCACATTACCATCCGCGTCTGTCTTCTTCTTAAATATCCATTTATTTTCTATGGCGTGCCTATCATCAGGCAAGTCCACCAAAGTCCATACTTTGTTTTCATACATGGATTCTATCTCGGATTTCATGGCTCCAAGCCATTTATTGGAATCCGGGCCCGCCATCGCTTCTTCATAGTTCGAAGGTTCACCGTTGTCTAACAACATGATTTCCAGGACAGGGTTGCCGTACCACTCTGGTGCGGAACATGCCCTTGTGGACCTTCGAAGTTCAGTAGTAACTTGATCTGTTTCTTCATGATCATCATCATTAACTTCCTCCCTTGTCGGTGCAGGCACCTCAGGAACAATTTCCTGCGCTGCGCTACTTTCCGGTTCAGGAGGGGTGACTCTCACCTCATCAAGTTCTACTTTCCTCCCACTCACTTCTTTCGAGAGAAACTGTTTCTCCAGAAAGGATCCATTCTTGGCAACAAAGACCTTGCCTTCGGATCTGTGGTAGAAGGTGTACCCAATCGTTTCCTTTGGGTATCCTATGAAGACGCATTTTTCCGATTTGGGTTCGAGCTTTTCAGGTTGAAGTTTCTTGACATAAGCATCGCAACCCCAAACTTTCAGAAACGACAACTTCGGTTTCTTACCAAACCAAAGTTCATACGGTGTCGTCTCAACGGATTTTGACGGAGCCCTATTTAAAGTGAATGCGGCAGTCTCTAAAGCATAACCCCAAAAAGATAGCGGTAAATCGGTAAGGGACATCATAGATCGCACCATGTCCAACAGAGTACGATTTCGACGTTCGGACACACCGTTATGCTGAGGTGTTCCGGGCGGTGTCAATTGTGAAACAATTCCACATTTCCTAAGGTGCGTGCCAAACTCATGACTCAAATATTCACCCCCACGATCCGATCGTAAGAACTTTATTTTCTTGTCTCATTGATTCTCAACCTCATTATGAAATTCCTTGAACTTTTCAAAAGTCTCAGACTTATGCTTCATCAAGTAGATATACCCATATCTACTCATGTCATCCGTGAGGGTGAGAACATAATGATAGCCTCCGCAAGCCTCAACACTCATTGGACCGCACACATCGGTATGTATGATTTCCAATAAGTTGGTTGCTCGCTCCATTATTCCGGAGAACGGAGTCTTGGTCATCTTGCCCATGAGGCATGGTTCACACGTGTCAAATGATTCATAATCAAGAGACTCCAGAAGTCCATCAGCATGAAGCTTCTTCATACGTTTGACACCAATATGACCAAGGCGGCAATGCCACAAGTATGTGGGACTATCATTATCAACTTTACATCTTTTGGCATTCACACTATGAATATGTGTATCATCACGATCGAGATTCATCAAAAATAAACCATTGACTAGCGGGGCATGACCATAAAACATATCTCTCAAATAAATAGAACAACCATTATTCCCAGATTTAAATGAGTAGCCATCTCGCATAAGACGAGATCCAGATACAATGTTCATGCTCAAAGCTGGTACTAAATAACAATTATTGAGGTTTAAAACTAATCCCGAGGGTAGATGTAGAGGCAGCGTGCCGACGGCGATCACATCGACCTTGGAACCATTCCTGACGCGCATCGTCACCTCGTCCTTCGCCAGTCTCCGCTTATTCCGCAACACCTGCTTAGAGTTACAAATATGAGCAACTGCACCGGTATCGAATACCCAGGAGCTACTACGAGCGCTGGTGTGACGCCCCCGATTTGACCGTACACTAATCATGCACGCAAATGTGTACGACCAAGATCAGGGACTCACTGGAAGATATCACAACACAACTCTAGACACAAATTAAAATAATACAAGCTTTATATTACAAGCCAGGGGCCTCGAGGGCTCGAATACATAAGCTCGAAAACACAAGAGTTAGCGGAAGCAACAATATCTGAGTACAGACATAAGTTAAACAAGTTTGCCTTAAGAAGGCTAGCACAAAAGTAACAACGATCGAAAAGGCAAGGCCTCCTGCCTGGGACCTCCTAACTACTCCTCGAAGCCGATCTTCACGTAGAAACCTCCTCGGAATCTTCTGGGTCCGGGACTCCACCATCTAGATGCGTCATCCGAGAAGAAGGAACAAAAGGGGAAAAGGGGGAGAAAAGCAACCGTGAGTACTCATCCAAAGTACTCGCAAGCAAGGATCTACACTACATATGCCATGGTATCTGTGTAACGGGGTAATATATGTGGGTTAAACTGCAGAATGCCGGAATAAGAGGGGGATAGCTAATCCAATCAAAGACTACGCTTCTCGTAGCCTCCATCTTGCAGCAGAAGATGAGGGTAGCTGGAAAGTAACGAGTATCCCCGCTTCTCGCAGCCTCCGTCTTGCAGCAGTAGAAGGGAATAGATGGTAAGTTCACCAAGCAACATCGTATAGCATTATCCTACTCGGTGATCCTCCCCTCGTCACCCTGTGAGAGAGCAACCACCGAGTTATATCTGGCACTTGTAAGGGTGTGTTTTATTAAGTATCCGGTTCTAGTTGTCATGAGGTCAGAGTACAACTCCGGGTCGTCCTTTTACCGAGGGACACGGCTATTCGAATAGATTAACTTCCCTGCAGGGGTGCACCACATAACCCAGCACGCTTGATCCCATTTGGCCGGACACACTTTCCAGGGTCATGCCCGGCCTCGGAAGATCAACACGTCGCAGCCCTACCTAAGCACAGCAGAGAGGTCAGCACGTCGGTCTAAGTCCTAAGCACACAGGGGTCTGGGCCCATCGCCCAATGCACACCTGCACGTTGCGAGGGCGGCCGGTAAGCAGACCTAGCCTCTCCTAATACCAGAGTAGGCTTCCAGTCCAATCCGGCGCGCGCCGCTAAGTCGCTGACGTCAAAAAGGCTTCGGCTGATACCACGACGTCGAGTACCCATAACTATTCCCACGTAGCTGGTTAGTGCATATAGACCAAATGGCCAGACTCAGATCAAATACCAAGATCCCGTTAAACGTGTTATTATGAAATAACCGCGGACAACGACCAGGGCCAGGCCCACCTGTCTCCTAGGTGGTCGCAACCTGCCCTGTCGCTCCGCCACAAAGTAACCATCAGGGGACTGTCGGGAACCCAGGCCCACCACTACCTGTGTGGAACCACCTGCCCCTTCAGCCCCCATCTCCGAATCATCATCATGTGTATGTAAAGTATGTATATAGTATATACCCGTGATCACCACCCAAGTGATCACGGCCCGATAGAATAGCATGGCAGACGGACAAGAATGTAGGGCCACTGATGGAATACTAGCATCCTATACTAAGCATTAGGATGGCAGGTACAGGTATCAACAGTTGTAGCAACAATGACAGGCTATGCAACAGAATAGGAGTAACCGAACGGTAACGAGCTACACTACTCTAATGCAAGCACTAGAGAGAAGAATAGGCGATATCTGGTGATCAAGGGGGGGGGCTTGCCTGGAAGCTCTGCAGACGAAAGGAATCTTCGGAAGCGTAGCCGTAGTCGAACACCGAAGCACCAATGGTCTCGGGGTCTATCACAGTATCGGAGTCTACCGAAATAAGCAACGAAGGGGAAACAAATAAATAACAGAGCAAACAATAGCATCACAAAATATAACAAGGCAATACGGGGTGCTACGTGTGACCTAACGCAGTAGGAGGTGATACTGGCAAGGATGAAAAACATCCGGGAAAGTATTCCCGGTGTTTCGTGTTTTCGGACAGAGGGGCCGGAGGGGGAAAGTTGCGGGTTCGGTATGATAGGGATGTGAGGCGGACGAACGGACCGCGTATTCGGATTCGTCTCATCGTTCTGAGCAACTTTCATGTACAAAGTATTTTCATCCGAGTTACGGTTTAAAATATATGATTTTCTAAAGTTTTTATTAATTTCTGGAATTTAATATTAATTAAATTAATTCGAAAAAGGATTTATGACATCAGCATAACATCATGCTGACGTCATCATGGTTGACTGGTCAAACTGACCAGTGGGTCCAACCTGTCATCCACTATTTAGTTTAATTAACTAATAGTTTAATTAGCTAAACAGTAATTAGATTAATCTAACCAAGTTAATTAAGTTAATTAAATAATGAGTTAATTAATTAATTAATTAACAATTTAGTTATTATTTTTATTATTTATTTATTTATTAATCCCTTTTTTTTTGAAAAATCATTCTGGGGCCCAGGCGTCATAGGGCCTGGGAGGCCTAACGGGTTTGAGTGCCACGGGCACCGGGGCGGAGCCCCGTGGGCACGGCGCTGCCCGCCTCAGCGATGGAGGCCAGCACGGGCGCCGGCGGCCAAGGGCCGCGCCTGCTGGGTCGCGGCCAGGCGAGGCCCCGGCGGGGGCGCACGCCGGCGGGGCGGTTGGCTGCAAGGGGGGGGAGTAGGATAGGCGGGGCGGCGCATCGGCCAGTGGGAGCGGCGGGCGCCGGCGGTATTGGAGGCGGACAGGGGCGGTGCGGCTCGGCGCCGTGGCCGGCGGGGGTAGAGCTGGAGGCGACGGGGCGCGGCGAGGCCAGGGCGTGGCGAGGCCAGGGCGCGGGCAGGGGCCGGCGGCATGGGGGAGCGCGGCCACGGGCGCGCGCCGGCGGGAGTGGCAAGGCCACGGCGAGAGAGCGGCATCGGGCGTGCGGTGCATAGCACGGGGTCGAGCTCGTGTGCGGGGAAAGAAGAGCGGGGAAGGTGCGGTGCTCACGGCGGGTCGCAGTGGGATGGCAGTGTGCTCGAGGAGGACGAAGACGGCGGTCCGGCGACGCGGCGTCGGGGAGGCGGGCGCAGTCCCGTGCGGAGGAGAACGGTTGTGCGGCGACGGCAGGGTAGCGCCAGGCTGTTGCGGGTCCTCGTGCGGTGGTGGGATCAGGGGAGGGTGAGGCGAGCTCGGGGGGAGGTACAGGGCGCCACCGACAGGAGGGGGAAGGGGCGGCGAAGGCCGGCCGGGCCTGGTCTCTGGGGCGAAGGAGGTCGGGGCTCTCGCCTCCCACTGTGGGTGGCGGCGCACGGGAGGACGAGAGGGAGTGGAGGGATTCAGGAGCGAGGCTGGCTGCGGGCTAGGTTAAGGGGGAGTTGAGTTGGGCCGTAGGGTGGGCCGGTCTGGTCGCTAGGTCAACTGGACCGTGGCCTAGGGGGTGGGGGTTTCTTTGTTTTGTTTTGTTTTCTGTTTTCTTTTTATTTCTTTACTGATTCAATCTAAAGTTTCTTTTATCTTAGTTAGTTTTTTTTAAAACACAAAAGTTTTACCTAAAATAGTATTTATCAATTTTGCTACTGCCGCATTAACTTTTGGGAAACTAAATAGATAGTTTATTATTTTATAAATACAAAAGGCATTCATTTAAATGTTTTACCTACTGTTTAATTATTTAAGTGCATTTAAACCTTTTATAAGAATGTGGTTTCTCCAGCATATTTACTTACGATTTATTTGACACAACTTGAACATTTTAGTTTGATATTTGAAATCTTTTGTTGTTTTCTTTTAACTCAATTTTTAATTTGGATCGGTTTCGAACTAACACGATATTAGCAACAGTGACCGTGGTGACGTGTCGTCATTAGCACGGAATTACTGTAGCGTAATTATCCGGGCGTCACAATTCTCCTCCACTACAAGAAATCTCGTCCCGAGATTTAACCGGTGGAGTAAGGGGGGAGTGCTGATAGCGAAATTCTAACGAGTCTTCTCGGTCTTGACTGCCCTTTCGAAGAGGTTGATCCCTTTCGTTGATGTCTTCATTTCTCTGTTTCAAGTCATTGTGATCAAGTCGTCATCCTTTCTTCGGGATCTCCATCGTCCTACGAACGCGACCAGGGGGAAAACTTTGGAGGAACGTATCTCCACGAATTATGTGCATCTGACAGGGAATTCAGAAAGTGATACACGAAGTACCCTACGCATAGTATTTCAGTGAATGCATTGAGAACAATAAGCGATGGTACCAAAGTTTCAAACGGGTAGGCAGTCATTCGATGCCTAACCAGAAGCTGGAATGGGGTCTTAATCAACGAGAATAATATGGTGTTTGGTACCAGGATGAAACATGGTATAATTTATCTCGTGAATCATATACGAAGCCAGGTGCAAAGGATACCATAGAATTCAGGTTTGTAAAGAAGAGTCAGGTTTCGATCTAGTGGACCTGTGGGTTATGGGCCCACCATGTGGGTTAAGAGTAGGAAGGGTGGTGACACCTTGCACAGCCTCGACAGAGAGGCATGTCAGTGGATAGCTTGTCAGCTATGTCGCCAACAATGTTGGTACCTAGGACGAGGAACGAAGAGAACCATCTTCCCGCTCGTTGAAACGAGGCGGACCAACAGGCAAAGTTCTCGTTCAGCGGCAGTACCAGGATGTTATCATCAATAGAATCAAGGTCTTACTGACAGAGTTGTACACCAAGGTGTTTACATAAGCAGAAAAATATTACTGCTTAGATTATATGTAGATCAAAGAAAGGTTAAACAAACAAATGGAAAGGAAAATTGTGATTACACACAATTATTAGGAGTGTATCCTTCCCATGGACAAGAAGAACATGGCATACAGGGTAGGAGAGCAAGTACCCAATCATTTAGATAAAGAGGCAAGGATTAATCAAGATGTTACCCATACATCGGTGTTTGGATAACTGACCAAGAAACATTTAGCATCACGCCTCCAATGTTCTTGTTGATGAGCGGGGTATCATAGTCATGCTTTGAGGTAGCAATGATATGGTGTTTCAATCAAGGGCCAGACTTTGGATACACAAATGATCCATCATGAGCAAGTTATAAATTAAGTCTTACAATTTCCTCCTGGAAGAATAGTTATCCTTGCAGAAGAGAATATAATGATAGGTCCTCCACCCAGGGGTGCTGGGCATGACATCATATTACCGGGTCATCAAAGGACCAATAATATAACTACTGGAAAGTTGGCCCAACCATCATATCTGACCGAGATTCAGATCCGATTGGTGTCATTTTACCTCAGACTCGGGATGTTCGAGAAGAAAAAGGTGCATCACAATTCGACGAAATGACATTGCAAGATTCTCGGGAAATGAACTATGGGAGCGGGTTCCCAAAACAATAGTTCATCATTAAACCAAGGATAGGATGAGGAGGTGGCTGATGGACTCAGCGACAATTCATCGAGAATTCCAAACGAATGGATTTCCATAATAATGTGAACGAGAAAATGACAATTGTCAATTCAAATGATATAATGTTGTATGCTCGAGATAAACATACACCATTAATCATTAGTTGAAAGGTGTGCCCGAAATATGACCTTAGGCAGCAAGATCAATGTTAGAATGACGATTCAATAACCAACAGTCTAAGAACGAACTGTCGATCATTATCTTCATAGCAATGGGGTTGCTAGAAGTATAGAACTCAAGCAGCATCGTTAGCATATTGGTATCCCGGTTAAAAACAACACGGGGACCAAGGAAGAATGGTGATGGTGAGAAGTATCACCATACCGAGATTTTCTAAGAGGTGGAGCAATCCTCACAACATTCTGGACATAATGACAATAATACTTCAAGGCAGAACAGAATACAAGCTGGATAGCAAGTTGCATCCATAACATGGACAAGCTCGCGATGACAGGAAGTCAAGGGTGTTGTCGATGTTAATAAAATCATCGAGGGCAAGGAGGGTATTTCTCATCATGAACTCAGTTGACATCTCGGAAGAAGTCAAAGTGTTGAAGGTGATCATGACACATTTGTCGGGAGTTTTCAAGAAAATGCAATCAAACAACAACGGCAACAAGCAAGAGAACGACGAAGTGGCAAGTTGTAGGATCAATATAAAAGATGCAAGATCGGAACCAACGTTGCCTTTCGAGACAAGCAACATGATGTTGAAAGCTCGACGTAAGTCGTTCTCACACACTGAAGAATTCGTGCACCAAAGAAGGACGAGGTAGCACAGTCAAAGATAGCTAGACAAGGGATGTACCCGATAGTCAAGGAATAAACCAGATTGAGTTTAAATTTTTTCTAGTAACATCTACTAGGGGCTTTGAATTTTTAGAGCAGATTTGGTTTACTAAACGGTGTCCTCGGTTGACGGCAACCTAGAACCCGTAGAGTGATTACGACAAGCAAAGGTATTACTTCATCAAAAGTTCAAAAGGTGTAGTGCAAAGGCATGATATCCTCGAGATATCAAAGGGTAAAACTCGAAGGTAGAACACGATAGAAGTGGAACTAGGTCATTGACCTATGACAGTAGATACTTCCACCTTGCCAAAAATAGGCGAGGCAATGGAATGAATTTCCATCAGATATATCAGATCAGGACAGCATGGTCGGAACCATAACTGTAAGGAATCAATTCAAGTATAACGAAAGAATCATACAGCTGCATAATCATTTTGCAAGAAGCTTCCGAGACGGTCTACATCATTTTCATGGGCATGAACACCAAGTTCAAGGTCGACTCCCACTTCTTTAATGCATATCATTTCATTCACCTCCCGCTTTGATAAAACTGTAGTGTCGGAATTTTATCTGGTAGAACACCAGAAGAGTATGACTTGTGAAAACTTTCGGGTTCTCATGGATTAGGGGAAGGCATAGGTTCAACCCATCGGGCATCTTAGTAACATATACCACAAGTTCCAAAAGTAAATACACATGCTCGAAAGCAGAGCATGGTTGGCCAAGCAGAGGATACAATTTACCAAAGGCATTATGTATCAGGGGAAGAACTCACAAGGTGATTGAATACGAAGGACACTGTCGGATAACAATCCAACAATGGATCGGGCGATCCACAACGGAGCTGATGTGAGTATCGGTACTCACTCAGAGGAAGAAAGAATGCAGAGGCATCAGATTCAAGAATCAACTGATTAGTCTGATGCTTAGATAGAAAGAAATTATGGTTTCCAAAACAAGGACCAGCAGCAGACGCTCTGATCCAGGATGGATAAGTTGAAAACACTTAGTTGGAAAATCAATAAAAGTTTGAATTGCCGAGAACCAACTCATGTCCGGAATGACGTCTGAGCCGAAAAGATAATTTTAAAAAGGATAACCTGATGACTGCGTGCATACGCACATATTGAATCAATAGGATCAAAATGGCTAAGGCAAAGGATATTAACGAAGACTACTAGTCATATGGAATTAACCATAATCCAAGCAGGTAAGAATTTCAAGAGTAACTGGCTGCAGAAAATTTTCTAAAGATCAAAAAGTATTTCGGAGAATATTGTGAGACACACGAACAATTGAGAAGAACGGATCCTCGAGAAATGCGAGGAAATAACCGTAAGTTTTTTCATGCGAAATAAAATTGCAAGACAGTAAACTCAAAGGATTCTCGGGACAACGGAGAATATTTCGAGGCATCTTGTAATAACAAGAGCGACGAGGATCGATCATGAAATGGAAAATGCACACAAATATCCATAGGGATATATCGGTGGCAGTGATTTGCAAAGGCGATGAGCACAAGGGTCTCGGAAAAATATCGAGGTATATCCTCAGAATCTTGTGATGAAGCAGGTGATCTTCCGGAATGGGGACTCTCCGGGAGAAATAGTTACAAGAACCTAGAGTCAGAGTTAGTAAATTCTTTTTACCCGAATAGAAGAGAGATCAGAGTCCCAGAGTATAGACGAGGAGTAAAAGAATCTAATACCACCCATTGGTGATGCGGGCACGTAAGCCACACAACAAGTTAGTAAATTTGTTTTTCAAAGACTAGACTCAACTTCGGCCAAGGAGTTGGAAAGGGGATTCCTACAGGCAGTCGGCTCTGATACCAACTTGTGACGCCCCCGATTTGACCGTACACTAATCATGCACGCAAATGTGTACGACCAAGATCAGGGACTCACTGGAAGATATCACAACACAACTCTAGACACAAATTAAAATAATACAAGCTTTATATTACAAGCCAGGGGCCTCGAGGGCTCGAATACATAAGCTCGAAAACACAAGAGTTAGCAGAAGCAACAATATCTGAGTACAGACATAAGTTAAACAAGTTTGCCTTAAGAAGGCTAGCACAAAAGTAACAACGATCGAAAAGGCAAGGCCTCCTGCCTGGGACCTCCTAACTACTCCTCGAAGCCGATCTTCACGTAGAAACCTCCTCGGAATCTTCTGGGTCCGGGACTCCACCATCTAGATGCGTCATCCGAGAAGAAGGAACAAAAGGGGAAAAGGGGGAGAAAAGCAACCGTGAGTACTCATCCAAAGTACTCACAAGCAAGGATCTACACTACATATGCCATGGTATCTGTGTAACGGGGTAATATATGTGGGTTAAACTGCAGAATGCCGGAATAAGAGGGGGATAGCTAATCCAATCAAAGACTACGCTTCTCGTAGCCTCCATCTTGCAGCAGAAGATGAGGGTAGCTGGAAAGTAACGAGTATCCCCGCTTCTCGCAGCCTCCGTCTTGCAGCAGTAGAAGGGAATAGATGGTAAGTTCACCAAGCAACATCGTATAGCATTATCCTACTCGGTGATCCTCCCCTCGTCACCCTGTGAGAGAGCAACCACCGAGTTATATCTGGCACTTGTAAGGGTGTGTTTTATTAAGTATCCGGTTCTAGTTGTCATGAGGTCAGAGTACAACTCCGGGTCGTCCTTTTACCGAGGGACACGGCTATTCGAATAGATTAACTTCCCTGCAGGGGTGCACCACATAACCCAGCACGCTTGATCCCATTTGGCCGGACACACTTTCCAGGGTCATGCCCGGCCTCGGAAGATCAACACGTCGCAGCCCTACCTAAGCACAGCAGAGAGGTCAGCACGTCGGTCTAAGTCCTAAGCACACAGGGGTCTGGGCCCATCGCCCAATGCACACCTGCACGTTGCGAGGGCGGCCGGTAAGCAGACCTAGCCTCTCCTAATACCAGAGTAGGCTTCCAGTCCAATCCGGCGCGCGCCGCTAAGTCGCTGACGTCAAAAAGGCTTCGGCTGATACCACGACGTCGAGTGCCCATAACTGTTCCCACGCAGCTGGTTAGTGCGTATAGACCAAATGGCCAGACTCAGATCAAATACCAAGATCCCGTTAAACGTGTTATTATGAAATAACCGCGGACAACGACCAGGGCCAGGCCCACCTGTCTCCTAGGTGGTCGCAACCTGCCCTGTCGCTCCGCCACAAAGTAACCATCAGGGGACTGTCGGGAACCCAGGCCCACCACTACCTGTGTGGAACCACCTGCCCCTTCAGCCCCCATCTTCGAATCATCATCATGTGTATGTAAAGTATGTATATAGTATATACCCGTGATCACCACCCAAGTGATCACGGCCCGATAGAATAGCATGGCAGACGGACAAGAATGTAGGGCCACTGATGGAATACTAGCATCCTATACTAAGCATTAGGATGGCAGGTACAGGTATCAACAGTTGTAGCAACAATGACAGGCTATGCAACAGAATAGGAGTAACCGAACGGTAACGAGCTACACTACTCTAATGCAAGCAGTAGAGAGAAGAATAGGCGATATCTGGTGATCAAGGGGGGGGGGCTTGCCTGGAAGCTCTGCAGATGAAAGGAATCTTCGGAAGTGTAGCCGTAGTCGAACACCGAAGCACCAATGGTCTCGGGGTCTATCACAGTATCGGAGTCTACCGAAATAAGCAACGAAGGGGAAACAAATAAATAACAGAGCAAACAATAGCATCACAAAATATAACAAGGCAATACGGGGTGCTACGTGTGACCTAACGCAGTAGGAGGTGATACTGGCAAGGATGAAAAACATCCGGGAAAGTATTCCCGGTGTTTCGTGTTTTCGGACAGAGGGGCCGGAGGGGGAAAGTTGCGGGTTCGGTATGATAGGGATGTGAGGCGGACGAACGGACCGCGTATTCGGATTCGTCTCATCGTTCTGAGCAACTTTCATGTACAAAGTATTTTCATCCGAGTTACGATTTAAAATATATGATTTTCTAAAGTTTTTATTAATTTCTGGAATTTAATATTAATTAAATTAATTCGAAAAAGGATTTATGACATCAGCATGACATCATGCTGACGTCATCATGGTTGACTGGTCAAACTGACCAGTGGGTCCCACCTGTCATCCACTATTTAGTTTAATTAACTAATAGTTTAATTAGCTAAATAGTAATTAGATTAATCTAACCAAGTTAATTAAGTTAATTAAATAATGAGTTAATTAATTAATTAATTAACAATTTAATTATTATTTTTATTATTTATTTATTTATTAATCCCTTTTTTTTTTGAAAAATCATTCTGGGGCCCAGGCGTCATAGGGCCTGGGAGGCCTAACAGGTTTGGGTGCCACGGGCACCGGGGCGGAGCCCCGTGGGCACGGCGCTGCCCGCCTCAGCGATGGAGGCCAGCACGGGCCCCGGCGGCCAAGGGCCGCGCCTGCTTGGTCGCGGCCAGGCGAGGCCCCGGCGGGGGCGCACGCCGGCGGGGCGGTTGGCTGCAAGGGGAGGGGGAGTAGGATAGGCGGGGCGGCGCATCGGCCAGTGGGAGCGGCGGGCGCCGGCGGTATTGGAGGCGGACAGGGGCGGTGCGGCTCGGCGCCGCGGCCGGCGGGGGTAGAGCTGGAGGCGACGGGGCGCGGCGAGGCCAGGGCGTGGCGAGGCCAGGGCGCGGGCAGGGGCCGGCGGCATGGGGGAGCGCGGCCACGGGCGCGCGCCGGCGGGAGTGGCAAGGCCACGGCGAGAGAGCGGCATCGGGCGTGCGGTGCATAGCACGGGGTCGAGCTCGTGTGCGGGGAAAGAAGAGCGGGGAAGGTGCGGTGCTCACGGCGGGTCGCAGTGGGATGGCAGTGTGCTCGAGGAGGACGAAGACGGCGGTCCGGCGACGCGGCGTCGGGGAGGCGGGCGCAGTCCCGTGTGGAGGAGAACGGTTATGCGGCGACGGCAGGGTAGCGCCAGGCTGTTGCGGGTCCTCGTGCGGTGGTGGGAGCAGGGGAGGGTGAGGCGAGCTCGGGGGGAGGTACAGGGCGCCACCGACAGGAGGGGGAAGGGGCGGCGAAGGCCGGCCGGGCCTGGTCTCTGGGGCGAAGGAGGTCGGGGCTCTCGCCTCCCACTATGGGTGGCGGCGCACGGGAGGAGGAGAGGGAGTGGAGGGATTCAGGAGCGAGGCTGGCTGCGGGCTAGGTTAAGGGGGAGTTGAGTTAGGCCGTAGGGTGGGCCGGTCTGGTCGCTAGGTCAACTGGACCGTGGCCTAGGGGGTGGGGGTTTCTTTGTTTTGTTTTGTTTTGTTTTGTTTTCTGTTTTCTTTTTATTTCTTTACTGATTCAATCTAAAGTTTCTTTTATCTTAGTTAGTTTTTTTTTAAAACACAAAAGTTTTACCTAAAATAGTATTTATCAATTTTGCTACTGCCGCATTAACTTTTGGGAAACTAAATAGATAGTTTATTATTTTATAAATACAAAAGGCATTCATTTAAATGTTTTACCTACTGTTTAATTATTTAAGTGCATTTAAACCTTTTATAAGATGTGGTTTCTCCAGCATATTTACTTACGATTTATTTGACACAACTTGAACATTTTAGTTTGATATTTGAAATCTTTTGTTGTTTTCTTTTAACTCAATTTTTAATTTGGATCGGTTTCGAACTAACACGATATTAGCAACAGTGACCGTGGTGACGTGTCGTCATTAGCACGGAATTACTGTAGCGTAATTATCCGGGCGTCACAGCTGGTAAGGTACACATCAATAACATGTATATCACATATACCTTTGACGTTGCCGGCCTTCTTGTCCGCTAAGTATTTGGGGCAGTTCCGCTTCCAGTGACCCGTTCCCTTGCAATAAAAGCACTCTGTCTCAGGCTTGGTCCATACTTTGGCTTCTCCTCGGCAACAGGCTTACCGGGCGCGGCAACTCCCTTGCCGTCCTTCTTGAAGTTCTTCTTACCCTTGCCCTTCTTGAACTTAGTGGTTTTATTAACCATCAACACTTGATGTTCTTTCTTGATATCCACCTCCGCTGATTTCAGCATCGAATACACCTCGGGAATGGACTTTCCATCCCCTGCATATTGAAGTTCAACACGAAGCTCTTGTAGCTTGGTGGGAGCGACTGGAGGATTCTGTCTACGACCGCTTCGTCTGGGAGATTCATTCCCAACTGAGACAAGCGGTTGTGCAATCCAGAAATCTTGAGGATATGCTCACTGACAGAACTGTTTTCCTCCATCTTACAGCTGTAGAATGCGTCGGAGACGTCATATCTCTCGACTCGGGCATGAGCTTGGAAAACCATTTTCAGCTCTTGGAACATCTCAAATGCCCCGTGGTGCTCAAAACGCTTTTGGAGCCCCGATTCTAAGCTGTAAAGCATGCCGCACTGAACCAGGGAGTAATCATCACAACGCGACTGCCAAGCGTTCATAACATCTTGGTTTGCCGGGGCGGGAGCGTCACCTAGCGGTGCATCCAGGACATAATTTTTCTTGGCATCTATGAGGATGATCCTCAGGTTACGGACCCAGTCCGTGTAGTTGCTACCATCGTCTTTCAGCTTGGATTTCTCTAGGAACGCGTTGAAGTTGAGGGTGACATGAGCGTGGGCCATTTGATCTACAAGAGATATTGTAAAGAATTTAGACTAAGTTCATGATAATTAAGTTCATCTAATCAAATTTTAATGAACTCCCACTCAGATTGACATCTCTCTAGTCATCTAAGTGATACACGATCCGAATCGACTAGCCCGTGTCCAATCATCACGTGAGACTGACTAGTCATCAACGGTGAACATCTTCATGTTGATCGTATCTTCTATACGACTCGTGTTCGACCTTTCGGTCTTCCGTGTTCCGAGGCCATGTCTGTACATGCTAGGATCGTCAAGTGAACCCTAAGTGTGTTGCGTGTGTAAATCTGGCTTACACCCGTTGTATGCGAACGTTAGGACCTATCACACCCAATCCTCACGTGGTGCTTCGGAACAACGATCCTTAGCAACGGTGCACAGTTAGGGGGAACACAATTCTTGAAATTTTAGTGAGAGATCATCTTATTTACTACCGTCGTTCTAAGTAAACAAGATGCATAAACATGATAAACATCACATGCAATCAATTAAAGTGACATGATATGGCCAATATCATCTTGCTCCTTGGATCTCCATCTTCGGGGCACCATGATCATCTTTGTCACCGGCTCGACACCATGATCTCCATCATCATGATCTCCATCATCGTGTCTTGAAGAAGTCGTCACGCCAACTATTACTTCTACTACTGTGGCTAACGATTAGCAATAAAGTAAAGTAATTACATGGCGTTATTCAGTGACACGCACGTCATACAATAATTAAGACAACTCCTATGGCTCCTGCCGGTTGTCAAATTCATCGACATGCAAGTCGTGATTCCCTATTACAAGAACATGATCAATCTCATACATCACATATATCATTCATCACATCTTCTTGGCCATACCATATCACATAGCACATGCTGCAAAAACAAGTTAGACGACCTCTAATTGTTGTTGCAAGTTTTACGTGGCTTCTATAGGTTTTCTAGCAAGAACGTTTCTTACCTACGCCAAAACCACAACGTGATTTGTCAATTTCTATTTAGCCTTCATAAGGACCCTGTTCATCGAATCCGATCCGACTAAAGTAGGAGAGACAGACACCCGCCAGCCACCTTATGCATCTAGTGCATATCTGTCGGTGGAACCAGTCTCACGTAAGCGTACGTGTAAAGTCGGTCCGGGCCGCTTCATCCCACAATACCGCCAAATCAAGATTAGACTAGTGATGGTAAGAAAATTGAGCAAACTCAACGCCCACAACTACTTTGTGTTCTACTCGTGCAAGATGCTACGCAAAAGACCTAGCTCAGATACCACTGCTGGGGAACGTAGCAGAATTCAAAAAATTTCTACGCTTTCACCAAGATCCATATAAGGAGACATCTAGCAACAAGAATATTAGAGTGCATCTACATACCCTTTTGTAGATCGTGAGCGGAAGCTTTCGAAGAAGCGTGGATGAAGTAGTCGTACTCTTCACGTTCTTCGTCACCGATGATCTAGCGCCGAACGGACGGCACCTCCGCGTTCAACACACGTCCGATACAGCAACGTCACCTCCTTCTTGATCCAGCAAGGGAGGAGGAGAGGTCGTCGGAGATCCAGCAGCACGACGGTGTGGTGGTGGATGCAGCGGGAAATCCTGCAGGGCTTCGCCGGCGCCCTGCGGAGGAGGAGGAAGGTGTGACGGGAGGGGGAGAGGCGCCAGAGGATTGGGTGTGGCTGCCCTCTCCCCCCCACATATATAGGGGGTCAGGGGGGTGCGCCAGCCCCTGCAGATCCCATCTGCAAAGGGGGCGGCGGCCTGGGGGGGAACTTGCCCCCCAAGGCATAGGGGGCGCCTCCCTCCCCTAGAGTTTCAACCCTAGGCGCATGAGGGAGGGCCCAGTAGGGTGCGCCAGCCCACCAGGGGCTGGACCCCTTCCCCTTGCGGCCTAGGGGCCCCACCGGGATGGGTGGCCCCACCCGGTGGACCCCCGGGACCCCTCCGGTGGTCCCGGGACACTCCCGGTGACCCCCGGAGATCACCCGATGGCCGAAACCGGACTTCCTATATATCATTCTTTACCTCCTGACCATTCCGGAACTCCTCGTCACGTCCGGGATCTCATCCAGGACTCCGAACAACTTTTGGGTTTCCATGTGCATGTATCTCTACGACCCTAGCGTCACCGAACCTTAAGTGTGTAGACCCTACGGGTTCGGGAGACACGTAGACATGACCGAGACCACTCTCCGGTCAATAACCAACAGCGGGATCTGGATACCCATGTTGGTTCCCATGTGTTCCTCGATGATCTTCATCGGATGAACCACTGTGTCAAGGATTCACTCAATCCCGTAGTTATTCCCTTTGTCCATCGGTACGGTACTTGCCCGAGATTCGATCATCGGTATTCCCGATACCTTGTTCAATCTCATCATGGCAAGTCTCTTTACTTGATCCGTAATCCATCATCCCGTGACTAACTCCTTAGTCACCTTGAGCTCATTATTATGATGTCTTACCGAGTGGGCCCAGAGGTACCTCTCCGTCATACGGAGTGACAACATCCCAGTCTCGGTTCGTACCAACTCAACAAACACTTTCGGAGATACCTGATGCGTACCTTTATAGTCACCCAGTTACGTTGTGACGTTTGGCACACCCAAAGTATTCCTACGGCATCCGGGAGTTGTACAACCTCATGGTCTAAGGAATAAATACTTGACACCGAAAAGCTTATGCATTACGAACTATACGATCTCGTGCTATGCTCAGGATTGGGTCTCGTCCATCACATCATTCTCCTAATGATGTGATCCCGTTATCACTGACACCCTATGTCCATGGTCAGGAAACCGTGACCATCTGTTGATCAACGAGCTGGTAACTAGAGGCCTACTAGGGACTCATTGTGGTCTATATATTCACACATGTATCGCTGTTTCCGTACAATACAATTCAAGCATGAATAACAGACGATTGTCATGAACAAGGAAATATAATAATAATACTTTTATTATTGCCTCTAGGGCATATTTCCAACAGTTATGTGATTCAATTATGTTAATACTATTGAGGGATTGCACTAGTGAAAGTACGAACCCTTGGCCTTGTTTTCAAGCATTGCAATATCTTTTGTGCTCCATTTTATCACTTGCTACCTTGCTATTTTTATACTTTTAGATAACAAAAACCTATATCCACTATCCACACTACACTTATATCACCATATCTTCGCCGAACTAGTGCACCTATACAATTTGCCATTGTATTGGGTGTGTTGGGGACACAAGAGATTTTCTGTATTCCATTGCATGGTTGTTTGATAGAAACCATCTTCATCCTAGGCCCCCACGGATTGATAAACCTTAGGTCATCCACTTAAGGAAAAATTGCTACTGTCCTACAAAACTCCGGGCTTGGTGGCCCAACACGAGTCTACCAGAATAAGTTGTGTAGTAGACATGTGAGTAGAAAAAATGCCCATAGAATTTCTTTGGACTTGCTCATGGCAAGGGTGCCAACGGTGGGGAATCGGTGGCAAGGACCAGACCTTGTTGCCGTCGTTCCTCGAGGTTGCTTGGTTCCAGTGGAGTGCCGGTGGGAAAGGGCTCTAGCCAGCTGGTTGTGTCATCCTAAACCAACGAGGCCAGTGGTATCTGGTCGGTGATGGTGTTCTTGACGCTGGAGGATGGAGAATCCATTACAATGCTTTGTGGTTCAGAGAGGAGGCCATATAAGGAGAGTTGTGCATATATGTTGCATTGGTCTTCACTTTAAAGCCACTATCAAACCTGCTCTATTCAGTGACCCTGGTGAAGAAACTAGAAACGTCGCTGAAGATAATTTTCTGTGACGGTCAACCATCACCAGGTGGTTTCTTCCCGGGGCAGCGCCCTCGGCAACTCTGGCGATGTCTTGGTCAAATTTTGGGTCAACTATTGGGCGTCACTAGGCATGTCCATTTTCTGGGATGATTTTTATTGTCACTAAAAATAATGGACGGGGTAGTGAATGGTGTATACAAAAAAATTGAGATTGCGAGATCCGAACCAACTACCTCGCTCGTATCTATGAGTTAATAAAAAATGTCTTCAAGCCGAAGGGTGGTCAATAAGAAAGTAGTTCGTCTCCTAGAAGCGAGCAACTTTGCCTTTTGGATCATCTCAATCCCATGTCATGCAGACGTCGTCTGCTCGCATCCCTAGTCGGAAAGTACTCCATATGTATAACTTGCGGCAGGAAATTTCGCACAGAAAAGAACACAATGCCATTTCAATGATTGTATCACAAATACAAGAAATATTACAAGGTTCAAATTCCAGTATTACAAGGCTCAAATTCATAGATTACAAGGTTCAAATTGACATTAGAAATGAAATTCAGCTTCTCCATTATGGTTAACATTAAACAAGAACGAAGTATCACCTGGATGTATAGCTTCTCCATGCATAGAAAGCATATGAGGAATCTAACAACTTCATCCATATCGTGGTCGATAGATTCTAGTGCCAAGACCTTCAATGTGCGCAGAGACGAGGTCAAGCTTGTGTGAATCATTTTCTAGATGACAGACAAACAAAGATTAAAAAAATTAGATAAAATGTGAATTACAATGAAAATAAGGAGGAGAATAAGAATGTTGTACCTGAACGGATAAGGATTCTGTAACAAGTTCGGAGAATTCAGCACATGAATAGCCCAACACTGTCAATTTTGGTGCGTCAATGACCCTAATTCTTGTTGGACCTTCTTTATCAACTACAATTAATATCTCAAGGAAAGGCGCATTATCAATGACCATTTTGTGAAACACCTCAACAGACCGCCTGTTGTGGCACCAGCAATGCACATAAATTGTACGGGCATTCATCGAGGCAATGTGGAGGCTACTGAACCCATCCATCACCTGAAGACAAAGGTACTTGAGCGCAGTACAACCATGGACCAGGTGCTCCATATCCTCATTCGAGATGCCAATGCCAAAGATCTTGAGATGCTTCAGTTGAGGGAGAAGAAGATCTAGCACGACATTAATCTAGGAGGGGAGCAGTCCATGAGCCTTGCATGACGCAGCATGCACGCGAGGCGGAGCACGATGATGAGTGATATTTTTACACTCATTTTACCATTTGTTTAAACTAGCATTTCATTAGAACAGAAATATTCGCTCCAATATTGCTACTAATGACTAATGAATGCAAAGGATTTCATAAATCCTCTCTTTGATGTGTTTCCACATGAAATGGGCTAAAAATGGAAGAGATCAAGTGTGAACATGGAAACGAGTGAAGTAGGAGATAGAAGAAATCAGGAGGACACGCACCAGAAGAAACAACACAAAAGACGGTGTTTCACGCGACCGCTCACATGAGCGGCCGTATGGCATGGAAACCAAGGCATCTTGTCCACCTAAACAACTTTTATGAAGGGGACAAAGTCGAAATGTGAACAGAACGTCCGTGAGAGAAGCAAGAACAAAGTCATCTTCATCCGCCCTTCATTAACCTTGCCCGCCGTCATTTCCATCTCCATAGCCCGCCATCAGCACCATAGTTCATCTTCGTCTTGTTTGTACTTGTAATCGTGCATTTCACAAGGCATTCACTTCAAGACATATTATCAATCAATCTCCGTGATGTGTTCTTCAGTGTCTTCTTCATGTGATATGATCTCCATGTGTGAGTAGTTAGGTAAGGTATGGGTTTAGGCAAAAGCCTTGCAACCTTCTGTATTTTTTGTGTGGATCAAGGGAAGTGCTTTGAATTAACACCCTATGTGTGTGAAATAAAATTGTTCTGGAGATATCTCTTGTCTCGTTTATATTCTTCATCCCTACATGTACCTAGGATCACAGAGAGCGAGCCATGGAGAGGCTAAGGTAATAGAGACCATGAAATGTTATGCTAAACACCAGTGCCAAAATCATATGTCAACAACTATGCTTGATACAGTTGCAGGAGAAACAATCATGGGAAAGCCCATGGATGATGTCAAGAAACTACTTGATGATATGCAAGAGAACCATGCACAATGGCATCTTGAAATAACTACCACCAAGAGGGTGAATGCAATTAAAGAAAATAACGTGGAGTTGACAGCCAAACTTGATGAACTCATCACCGTCATGAAAGGTAAAGAAGAGGTAAACGTAAATGCCACCACTAATGAAGAAGTTAGTGATGTAAATTGTATTGCTAGAAATAGCTATAATCCCAACTAGAAAAATAATGGGTATGCTCCTAGACTTCCTTATAACAAGAATAGTGGAGCACCAAATCATTTTAATGGAGCTAGTAGCAGCAATAGAAATACTCTTGAAGATACTTTGAAAAGTTTTATTGCTAGTCAAACTAAGCCGAATGAAAACTTCAAAAATATTTTGAAGAATCGTGATAACTTACTTGGTCAATTGACCAATAAGATTGTTGGACTAACAACTGATATGTAGATGCTTGATGGAAGATCCAATAATATGAAAGCCACAAGTGGCTAAAATTGCACAAAGCCAAAAATTGATCCTAGCTAAGTTGGCGGGTAAACCGGAACCTACTGATAGAGGCAAAGGTGTCCCATCTTTCGATGAGATGGTGATTATCGCTTTCGAAGGAGTAGACTTTGACGATCCGACTATGAACGTGCGAAGACGTCGCGCCTTAGCAATTGCTAAACCAACTCCGAGAGGTTATTGACCACGCCGGATCACGATCAACCTGACCACGAGGGTCTATTTCCTGCAAGCAAACGAAGAACAAGCAAGAAACTGAGATTGCAATCTGGATATTACGAATATAATAGGAAAGCTTTATTGATCAAGGTGGGGTTCTGTGATGTCTTTGTCTGGTCGTTGAACACAAACGAATACGCGAAGTTGCAGCTATGGTGAACTTTAATCTAAACAAACCCAAAGTCTAAACGACGCCCTAAGGGTTGTATATATGGAGAAAGAGAGGGGGAATTTCGTGGCCCCTTGTATAAGGGGTCCGAAACCAACCCTAACTCTGTTTTCCCCACACATACAGACTCTAAAAACAACCTATACTTTACTATTTAGAAATTACATGGGCCTGGCCCAATAATAAGCTGATGCAACACCAATAATAGCCTCTAGACGAAATCTATGAGGTGGCATCTTGTATATTTCGTCCAAGGCTTCTCGCACTCATTATGGTGGCTTAAAATTACGGAAATCATCACTTGTAACTCCGTTCTTGCTCCCCTTGCGCATGCCATCATCTCCATGCTTGATCTTGCTCCAACGTTCATCCTTCTTGTCCAAGCTAGGCCCTTCATTTTTAAGCAAGACAAATGTATCCAATTTAGGCAGCATCATATTCTCATGAACATTAGAATCATTACAAAGAAACGAAAGTACCTGGTAATTTAATTGGCGTGTGCGAGCTCTAGTAATTGGTCCTATATATGTATCAGTTGGGGCTGTGGGTGTAACTTTGTTAGTGATGTCCTCATCATCCTCCCCTTCTTGAATTGAAGTCATCCTCGACGGAAGCTCATCTTCCTCACCCAAGTAAGGCTTCAAATCTGCAATGTTAAATGTGGGACTAACCCCAAAATCTGCAGGGAGCTCAAGTTTATATGCATTTTCATTTATTTTTTCTAACACCTTAAAGGGACCATCAGCACGTGGCCTTAGCTTTGACTTGTGCAAATTAGTAAACCTATCCTTACACAAATGCAACCAAACAAGATCTCCAAGTGCAAAGACAAGACGTTTTCTACCCTTATCTCCAACAAGTTTATATTTAGCATTCATGCGCTCAATATTTTCCTTAGTTAACTCATGCATTTTTAAGAACAATTCAACATGTTGTTTAGCATCAAAATTAACCTTCTCCGAAGATGAAAGAGGCAACAAATCAATAGGTGCACGAGGTAGGAAGCCATATACAATTTCAAAAGGGCACATCTTAGTAGTCGAATGCAGCGAACGATTATAAGCAAATTCAATATGAGGCAAGCATTCTTCCCACATTTTCTTGTTATTCTTCAAAACAGCCCTAAGCATAGTAGACAAAGTTCTATTGACTACTTCAGTTTGTCCATCAGTTTGGGGGTGACAAGTAGTACTAAAAAGCAGTTTAGTCCCCAACTTAACCCATAAACATCTCCAAAAGTGGCTAAGAAATTTAGTATCATGATATGAAACAATAGTATTTGGCACACCATGCAAACGAATAATTTCACGAAAGAACAAATCAGCAACATTAGCAGCAGCATCGCTTTTATGACACACACACACACACACACACACACACACACACACACACACACACACACACACACACATATATATATATATATATATATATATATATATATATATATATATATATATATATATATATGACTCCTTTTTTGTACTCCTGGGAGTATGTACTCCCATCCTCAATATACCTCATATACGCATTAATTATACCTCTTTATCATTCTTAATATACTTCATTAAATATTCTAAGATACCGCAATACGAGTTTTGTTGAAAAAATATCATTTGCGACGTACTTTTTGTAATATACTTTTTTTCACGTACAAACACATCAGTATATACGTAAACATTTAAAAATATGTAGACTCGCATGAATATTTTCATGAAACTCATTTTGGGGTATCTAATAATTACTAATGAAGTATATTAAAAATAATAAAGAGGTATAAAAGATTCGTTTATGTGGTATATGAGGAGCAGGAGTACGTACTCCCAGGAGTACACAACCATTTTCCTATATATCTTCCCATGGAACACTAGGTACACGCAAAGGCATATATAAACCATGAGGGTAGAGTCGTGACTTAGCTTTTTGACATCTAGTGCAGCGAGCAACAAAACCCTCAACATCCCGTCTCATCTTTGGCCAAAAGAAATGGGTAGCAAGTATGTCCTCCGTCTTCTTCATGCCAAAGTGTCCCATTAATCCCCCTCCATGCGCCTCCTGCAACAGCAAAAGACGAACAGAGCTAGCTGGAATGCATAGCTTGTTAGCACGAAACACAAATCCATCGTTAACAACGAACTTGTTCCATGTTCTCTCTTCTTTACAATTCTGCAATACATCTTTAAATTCAGCATCATGCACCTATTGATCTTTGATGGTCTCCAAACCAAATATTTTAAAGTCAAGTTGTGAAAGCATAGTATAACGACGAGACAATGCATCAGCAATAACATTTTCTTTTCCCTTCTTGTGTTTAATAACATAAGGGAAAGTCTCTATGAATTCAACCCATTTAGCATGTCTACGGTTCAGTTTTGCTTGACTTTTAATGCGCTTCAAAGATTCATGATCAGAATGTATAACAAATTCTTTGGGCCATAAATAATGTTGCCATGTTTCCAAAGTCCGAACAAGAGCATATAAGAATAATTCAGACTATGCCCACTCAATTTTTCAGAAAAGTATGCAACAGGTTTACCATCTTGTAATAACACACCTCCTAACCCAATTCCGCTAGCATCACATTCAAGCTCAAAATTCTTATTAAAATCAGGAAGTTGGAGTAAAGGAGCATGTGTCAACTTATCTTTCAATACTATGAATGCTTCTTCCTGTGCAGTACCCTAAACAAAAGGCACATCCTTCTTTGTAAGCTCATTAAGAGGTGCAGCAATGGTGCTGAAATCTCTCACAAAACGCCTATAGAATCCAGGGAAAATCCTCACGTGTGTGACCGTTTTGGGCTGCGGCCAACTCTCAATAGCTTCAAGCTTGGCTTTATCAACCTCAATTCCCTGTGGAGTAACAACATAGCCAAGAAAAGATACTCGGTCGATGCAAAAGGTGCACTTTCCAAGGTTACCAAACAAACGTGCATCACGCAGAGCAATAAAAACAACGTAAATGTTCCAAATGTTCCTCCAAAAATCTGTTATAAATCAATATATCATCAAAGTAAACTACCACAAATCGTCCAATGAAAGCACGTAAAACTTCATTCATTAATATCATGAAAGTACTAGGTGCATTAGTTAACCCAAAAGGCATGACTAACCACTCATATAATAGAAACTTAGTTTTAAATGTTGTTTTCCATTCATCTCCCAATTTCATACGAATTTGATGGTATCCACTACGCAAATCAACTTTGGAGAATATTGTAGAGCCACTCAATTCATCAAGCATATCATCTAGCCTAGGAATAGGATGACGATAACGAATAGTAATATTATTAATGCCTCTACAATCAACACACATACACAATGTATCATCCTTTTTGGCACTAGAATAATAGGAACAACACAAGGACTAAGGGATTCGCGTATATAACCTTTGTCGAGTAACTCCTATACTTCACGCATAATCTCCTTCGTCTCCTCTAGATTGGTACGATATGGTGAGCGGTTGGGTCGCGATGCACCGAGAATTATGTCAATCTGATGCTCAATCCCTCGAATAGGTGGTAATCCCGGTGGCACTTCTTGTGGAAAGACGTCTGCGAACTCCTGCAAAATGTTAGTGACAGTAGGAGGCAAACAGGAAGGCACGTCCTCGAATGAAAATAATGCCTCTTTGCACACAAAAGCATAGCAAACAGATTTGCTGAAATCTAGATCATCAATATCAGATTTGGTGGCAAGTAAACATTCACTCTTTAACTTAATTTCAGATGCAACATGAGATGATGGTGTGTTATTAGGCTTCATTAGTTGCTCAAATTCTTTTGCCACAATCTTATTTTCACTCTTATTTTTCTCCTATTTTGCTTTATTATCTCTATTAATATCATCTTTCAAAATGGAATCAGGAGACATAGGAAGCAAAGTAATACGTTTATCCTTATGAACAAGAGTATACTGATTGTTTATACCATGGTGTACAGAATTTTTATCAAATTGCCATGGTCTACCAAGTAATAAGGAACATGCTTGCATGGGTACCACATCACAATCAACATATGTGGAGATACTAAAATGCACACGAACAGTACGTGATATCTTAACATTATCGCTGTTGTTGAACCATTGGATGTAGTATGGATGTGGATGTGGTCTTGTGGTGAGAGATAGCTTCTCCACGATCTCCATGCTAGCCAAGTTGTTGCAGTTCCCTCCATCTATGATGACGCGAACAGAATGTTCCTTCACAACTCCCTTTGTATGGAACAAATTATGCCTCTGATTTTGCTCCGATTGTGTGACTTGCACACTCAAAACACGTTGAGCAACTAAACATTCATACCTGCAGCGTCTTCAGGAGCCATGTATTGTGTCTCATTTTCATAATCATCTCCACCGTGTTCTTCACGTGTAATAAGAGCCAAAATCTCCTCATCACATTCACTAGCAGACTCATAACCACCATCCTCAGTTGCAATCATGACAAGTTGAGATGGGCATTTGCTCGCATAGTGACCACGACCAGTGCAACGACAACATATAACATCATGTGTTGGCCCTGTGGATGCCATGGATGAAGAAGAGCTCTGCGCAGGACCGGAAGGTGTACTCCTGGTTGATGGTGGTGGTGCATGTTTGCTTTTATCATGGCTAGAAGTGACGGCTGAAGTAGGCGGTGGTGCAGCCGGACGTGTCGAAGTAGGTGATGCACGCGGTGTCCATGATGAAGGTCGACCTGCAGAAAAATTAGTTCGCGCCAAGGCCTGTCGATCCTGCACTTCACGTTCAGCTTTGCAAGCAAGATGGAATAAACGAGTGATATTATTATACTCCTTATACTCTAGAATTATCTGTATCTTCCTATTTACGCCACCCATAAAACGTGCAAGCATAGCCTCATTATCCTCAACAATACCACATCTAATTAGGCCAGTTTGTAATTCCTGATAATATTCCTCTACATAATTTTTTCCTTGTCTTAAACGCTGCAATTTTCGAAGTAATTCACGTTGATAATATGGTGGAACCCAACGAGTACGCATAGCAGTTTTCAAAGCAGCCCAAGTAGTTGGAATATTATTCGGATATAATCTACAATGTTCAGACCACCACACACAAGCAAAACTAGTGAAAGCACAAAGAGCAGCAGCAACACGTCTATCCTCGGGATATTCTAAACATGTAAAACATTGTTCGGTTTCTAACTCCCAAGTAAGATATATATCAGGAAGATATCTACCCTCAAATGGTGGAATATTCAATTTTAGTTTAGGTAGATGGTCATGATCGTGTACCTGAGGGTGGGGTGCAGCCCTACCATTGTGATTATTTGCATGTGGACGGCCTGCTGATTGTGGTGCTGGTGGTTGCACATAGTTCTGATTTTGATCAACCTCATCCTCGTAATCTCCCGCGTAATCGTCCTTCTCAACGGCAGCAGGAGCCACAGAAGTATCAACAACAACACCAACGGTTTGGCCAGGCTCAAGAGGGACACGGCACGCTTTGCGGAGGGCTGTTTCGCGACGTGAAGGTGGTTGTTGTTGTTGTTGTTGTTGTTGTTGTTGTTGTTGTTGTTGTTGTTGTTGTTGTTGTTGTTGTTGTTGTTGTTGTTGTTGTTGTTGTTGTTATTGTTGCAATGGTGCACCAGGTGGAGGTAGACGCACAAGCACTTCAGCAAATTTGGCATCCAACTTGGTGCCAATTGACTTCTCAACGCCATCCATCCTCGCTAGTGCGTCGCCAAAACTAGTCATCACATCTTCTACCTGTTGACCCATCATTTGCTGAAATTTATCATGCAACTCCTTGTTCGTCATGTTATCTCAGTCAGTCTTGTCGACTTGTGATCCTGGCATGGTTAGCAGCAATAGAAACACACAAAAATATGATCCTACGGACTACTAGAAAATGGTGGTGGTGGGGCGTCACAAATCCGTCAAGCAAATCTCAAATTCTTACCAGTTCTTACCCAACAACAGGTGGTGATCGACAACCATGGTAGTCAAAACTCTCGAAGCTTGGATAAAGAGATTACCAGGGAGAGTCAAACGCACGACGTAGATGTATGTGGAACTTGGAAGGCTTATAATATGGTAGCAAAAAGGGTCAGCAATAATCAATTCAGAGATGCAAAGTTGAATAAACGCTCAACGACGGTACTGTGCTGGTCCTAGGCTAGACCGTACTAGAGACGCAAGCCTAGAACGCTAACAAAATCACGGCGCTGTATGTAATCAAGGGAAAAGCACACTCGAAAAAAAATCGCCTCTTTTTTTGTGCCAAAAATCACTATAATGACGAATGTCTCAAAACTCTTCCCAAGTCAAACTAAGATGATAGGCAAAAAAAATTGATGATTTTTTCGAAATCAGGGCAACGACGACGAAAAAGTGCGGTAGAAAAAAGAGTATGATGGCTTGCGTCTCAAAAAACTCAGAAAAGCCTAAAAATAGGATAGGAAAAAAATATTTTCACCTGTCGAAATTTTGGAATAAAAACTGCCCGGGGGTCTCCAGACCTACTCAGGCAAGGAAACACGAAAACCAAAACTAGATGGATCTCGAAAACCAATCTAAAACGAAAAGAACTCGGATTGGTGGTGGATATATGGTGGTAGAATATGGCAGCGGTGGTGGTATATGGCAGCGGTGGTGGTATATGGCAGTAGCGATGAAGAAGTTGCGGCGGCGGCGTGACAACTTATGACCAGAACTCGAAACTCTAAAAGACTAGACGCTAAGACCAGTAACTTGACACGACGATGCAACCGCAAATTCAACAAAGCAAAATACTGAAAAGACTATGCGAAGGCTCAAACTAGTTCGGATATGATGAACTAACCTAATTTTTTTTTGGCTTTTTCGTGGACTGTAGGTACGAAGAACAGACTCGATCTAATCTACGATAACTGTAAAATCTCACCGAGCAACCTGGAAATTTGATACCACTTGATAGAGGAAAAGGTGTCCCGTCTTTCGATGAAATGGTGATTATCGCTTTCGGAGGAGTAGATTTTGACGATCCGACTACGAACATGCGAAAACGTCGTGCCTTAGTAATCGCTAAACCAACTCCGAGAGGTTATTGACCACGCTGGAGCATGATCAACCTGACCACGAGGGTCTATTTCCTGCAAGCAAACGAAGAACAAGCAAGAAACTAAGATTGCAATCTGGATATTGCCAATATAAGAGGAAAGCTTTATTGATCAAGGTGGGGTTTTGTGACGTCTTTGTCTGGTCGTTGAACACAAACAAAGTACGCAAAGTTGCAGCTATGGCAAACTTTAATCTAAACAAAACCCAAAGTCTAAACGACGCCCTAAGGGCTTTATATATGGAGAAAGAGAGGGGGGATTTCGTGGCCCCTTGGATAAGGGGTCCGAAACCAACCCTAACTTTGTTTTCCCCACACATACGGACTCTAAAATAGCCTATACTTTACTATTTCGAAATTACATGGGCCTGGCCCAATAATAAGGTGATGCAGCACCAATAATAGCCTCTGGACGAAATCTATGAAGTCGCATCTTGTATATTTGGTCCAAGGCTTCTCACACTCATTATGGTGGCTTCAAAGTCCTGAAATCATCACTTGTAACTCCGTTCTTGCTCCCCTTGCGCATGCCATCATCTCCATGCTTGATCTTGCTCCAATGTTCATCCTTCTTGTTCAAGCTAGGCCCTTCATTTTTAAGCAAGACAAATGTATCCAATTTAGGCAGCATCATATTCTCATGAACATTAGAATCATTACCAAGAAACGAAAGTACCTGATAATTTAATTGGCGTGTGCGAGCTCTAGTAATTGGTCCCGCATATGTATCAGTTGGGGATGTGGGTGTAACTCTGTTAGTGATGTCCTCGTCACCTACCCTGTTTGAAGATATCAAGATGGTAAGAAGAAATGGAGAGAAGTTATAAGAGCTTGACACAAGCCATGTATCAGAATATAATTATACCATTGCAGACTTCATAAAGATTATAACAATGAAGTACCCACTACGTGAGGTATCTAATAACGAGGCATATAATGTATTTCTTGATTACATTGCATGGTGAAAGAAATAAGCTTTACAGTAAGTTACCAGCTAAGCAAGAAGATGCTTTTGAGACTACTATACAGATTGAGATTGGTTTAAATAAGTTCAATGCTTTATTTGATCTTGGGGCTAGTGTTTCCACTATCCCTTAGTTTGTTTATGACAGTAGCAATCTAGGTCCTTATGCTACTACTGAGATTAGATTGAATATGACTAATTCTACTTTTACTCAGGCAGTAGGAATTAAGCATGGAATTATAGTTCAAATAAATTATTGCCCTGTCATGATTGATCTTGTGATAGTTTATATGCCTGAAGATCCTATTGCTCTAATAATTCTCGGTAGACCTTTTCTCGGGACTATCAAAGGTTTGATAAATGTGTTGAGTGGAATGTTAGATTTGACTTACTCGCTAAAGTTTCTTTTATGAGATATTTCTCCGGGAAAAATAAAATGAAGACCTACACCGGAGAAGGCATTGTTGTTAATGCTAGAAGCTATGGTCTCGGTGTGTTTGAACTATCATGATCACGGCTACGGTCGAGCTAACCGACCGAAAACAAGCGTTTCGTGGGAGGCAACTCACGCGAATAAAGTAGACAAGTAAGTTTTTATTTTCGTTTCAATAAAAGAGGGTAATTGAAGTTCTAGACAAAGAAGTTGAGTTTGGAAGAGTTGTTCCAATGAAGGTTGTTTAATATGCAATTAGATTATGTGTTGTGTTGACGCTTGAATGCTTTGAAATATGTCTATGTATTGTGTTGGAACTAACCTCACAGGAATATGAAGAAAAAGAGAAGTTTAGGAAGAAACAGATAAAAAGAAGGCCTGCCAGGCGACCACCATGGTTGGGCAGCCGTATCACTTCCTGGCATCTCCGGCATAAAAACACCCAGAGGCCAGAGAGCAAACGACGACCTTTCGTATGAGCGTAAGCCCTCGCATGGCCGGTTGTTCGAGATCTTCGCAGAAAGAGAGGAGTCCAGAGCATTTGACGTCATTTCATACGGGCGCCCGCGCTCGTATAAGCGGTCGTATGACACCCTCGACCAGAAGAAGAAAAGATCTAAACATTCAACGGTGTTCCATACGGGCGTTGCCGGTCATTTCAGCCGTCGCATGAGGTATGCACAGACACGGGTAAGCTATCAGGCTGAACGACGACCTTCCATACGGGCGCTACCGCTTTGCCCGATCTCCCTACTTGTTCGATTTCAATTTGAATCCTTATGTGTGGTCGATCTACGCTACGTTTCTCCTCCGATACCCAACTTATTTTTCGCGAATCCATATTCTACATGCCTAGCATTGCCGTCATCGGTCGCCTCCTCCATTAGGGCGTTCGCAGCAACACTAGCCTCCGTCTGCATGTCGGCTACAATGGCGGTGATCTGCTTCTTATGCTCAGACAAGAGGTTGTCCCGAATGTCTTCGGAGCTCGAGGAGGCCATGGCGGGTGTGGTGCCGAGAGGAGAAAGGGAGCGGAGGAGGATTGGATGCGGCTATGGCCAGTGCCGGAGTTTAAATAGCGGGTGGACGGCAGGGCAACCGGTGAGGTAATTAATGGTGGGTAGCAGGCGAACGAACGGGTTGCGCCTGAACAGGTTCCTCGGCATCACAAGAGTTCAATGTAGGCAGGCGTACGAACGGGCTGTCATTTGAACACTGAGCAGTTGCATGCACCGGGAAGCAACGCTCTCGAACGGCGCGCCACTTCAATGCCGCAGGGGCGTGAGAGGCCGCGTCCACTCTGGGCCGGTATGAATGTAGCATTGGAGCAGCCCAGGTCGCTTCGAGCGGGAAAGGGTGCGGGCGAGCGAGAGGGGTTCAGGTGAACCAGGGTTATCAGATGCTTCCGTGGCAATGATCCGGACGCCCGCAAGCCCCCCCCCCCCCCCCCCC